>CM072818.1:64124865-64448902 GCA_036937905.1 Salvia rosmarinus | reverse complement strand
ATACAACTCATCTGGCCTCAGCCCACTCGCCAAGACTCAACCGTTCAATCAGTCAACAAAATCTCCTGTCGGGCGATGTATGCCCGAACGAACTCCCTAAGGCCTTCAACTCACTGACAAGGTCGGATCCCCACTTACTCCCAAACACTCTACAAGGGCTCGGGGCACCCCGACCGGCACGAGTGGAGACTCAAGCTCCCATGGCCCTCCACGGGCACTCGCGCACCCTCGAACCCCCGACCTGAAGGGACACTCGGAACCCGAGGTTGACTGCGGCCTCTTGAGCTTGTTGCTGCTAATTCGACTGACCAGCTCGCCGTCTCGTTGTTCAACCAAAAGTATACTCTCGCTTGACTCGCAATCGCTAGGTGTTATAGTAGGGAAAGCTAACCCTAGTCGCCTCTCAAGGAAAACTTATCAGGCCTAATGTTCGTGTTGCTCACTGTAAAACGCATAAAATCCTAAACACTCTATTACCAACACGAGTTTTTGAGACATACGAGAATTCAAATACGAGAATCAAATAGCAACCTAAGCGTGGTTTGTCAATCCCGAGCTAAACTAATTAGTTATAGATTCAAACTAGAGGTTGTCAAACCCTAGATGATAAACTACTAAACACAATCGAAAACAAATCAAAAGCAATTAAATAAGATCTCCAAAAGAAACTAGAGATTCAACGAAGAAAGATTAATCATGAAACCGAGTTCAACTCTTGCATAAAATTGATTATTAAAATCGTAAAGCTAGAACCGATCAAGAGCCCAACAAAGGTGAATTAAATTCGAGCAAGATAATCAATACGGATGAAACGATAAAGAACGAAACAAAATATCGATAAATTACTCGAATTCAAATCCAAAATCGCACAAGGTATTGCGAAGAATCAGAATAAAATTGAAGAGAACTAAGTACCGATTACGGATGTTAAATCAATGTCCGAAATGATCAAAATAAGAACGATCGATCTTTGTTCAGGCGATGGCTAACGAAACCGTAAAAATACGAAAGTCCGACTCTTCAAAATAACCTAAAATAGGCTATATAAAGCGCACTGAGCGCTGGTCGGAAAAGAACGCGCCAGAGGGCGAGGGCGAGTGAGGCGGCGAGGCGGCGAGGCACGCAGGCGAGACGCTGGCGAGGCGAGGCGCGCTCGAGGCGAGGCGGCGCAGCGAACCACCCGGCAGAAATTGGGAACGCGCCGGAGTGAGCCGGCTGCTCGTGATCAAGCGAGTGAGGGCTAGCGGGCGGGCGGCGAGGCGCGGGCGGCGCGGCGGGCGGGCGGAGCGGCTGGTGAGCTGCCACTCCAGCCGCTGAGGAAAAACGCGCCGGAGTGAGCCGGAGTTCAGCGCGCGTGGCGCTGGCGCTGGCGGTCGTTGGCGCTCTGCAGGCGTGGCGGGCGCGGCGCAGGCATCTGGGCGTGCGCGCGGGCGTGCGGCGGCGGATGCTTCGCCATGCGACGGGCGGCGCGATTAACAATTGCTCCGCTCTCCTTCGTCCGAACTCCGAATAGGATCCGTTCCTATAAACCTTATCGCGATGTCTTTCATTATACCGATCTCGAAGATAGCTTTCATCCTATTTAATGCCGATTTTGCAAAACATTGAAACGAACCAAGTAAGTCCAAACGATAAATAATAATAACTAACGCATAAATGTGATAAACTAATGAAGACAACATGCAAACAATACCAAGAATCAGCATGATTCATACCAAACAACTCCCCACTTATCCATTTGCTTGTCCTCAAGCAAAGTCTATAAAAGAGTAGAAAATAATCAAATGCGAACTTTAACTCTTAATCCAGATCAATCAAACCTCATCTGATTCACCCCCAACATGATGAATACGTAATCAAGATAATGGAAACAAATCTAAGATTGTGAGAAAGTCAGAATAAACAATAGGATCACTTTTGCTCGCGACTCCAACTCCGTGGGTGAATTAACTAAAATGGTTACCTTTAGCAACAAGTTTCTTGAACACAAAGAAAATATTATGATTTTGGAACAATGTTAGAAAGGTGAAGTCTCGATAAACTCGAGTCTCCTATCGTGGTTTCCATGCCCATTTCTCAATTTACGAGAAGAGGCGAATTCCATCCTCCATTTATATAATCTCAACAATAAACATGGAAAGTCTTATGATTTTGGAACAATGGTGAAAGGTGAATTCTCGATGAACTCGGAGTCTCCTATCGTGGTTTCCATGCCCATTTCTCAATTACTGAGAAAGAGGCGAATCCCATCCTCCATTTCAACAATCTCACAAAAATATAGTTTTTTGTTTTTTTTTTTTTTTTAAAGAAACAAGTATATAGGTAACCCATTGTTAACACTCACTAACATTAGTCGGACAAATCACATCAATAATCCTTGATTTAAGATCAATTCTCACAACCGTAATTCACATTTGCTCTTCAAAACGTAACAACAAGATAACGGGAACAAATCAAGGTTAGACCAATACCACGAGTTCGGTGCAAAAATCACAATCTAACTTATTATAGACAAAACTGAGCTCAAGAAACCAAAGTAAGCATAGATCCATGGGGTCAATCATGCACATATCCGAGCACAACATATATAACATATCATCAACAACTCCCCACACATAGATGAGCCTCCCGGAGCTCAAAACATGAACAACAAAATAAAGCAAAGAGCGAGACTTCTCACGATAAAGAGAGAAAGGAGGTCGAGGCGGACATCGAGTTCAAAGATAGTCTGCGCAAACACACCACAAAAGGAAAACAACGAACCACTGAAAAGGGCGAGAAAAGAAATAAGGAAATATATACATACTCTCCAACGGTGAAGCTTCCTGGGTCCATGTGGTGGTGGTGGGAGGCTGTGGGATAGGGACCAAGCGTCCCCTAGGCTGAAGGTCGCGCAAATCGCTCTGGGTGTCCAGAGCGGTAAACATCGCGGAAATCCCCAAGCTCGCTGTGAAGATTGGTAGGCGTTGGTCAGAGTTTTGAGCGCAAGACACGATATATCTCGATGCGGAACCTCCGAAACCCAGGTCGAAGATTGGTGAACTACGAATTGTAATCTATCCGCCGATACCTCTCAAAGTTCGATTCGAGGAGCTAAAGTCCCAAAGCTAGCTGGAAGTGGCCGCTGCTGCGCCAACGGAATCAAAATGAGCCCTAAGACCAGGCGTCGCCGGACCTGATGGGAGAAGGGTAAGCAAGGAGGGGTGTGACTGAGCGCCTTGTCCTCTTCGGTGGCACGATCATCGGGGAATCTTCATCCATTGGGGTAGCTGTCCCGACAATAGACCCGGATGGTCTGGTTACGCTGAATGTGATATACTCTTGAGCGATGCGCCGTGCTTCAAAGGAAGCAATGTTCTCGGTCAAGAATCAACCGGAAATCGAAAGTGATGGGAGATGCTCAATAACGGCGGAGCAAAGGTATATCATCTCTAGCCACTCCCACAAAGTATTTGCAAGTATAAAGGGTATTGGCTCAAGAGAGTTTGGCCTACGGTTCCGCCTCATATACTCAAATCGCACAAGACGGTCGATGCTGGACCTTGCTTATTATTCACAGACACCACAAGAAGAAAAGCTCTATAGCACTCACTTTATTGGCTTGCTCTTTCCTGAGGTTGAATGCTAGGAACTTATGAGCGATAACGGCGGTCTTGAATAAAGGCTAGAAGTCACTGATGACCAGTGTCAAAACCAGATAAAATTTTCCATGTCTCACCATAGGAAATCCCTTGGTACATCGAAAAACCACTACTATGAAAACCCAAGACCTCACGCGTAACCTTAGGTAACGGCAAATCTATTCTCCCCAACCGGCTTAACGCAGACTTGAAATCTTAGGTCTCGAGTGACACACAAAATTCCCTAAGCAAAGGCTTAAAACCATCTCTGGTTCCCTAGTTGCCAAACTAAGCGTAGACCCCACAATTTCAAATATCTTTTAACGATCCATCAACACCCAATGAAGCTAAAATATTCCAATCAAATGAGCATTGGGGTCGATATCTTTCGAACGAATAACTGAGTAAAAGATACCTTCGGGCGTAAAATGCTGAATGGGGCATTGTAGTTCGCCGTAGATCTTGGGTTGTTCACCCGATCCGAAGCACCCGCCGCTTCTTGCTCGTTTCCAAAGAGGCGAGAGGGTTTTGTGCGAACCATGTTTGAAATTGCGGAAGGAGCCCGGAGCCTAGGGCTGGTCCTGAGAGAGAGTCAGCAGTGAGCGCCGCCGAGGGCGCTGCAGCGAGTGGGGCAGAAGTCAGAGAGCGGCTAACCGGCAGGAACGCGCTACCTACGAGGAGATCGGGCGTGCATGAGCTGGTCATGGCGGAACCAGGCTGGGCGACTGCAGAACGGACGGGGCGAAAGTATCGGGCCGGCGCTTGGATACGCACGTCCGGGAGTGCGCCGGTCGGCGGACCGGGTCAGGAGTGCAAGCGGACAGCGGCGACGCGTTGAAGTGAGGCGCTGGCGATGCGCCCAGGGAGAGCGAAGGGGCACCGAGGCGGCAGGCGATGCTCGCTGATGGCCTCGGTGGCAGCGCGGCTAGCGGGAGGCGGTCACGCGATGCCGGGGCTACGGCGGCGGGCACGGGCGCTTGCTTGGGAAGAAAGAGCGGCGGGTACGAGGAGGAATAATGAATGAACCAAAATAGGGCAAAGCCTAATATATGTACATCGGTTCGTGCCGGTTCTTCCTCTTTTCTTTTTTTTTTTCTTTTTTTATATATATAGAAAAACTGGGCGTCGGTTGTGTTTGAACTCGGTTGGAGGGCCTCTCGAGGTTGGCGCTTGGGATGAGCTTAGCGAAGAAACATTACGCCTGACTTTTGACGCCACATTGATATCTGGAGTTCAAAATGTTCGCCTAAATTTTGAGCTGGTTCATATAGAGCGCGAGTGAGAAAAGCTCGCAAATCTTGACGGTTGATTGAGCCACCTGAAAATGGTTTGTATTCTTTCGAATCACCGGTTCGATTGAGGCCTCGTGAGCGGCTTCACGTATCACTCTTGAACACTGGACAACTTTGACGCCATCTTTGAAGGGCAAATATACCTCTTTAAAGCGCCGGTCTCCACTATATAACAAATGCAAGAGAAAGATCGGATAACAAAACCCGGATAAATCGAAGGATAAAAGAAAAACAGAAAAAAAGAAAATTGTGGGTAAACCCACGTAGTACTCGTTTAACGTCGTGAGCCCGACATAATTCCAAAGATATTGGGGACCGGCGAGCACCACGCTCTCCACTTCTTCCGATTCCTCACGATCAAAGTCTACCGCCGATTCTGCATCCAAAATGATCCGTTGTTTTGGTGCAAAGAAACCGCTCCATGGAAAACACCTCCTCAGCGAAAAGGGCCACCCACGAGTTGAGCTTTCGGAAAAGTTTGATCGAGCCGAAATAACTGACCTTCATTCCGGTCTCAACTTTTCGGACTATTCCCGATCATGAATCCTCTTGACTTTGTCTTTGTAAATTCGGCGTTTCATGCTCTTCCCGGTTCTTCGAGTTCGGTGATCGAGAGCCTCCCTCTGCCCCTTACGTGATGTCAAGATTCATGGCCTTAATCGCCGCAGCTGCGTGCTCGATCTCCAGCGGTAGATGGCACGCTCCGTATAAGCCGACGAGGGACTCGTCCCAAAATGCTCTTGAAGCGCGGTATGCCCAAAGTAGCATTGACTTCTTGACTGGTCCTTCGGGATGGTTGGACCGTCTTCTCAAGAACACCCTGATCGCTTTGTGTCTTCACTGCCCAAGTCGTGGATGATATGGCGTGGAAACCTGTGGGTGATGCCATTCTTCTCCATAAGCTTTTGAACAACTTATTACAAAATGTGTCCCCCATCACTTATGATGCCGAAACCCAAACTGCGAGAGAATGTTCCTGCACAAACTTCAAGACAACATTAGCATCACTGTCCTCGTGGGAATTGCTCTATCCACTTGGACACATAATCTCAGACAAGATATATTCAAAACCATTAGACTTGGGAAAAGGCCCGTGAAATCAATACCCCAAGCGTCGAAAATTTCAACTACCGGATATTGTTGGGGCATCTCATTTCTCCTCCCACATTCCCAACTCGTTGGCATCTGTCAATGAAAGGTAGAAGGTGGCGCCCTTGAAAAGAGTCGGCGAGAAGAGACCACTCGGACCTTGAAGTATCTTCGCCCACCAAAATGTCCCAGCGGGTCTTCATGACACAACTAAGGACTTGCCTGCTCCTCATCGGGATGCATTCTAACCACCTCGTCTTCCGAGTTTGAAAAGGTATGGATCGTCCCAAAAGTAATTCCTGCATACACTAAAAATCTCTTCCTTTCTTGGGAAGTTAACAGTCTCCAGAGCCACAAACCAAGTAATTAACAATATCGATACCAAGGTGATGAATTGATTTCAAAGCATGCTCAAAGGATAAGACCGTAAGACTCTCTTGTGCAGGTAAAACAAAGGGACTCGAGCGAGATAAATGGTCCCACACCATTGTCACTACCCTTCCTATCTATAATTTCTAGATCAAATTCTTGCGAAGAAGGACCCAACGAATTAATCTAGGTTTAGCTCAGTGATTTAGTCAACAGATATCTTAGCAAAGATCATCGCTGAGCGATTACCTTAGAACCAATGATATAAGCACGGAACTTATCCAAAGCAAAGATAACGAAAAGCTCTTTTTCGGTAGTAGTGTAATTCACTTGAGCGAACTTAAAGTTAAGCTAGCGTAATAAATCACACGTAACATTTTATCCACCGTTGACCTAATCTGACTCCACGACCACATAGATCACACATTATTTCAAAGGGTAGCGACCATTTGGGGCAACAACAACGAGGCGAAGTCAATTTCTCCTTAAGTAAATTGAAAGCATGCAAACATTTCTCATCAAACTTGAATAGAACATCTTGAGCAAGAAGATGGCATAAAGGTTGGCTAATCTTAGAGAAGTCTTTAATAAACCTACTGGTAAAACCCGCATGTCTAAAAACTTCTAATCCCTTAACATCAGCGGGGGGTAATTTCTCAATTACATCCACCTTAGCCTGTCAACCTCAATCCCATTTTAGACACAATATGTCCCAATACAATCCACTCTTAACCATAAAGTGACTCTTTCCCAACTAAGAGTGAGATGCTCTCCACAAGCGTTCAACACCGATCAATCTTATCTAGCAATCATGAAAGAAGATCCGAAAATCGAAAAGTCATCCATGAATACCTCGAAATCTCAATCATCTCGAGAAGATTGACATCATGCACCGAAAGGTGCCAGTGCATTATGCGCCAAAAGGCATCCGCCGGAAGCATATGTCCCGAAGGGACTTGTAGCGCCTCGCTCGATCCTCCTGAGCAATTGCAACCTGATAATAGCCGGATAATCCATCGAAAAGAAATATTCATGTCCAGCTAATCTATCAAGCATTTGATCTATAAAGGGAGGAAATGGTCCTTTTTATGTGGACATTCAACTTGCGGTAGTCGATGCACATACGCCACCTGTAGTAGCCCTTTGGTACCATCTCCTTTCTCGTTCTCCACCACCTTGTGATGCCTCCTTCTTGGGCACCACATGTCTGGCTAACCCACTCGTCCGAGATTGGGTAGATTAGCCCTCCATCAAAAGCTTCAAGACCTCCTTCTTCACAACTTCACGAGGATCGGGTTCACTCGCCTCGGGCATCAATCATGGTTTAACTCCATCCTCAAGCGTGATACGATGCATGCATGTTTCTGGATCGATCCCTTAATGTCGGCAAGACTCCGCCCAAATGCCACTTATTCCTCTTGACGAAAGCAGCTTCTTCTTCATCATCGAGCTCGGAGGAGATTATCGGCTTTCATTTCTCCTCCGTGAAGACATACTTCAAGTGCTTGAGCCTTCATTTCTAGAGTGGGCTTGGGCATACTAGCAACTTCACTTGCCCATCTTCCTCGTCGACCGATCCGCAAAACTTCCTCGAGGCTATGTTCTGCAACAACACATTCTCGGCCAAGGGATCAATAGCATCAATGAAAGCACAATCATCAATAATTAAGAAGGAAACATCACACTTGTCCACTAAGAAAAAGACACTTTGTTCACCAAGCACACGTCATTTTAAAGTGTCACTCTTAACATCGATTAGTGTATTGGTTGTGGCCATGAATGGCCTCCCAATAACAGCAGTGTGTCTTTCTTTCATCTTCTCTAACCTCCAATTTCTACACAACAAAATCAAGGGAACTATCACCCGCCTACCTTAACTAAAATATCCTCAATAATACCCTTGGATATCGGCGGACCTATCGCTAGTTGTAGACACATGCGGTGGGTTTAAGTTCGCTAATTCTAATTGTTTAAAATCGAATAAGGCATCAAATTTATCCACCCCAAATCAAGCATGCCGAGCCTCCTACCATTACTAGAGCAATTTTAATTATAAAACTACCGGGTCCGAGTTTGGGAGAATCATCGTTGACGGAATTTGCCTCGGAGACCACGACTTTCTCATATTCTCAAACTTCCTTTTCTTTGAAGCACCTCCTTGAAAAATTTGGCGTGGCATATTTCGATCACGTCAAAGAGGCAAATTGACATTCACCTGGGCGGAGTTTGTAGAACTCGTTAAAAGCTGATCTTGTTTCTCATTTCTTAGCGCGTGGAAAGGTATCGGAGGAGGTAGCTTTCTTCGCTTATGCGGTCGGACCTCAAGTATCCTTCTTAGTTTCTACATCTTGAGAATTCACCGCTTATCGGTTTCCCACCTCATTCTCAATCACACGACCACCTCAAATCAGAATCGTGCTTTGGGCTATGGGTGGCTAGCCCATCGTCTTTGCGCAGTGTGCTCACAGTCGGGCTGCACACGCCCATTTTGCTCCAACGCTTTGTTTGTGGATTCTGGGCATCCATCCTTGGGCGAAGCATCCATTCTTGGGCCATCGATCCTCAAATCTTGGTCTACGAGGTGGAGTGCCGCCATATATGCTTCGCGTGGTATCTTGATGCAGAACGCCGCGTGGCGGGACTGTGGGTATTGCCTCTGTCAATAAATTCTGTCAGGCTGAGGTCTTCTCGAAGGGCGCTGACAGAACCCTGCCCTGACTCATTTCTCCATCCTCGTTAGGTTGATTCTCCACCCGAGCCAAACTGTCTGATTAGACTCGAATGTTGCTTCGGGTTGGAATCCTGCAGGCATAGGCCGTCCCAGAGTCGGCTCCCCTCCTAGGGGCACGATCAAGCGTTATGCCCGGTTCATTGCAAATTCCACAGGCTCTAAGAAATCGTCGTCTTGGTTTGGTTGACGGGCTTTCTCAATTTCACCATTGACTCCTCATCAACTCACCACTTGTTTAGTCATGTCGTCGTGTGAAGGGTTCACGGCAGAGCCTTTGCCTCTCCACCTTGGACACATTAGTAGAAGTAGCACCATGCTTCAAAATGTCGACGATATCCATCGCGCCCTAGAACCGATGTCTCTCTCCCGCCGCTTGTCCACCATGTATTGGAAACTATGGGTCAATCCATCATAGAAGAATTGATCAAAATTTGTCGCAAGGCATGATGAGGACACTTTTGCAACAAGTCCTGAACGCGTCCCAAGCTTCATGGAATGGCTCGTCACGTTCGATTGAAAGTCATGATCCGAGACCTCAACTCTGACTCTTCTTGTTCGGGTAGTATTCCATGAACTTGTCTACCACGGCGCTCGCTCGCAGAGTTGGCGGGAGAGCGTAAACAAGACTTTGCTCTATCTTTCGAGGTGTACGGAAACACCGCATCTTCAATCGACTCTTCATTTAGTCCTCCCAATGGAGGTCGCAAAACCGAGCAAAACTCTCTTATAAAACCAAAGCATCCTCACTAAGCCCATGGAAAGTAGGCATGAGGAGAAATGGTTCGTTTTAACCGATCTCGGCTGCCGGTCCAAGAACAATTGGGCGAGTGCGCCCATCACCGCACTTATAAAAATCACGGAGCACGTGCATTCTCACCCATCTCTCTCAACGGGGAGTATCTTCAACAATAGGTGATGCTGATAAACTGCTCGATTGAAATTTGTTCAACCAAAAGTATACTCTACGTGAATCGCATTATAGGTGTTATAGTAGGAAAGCTAACCACTGCTCTCAGAGGAAAACTAACAGCTATTGTTCGTGTCATACGAAGTTCATTAAAACCTAAACATTCTAATGCCAACAGGTTTGGAACATGCGAATTGAAATACGGAGAATTAACAAGATCCTAAGCTTGGGGTGTCAATCCCGAGCTATACTAATAGCGATAAATCTAAACCGGTTGTCGATCCCTGTTGAACTAAAGCGATAAATCAGATAAACAAAAGCATATGCAATCATATTATTCATAGTGGTTTGTCAATCCCTAATCTAAATCTAATTGCGATAAATCATAATCATCAATCCATCTCCAAGAACGAGGAATTAAGCAGAGTAAATCATTAAACAATATAAATCAACGGAACATGAAAATCCAGATCCATCTTGTCACTATGAATGAATGACAAAAATCAACAAAACCATAAAATTGATCCGAAAGAACGTAAATCTCAAAACATAAATTGATAAATAAATCATTCGATCAAAACTAGAAACAAGAATTAAACTAAGATTTATCGTGTTGTGTCGCTGAAGAGCTCTCAAGAATCATGAGTGAAGAGACCACGACGCTCGAAGACGAAATGCGAGAACGAGTCCTCTTTATGACCTAGCGTACGTATATATATATATAAAATAAAGGAGGCGTTGACGAGGCTGCTTCAAAATACATTCCCTTGAACGGCGCCGGCTCGAGCTTGAGAGAATTGGCGACGCTGATGGAGATGGCGCCGAAAGTGAGGGAGTGAACGGCGTTCACAATGAAGCGCTTCAAGATTGATGTGTGCACCGAAGATGGCCAAATGGTGAACCAGCGTTCACAAAGAACTGGCGTTCAAGAGGGCAAAATGGGCTGAACGCGCTCAAGATGCTGAACCGGCTGGGCGTGCGAGCGCGCGAGCGCGGGCGCGCGGGCGACACAGCTTTGCGCAGTATTTTGTTTTGGCCGCTCTCCTTCGCCTGAACTCCGATTTGTGTACGGTTTTCGCCACGGAACTTATCGCAACGTCCTTTACTTATTATGAAGGACAAAACTTGATTCCTTCTCCATTATTCATTAGAATCATTGGAAGTGTTCAGCGTCGGTGCGCAGATGGGCGCGCGAGCGCACGGCGACTTTGAAGAAATGATCCGCTCTCCCTCGTCCGAACTCCAAATTGCGATCCGCTTGTGCCTACGGACTTCATCGAGATGCTCTTCAATTATATATGATCCTTGCAGATCCAATTCATCCTATTTTATGCCATTTTCCTACAAAACATCGAGACGAACGGGCAAGTCCGAATCGATAACATTACTCAACCAAAGGCATAAATAGGACAAACCATAGAAATGACACGAAACAATACCAAGAATCATCACAAAATCATACCAAACAACTCCCCACACTTATCCATTTGCTTGTCCTCAAGCAAAGTCTATACTAATAAGAGTCGAAAGATAACTCATGCAACTTAACCTTATTCTAATCAATCAAACCTTATCTGATTTCCACACTTGGTGTTTACGAATTCAAAGATAATGCTAAATAAATCAAGAACTACAATTGACTTCCAATAAATAAAAGGTAATCTCTCGCCAGACCCAACTCTCCGTTAGGGTGAACTAACTAATGTGGTCACCTTTAGCAACAAGTTTCTTTTATAAAGCACAAAGAATGTTTTAACATTTTGGAACAATATTCGAAGGTGAACTCTCGATGAACTCGAGTCTCCTAACGTGGTTTCCCATGTCCATTTCTCAATTTACGAGAAAGAGGGATGTAATCCCATCCTCCATTTCAACAATCTCAACAACAATCGGAGTTTTCATTCTCCTCATTTTCTTCTTCTTTTCACATTTTTTTATATATAAAATGAAACAAGTATAGTAACCACAATGTTAACACTCCTCTAACATTAGCCGACAAATCACATCAATTTCCCTATTCAATTTCTATCAATTACGCCTCTGCTAATTCACATTATACTCAAATCATATATCACCAAAGTTTCTTGAAATTCAAATTAATTTGATCAATACCACAGAGTTCAGCTTGCACAAATCAAGATCCTAACTTATTCGTGACAGACAAAGCTTACGTCCAAACAATCAAAATAAGCACAAGGGCACGCTATTACAACAAAACAATACATCACGCAAACAAAACCGAGTAAACATCCCCACATTTTAAATCGAGCACCGCCCCTGCTCAAAACATTAAAAGCTCAAATGACTATAGAGGACGACATTCCTCGATAATCGACGAATGTGCGCCAGAGTTCGAGCACCACGGCTCATCTCGGCCGACAACTTTCCGATCCGAGCAAAACAAACTCAACAACAACAGATAGATCAACAAGAACAACAAAACAAGACAAAGAAAAGAAAGAAAGAAAAAGTAATAAAAACCGTGGTCAACTCCCCACGCGAAGATTTCGCTTAACGTCGTGGAGCACGACGTGTTCGGCCAACAACGGACTATCCATAGTCCTTCACCGCAGGAATATCATCTCGCCAGTAACATCAAGAGCAACCTTATAAGAATGTAGGATAGTAAAGATATAAGTAATACATCAATTAAGCTTCAAATCAAACATCCTATTTTCCAAAGTAAAATAAATAACTTCAACTCCTACAAGACAATACTTGGTAAATTAAGATGTCGACAAATTATAGAAACTATCTCAACCTTTGTTATCATTGTGTCCTCCTCCGGGATCCCTCCATCCAATTGTTGAGGCAAGGCAATCGCCTCGAAAGTGGGTTTTGCATGTCATCAACTTCGAAAGTGCCCACTCTGCTTCATCCCTCTTCATCCTCCTTCACGTGTTCGATAACTCTTTCACCTCCAGAGTGAGTGTTGAACGATATCGACTTGATTTGCCCACTCTTCCTTGTTATCCGCTCGTAAAAACGCCATCTGGCTCGATTATGCTTCTCATCCACACGTGCCCACCCGCTCACTTTCCACCTCATCCGGCCGCAATGCTCTTCGTGTGTCTCTCCCACCCTATCTTCAACAATTGGGTCACTTCCAAGAGTAGTGACCATCCGAGCTTGATCGGGCGCGAAAAGGTGATTTCGCCACTCTCGCTTTTCCACCCCTCGGATCGCAGCACCTCATCCGATGTCTCTTCCACCCAATTTTCAACTATTGGATCACTTTCTAGAACAAAGGACCGATCGATCCGATCGATTGGTTTGAAGTTCTCCCTTGCCGCAATGCTTATCAAGGTGCCTCGACATATCCTATTTGCGCCTCCAAACGCAGTCGAGGCATTTGCAAGATCCAAACTTTGGACTAAAGCATCCGCTGAATGGATGGCCTTTTCGAAGTTAACTCATCCTCCCAAGTCGTCATCCGAGGTGGGAGGTCACGTGGTATGAGTAATGAAAGGAGGTGGTTGCTGGGTACTCATATCGAGGAGTGGAGTGGGTTGCTCCAAAGAGGTATCAGAGGATTGATCCTCATAGTGCTGCGAGGCGTTGATCCCAGAGGAATTGGAGGCTTGATCCTCAAAGCACGGTGGATTCCAATATTCCTGTCGTGCGAGGAGGGCCGCCGTGGATCCCAATATCCCAAATCGGGCCGCAGAGCTGCCACTGTGGATCCCAAAGAAGAATCATATGCTTGTGGCTCATAGCTGACCGGACATCCTCGAAGTCGACCGGGCCCTTCTTCAAAGAAGAATTTGCCCAATACGACGAACTTTCCTCCCCCACCGGTCGACCATAATCGCATCGCTGATAACCCCGCATTAGAAGATACCAACAACAAAAACAAATTGCACGCACTGTGGAGAAAATAACCAAACAGAAAGAAAAGAAACACGAAACAAACAATACAAACAATACGCCTAAAGTTCTTCTTAAGAACGGCGCCTAAAATTTGTTCAACCAAAAGTATACTCTCACTGACTCGCAATCGCACGAGGTGTTATAGTAGGAAAGCTAACCCTAGTCGCCTCTCAAGGAAAACTTAATCAGGCCTAATGTTCGTGGTTGCTCACGTAAACGATAAAACCTAAACACTCTATTACCAACACGAGTTTTGAGACATACGAGAATTCAAATACGAGAATCAAATAGCAAACCTAAGCTGTGGTTTGTCAATCCCGAGCTAAACTAATTAAGTTTATAGATCTAAACTAGAGGTTGTCAAACCCTAGATGATAAACTACTAAACACGGAATCGTAAAACAAATCAAAAGCAATTAAATAAGATCTCCAAACAAGAAACGATGAGATTCAACGAAGAAAGATTAATCATGAAATCCGAGTTCAACTCTCGCATAAAATTCAGATTATTAAAATCGAAGCTAGAACCGATCAAGAGCCCAACAAAGGTGAATTAAATTCGAGCAAGACGAATCAATACGAGATGAAACGATAAAGAACGCATCGAACAAAACATCGATAAATTACTCGCAATTCAAATCCAAAATCGCATAAGGTATTGCAAGAATCAGAATAAAATCAAGAGAACTAAGCACATTACAGATGTTAAATCAATGTCTGAAATGACTAAAATTGAAGAATGATCGATCTTTTGTTCCAGCGCGCGATGGCGAACGAAACCGTAAAAATACGTGAAAGTCCGACTTTCAAAATAACCTAAAATAGCTATATAGAAGGCACTTGAGGCTGGTCGGAAAAGAACGCTGCCAGAGGGGCGAGGCGCGCTGGGGGAGGCGGGCGAGCGCCGGGCGAGGCACGCGGCGAGGCGAGACGCTGGCGAGGCGAGGCGCTGGCAAGGAGGCGAGGCGCGCGGTAGCGAAGGCCACTCCGAGCGCTACAGAAATTGGGAACGCGCCGGAGTGAGCCGCGCATCGATCGCGGCGAAGTGGGCGAAGGCTACCGGGCGAGGCGCGGGCGGGCGCGGGCGAGGCGGGCGCGGCGCATACTGGTGAGCCGGGCGTCACCCGAGCGCGAGGGAAATTGGGAACGCGCGCCGAGTGAGCCGAGTTCGGCAGCGCGCGAAGGAAGGCGCCGGGCGCTGGCGCGGGCGCTGCGGGCGTGGCGCTGGCGTGCTGCGCGGCGCAGGCGCTGCTGGCGGCGCGCTGGCGGCGCGTATGCGTGCGCGCGATGCTCGCCATGCGACGGGTCGCGGCGCGACTTCAACAATTGCCTGCTCTCCTTCGTCCAACTCCGAATAGATCCGTCGCTTATAAACCCTATCGCGATGTCTTCATTATACCGATCCTTGAAGATAGCTTATCCTATTTAATGCCGATTTTCAAAACATTGAAACGAACCAAGTAAGTCCAAACGATAAATAATAATTGAACTAACGCATAAATGTGATAAACTAATGAAGACAACATGCAAAACAATACCAAGAATCAAACATGATTCATACCAACAAACCGTCCGTCCTCGCACCTGATGGCCTCGCCTGCTTCGCTCCCCGGCCAGGAAGGCGCGCCCCTGTCGCCTCCCATCGTGCTCGGACCAAGTAACCGAGCACTTCAGTGGTCGCGATAACCCTCCTCGTGTTCTTCAACTCTACACCACCGCGCCACCGCTGGCTCACCGCTGGGTTGAGGTATACGCCATGACGAGCTCAGAACCTGGAGGTATTTGATAATGAGTCGAGGCAATCTTAAGTTTTGCTACGAGGCCCCTCCTCGTCCCTTAGCACCATACCGACCAAAGAGCTCGCAGACTCGGTCATCGACCCTGATATGGTGACGCCACCAGATCGGGCGATCACCCTTCATACCGAGTGTTCCTCCGAGCCGAGCCGCCTTTCCGCCGTCACCAAGTTGCCCTCGCATTGTATCAGCCACCGATCACATCGCAGATACGCCCACCGACTTCGAGATGTCCGATCCGCTTGAGAGCCTCGCTCAGCCAGAGGCGGGCCACCCGTCGTCACGCCTCGCACCCTCACCGGCGAAGCGATTCCCGAATGACATCTAAACTCACAAACTTGAGTCACCCCTGACGATCGCCTCCTCCAAAATAAAGGTTCACCGCTCTTCTCGCTAAGGCACCCCGGCTCTTTCTTGGTCAATGTGATCACGATCACACGAGATATTGATAAGCGGAATGCTAAAAAAAGGAGAGACAGTGGCAAACACGTTTTAAAAGTGTCTTTTATTTATAACGTGAATGAAATGCCGGGATCCTAGTGATCCCAAGAATATTTAACCTATTACATTAGTGGTCGCCGACCTACTGGCTGTCGAGTCGCCGACCACCGCCTCCCCGCCCTGGCCTCCACTGCCCCACCTCACTGCCTCGGCTCGCACTCGCCGAGGAGTTCCTGCCCCGGCTTCATCCTCCTTACACCGGGCCACGGCCTCAACCACAAGAGAGGCTGGAGGAAGATCGAGCCTCGCCATGTGGAAGGGAGCCGCCGGCAATTACGGGCGAGTCCTTCCGCACCGCCGAGGCGACTCTCAACCCGCCCATGCCTCGACCTGTCGGGTCGTGCATCGAGGCCGCCAACCTCCGTAGGAGGATATCACCGAGGCCCAGTGATCGCAGCCCAAATCGGAGAAGGTCTTCGACTGATCAGCTGGGCGAAGGCCTTCAACATCGGTCCTGCCCCGCCAAAGAAGGTACTGCCTGTCACGAGCTTCTTCTCCGCCTGGCCGCCTCCTCACGGGCACCTCCACTTCGACACGGGCCACCCGCAGGCCCGATCCTTCGCTTCACGGCGGCCTCGCAGCTGCCTCAGCCTAGCCTCCCACCGCTGGACTCGGGCGGGCTAGCTTACCCTCCAACTGCCAGAGTGGAGGCGCTCCACCAAGAACCCCGTAATGCGCAGCTCACCCGCAACCGATGCCACATCCCGCATACCCAATAACAAGATTACATAACACAAAAGGTACAAGGAATACGGCAGGGCTTATACTGGGAATGATAGGAGAGTTCGGAGGTCGGCACTCGAACGTAATACGGGTGCGAGACCTCCCCACGCCCCGGACTCGAGGTCGGCCATGGAGGCCCTCCCGCGCCCGACTCGAGGTTGGTCCGGGATCGACCACCAACCTGGTTCAGTCGCCAACCACCACGGGCGGCTGAGCGGCTCGCTCGCCTTCTTTGGGTGGAGCCAGTGAGATGGCTTGGGATGACGAGACCTGCCTTGGTCTTCCTCTCATGATCGAGCCTCACGCGATAAAGAGAAATAATTACATGGGTCGCCACAACGAGGTCGGACATGCGGGCGTGATATATCAATAAATATATATATATCTATGGCATGCCTCACCCCGATCGCACCCCCGCCCCCACGCCCGACCTATAAACACTCAAAGATTCTTCGTGTCATCCTCATGAAGTTAACGGATAATATTTCACCGAGGTTGTTGAGCTCTTTTCTCCATATAGCCTGTGGGCTTCGACCTTCACATCCATCATCTTACCAAGGCCCCACTGCACTCTGATGCCCATCGCCCGCAAGAAGAAATACCTATTCGCCAACGGGATACCTTCGGCGGGCCCGCCACCTTAAATTTCCGCCGAGGAGACAGATAATACATCCTCCTATGGTCTCGACACTAAAACGCATCAAGACCCTCGAAGGAGAACTCCTCGGCAATGCCATGGCAGGAGAGCCCAAATCCCACCACCCACCTAATGGAATTCGAGGTCACAACATATAGGATCTGGAAATATTCTCGATACTAAGGTAAATTGGGGCTATGGGAAACCAAGGCCGCCTCCGCTGCCTACATATATGGTAATGAAGCCTCCGTGGGGCCATAGCCCTATCATCGATCGCTGGGTAGCACCACCACGCCTCCTTCTGGACGCGGTATTCTTCGCCATTTCAAAAGCTCCTCCAATGTCAAGCAAACCCACCGTGATCCATCCCATACCGATGATACCGGCGGAACCCTAACACTAATTCCTATAGACCTACCCAAAAGGTTATAGCACATATAATCCTTGATATCGTGGAACTATCGGGAGAGAAGACGAACGGCCGGAGCCCGAGTATGCGCAAACTGCACTTTTCGTAACGTAGAAGATTTAAGAATACATACTTACTTTTCTCGCGAGATATCCGCTTCTTCAACAAGTTTGGAAAAATTGGGAAATCTCTCGAAAGTGTTATCTCTCAAACAAAGCGGAAGAAGAAGTGAATAGCATGCCTTATTTGGGCCTATTTATAGACAATGGCACCTAAAACCGCCGCTTCAACTTCACACGTGCCTCATCCACGATTTGATGTGAGTCGACACACAGACACGATTTGAGCGCCTAACTACCGTCTGAGCGTGATGACGACTTAGGGTAAGATGCAGCCCGCCACCGACCGCAATCATCACTGGCCTCGGCCTCCGTATATGGCGCCACTCAGTCGGACCCTGCCCTCCGCAAGGCTAAGACCACCTGTGTCGGACCTCGACATCCTTCGGGATAGGCCGATCTCTGGAAGGGCTGCGGCACCTGTCGCACTCAAGGCCCCACCAACTGACATAGCCCCTCACCATCGTGGAATCTGTGTCCGACTCGCATCCTTTCAACAGACATTCCCAGACAAAGAATGGATTGCTCTAGTCCATGTGTTCCAGCCAGAAACGCAGTCGCCCGCCCAGCCTGCACTGGGAAACAATCGTGACGCCCCAAGTCGGACCTCGGTATCATCCAGAAGGATATCTCTACCCAGATCGGACCTCGGTACTACCTACGCAGGTGTCGCTATCCAGGTCGGACTTCGACATCCTTCTGACGGACATCTTTGTCCAACGACAGTGACTCAGCTCATCTTCTGCAAGTCGTAAGGCACTTTAACGGCACCGCCCAACCCGCTCGAACCAAGATCCCCAAGTCAAACCCTAACATCAAAGAGATCAAAACCTCCGACACAACATCACCGAGAATATCCCACCGCAAAGCGCATTCTTCACTTCACCGCACGCTTTGTTACTCGACTATCTCGGAGAGGGCTATGATGGATATGGTCAACCGCCAGCCCACCGACAAAGCTCCAAACGAGCCTGGCCCCGACATTAATAACGGCCCACGCTGTTAAGCCAAAGGCCCACCTCCAAACCCTAAACATCCTCCAAACCCTAATCAGCCTCACCCCACACGAAGGCCAAGAGTCCCTACAGCGAAAGCCAAGAGTCCCTACATGCGAGGAAGAGTCCCTACATGGTGGGATCGATCCCGCTTTAGGATCCTCGATATGTATAAGTAGGAGTTAGATCAAGGTAGAAGGGTTAGCAACTTATCAATACTAAGAGCTTTTAGTCGCACTCACCGTAATCAAATCATAGTGAAAGTATTGAGGAATCACCTTTCGGACGAGATCTTATTCTCGATCGAACCACGAAAAGCCTCGGTGTTCTTTATCGCTTACACAAACTCGTGATATTAACATACACTAGATTTATCGCCTGTGGAGCAAATGTAAATGCAATATCTACATACCATATTAACTCAAACTATTGATGACAACACATCCATATTTACTACATAACCAACAGAGGCCGATTCTCGACATCTCACGAGCACATATATAGAATCCTTCACTTGGAAGGGCCAATCCAACAGAAACTGAGGAAATCGGTAAGACTCTCTCGCTTTCATGATTTCGACTTTTAGAGTACTTTGAGCTATAAATTTTATAGTAGTTCGATTCCAAATGGACCGTAATAGAATGGTGGAGGTAACGGGATTGCTAATCCAAACAAACTATTGAGGAAGACATGCAGATCAAAGAAAATAGAGCTTCAATGGATCTCGGCCCGATAGTGTTCGAGCAACCTTTTCACAGAAACTAAGGAGGATCCGTCAAAGAAAAGCCTAAAACAACCACGCACCTCCCTTCCATACACGGATACGGGTATCCACCGCCGCATGATGATTCTGTGCACCGCCTCCCTACTAGCTAGAGAGACTACATTTTGATCGATCATCAATTTTTCGATTAATTATAATTTATGGCCTCGCCTTTTGATATTTTTTTATGACTTCATTTTAAGATTTTTAAATAAGATTAACTTTGAAAATTGCACAACTTCGCCTCGAATTTTTTCAAGATCGTAATAATGAGTATGATGATATGTTATTTGAAATGACATTTTTTTCCAATTGGGACTAAAACGACATCATTTCTATCGCCTGTATTATTGAAACAGTAAAATGTAAAAGGACCATTTGTGTAGAAAATATTAGTTAAAGTTGTTAGAGTAGTTATTATTTTGTTAGTCGAAAGTTGTTTGGGAAGTTAGTTTGTTATAATATTGTTCGAGTAGTTATTTTTCTTAGTTAGATGTTTGTTTACTTTATAAATACTCCATATGATTCACATTTGAAGATGATGAAATAATATACAAGTTTTTCACAATGTAGTCCATCGAGTTCTTCCCCTTTTCATTTCTGATCTTTCTTTCTTTTCTTCTTCTATTTCTACAAATTCTACATGGTATCGTAGTTTATGGTTGAGTTTGAGTTGATTGCGTAGATTGAGGTTTATAACTAACGTGGACCGCAATGGTGACCGCCTTACGTAACACCGAGTCGAGTGGCGATTGGAGTGGTTCGAGAATGCAAAATATATAGTTTTCCTCTCATTCACACCAAAAATTCGTGAAGATCAATGCGAGAAGACAAAATCAACGCGCCAGGTGGCAGCGATTTGAGTTCTCATTTACCCTAGCTCGAGTGGCGGTGCGCAGATTGCCAATCGCTGCATCACAAAGGAGTCCGTCGGTTGTCATTTCAAGGGAATCGACTGCCGTCATGAGTAAGGCGGAAGCCGCCTCCCACTACGGTGGAACTTCTGGTTTCAGAAAGGGAACGCCGAGACGCAGAAAGTAGGGTCACTCCTGAGAGATAGAACGGTAAACGATAGAGACACCCGAGGCCGATCGAGAAGCAACAACATCTATGGCCCGAAGATTACGACGAGAACCGAATATACCGAAAGTTAAAGTTTGATTACGGTATAGACAGAGCGAAATGGAATGGATCCACCGCTATTTCGGGATTGAGAAAACTCGTGAATACCGAATCGAAGCTTGAGAATAGAGAAATTGAGGATTCAATAGCTAACGCATTTAAGGTCGACGGGATTAGGAGGTTCGTTGAATTTGGACGCTGAGAGCGCCTCTTCCGAGGGCACCGTGTCGACATTCTCGAAAGTGTTTCTTCGCTAAACACACAATCATATGTAGATCGCTATCCACACACGTAGTAAAACAATGGAATTAAAATCTGAAGAACACTCAAGAAACTTTTTCACGATTAAAATTATAATCTATAGATGCCAATACGGCGAAATGATTCACTATAAAATTTACAAATAACGTTATAAAAACTCACTACTTTACCACACGATAAAGTCGGAAAGTTGAGTACTAAAACTATCTATCGAGATCTATGAAAAGCTAAGAAGCTATCTCAAGATATATGAAAATACTAAAGATTTCCTCACACCACTCGTACTAAAAGAACAACCTTCTAACACCATTAGAAGTTAAAACACTGTGATATTGGAAATGTTATAAAACAGACTCAACAACATAAATGATCTTCGATTCTTCTTCAATGATTGCACCCTTTGTCGCCGCTTCGCCTCCTTTATAGAAGACGAGAGGCCTTGATCGCATGTCATGGACCACGATCCGCCCACTAAGGACGTGACTAAGTCGTGGGCGCTAATGGCATGACTTGCCCCGGAAAGTAGGAACCGAATCGACTTAGTCCACCGATCTCTAGCGATCCGCTTGTTCTTCAGCAAGTTACCATCGCATCCCGCCAAACATGTCAGAACTCCCGCACACCAAAGAGAAGAACGGCAAAACTATACAAACAAACTAACTCTTGAATGAGGAGACTTAGTCGAGTTAACCAACTCTAACAAACTCCCCTTTTGACTTTCTTCACAAAACCCGATATACACAATTTACGTGATATACAATACCCCCGAATCCCAAATATATACATGAAAATGTAATACTCGTAAACATTCTCCCTTGTTTACGCTAATATCATCATAACAGCTCATGCCACACATTCATCAACAATTATCCAAACAATGTAACCATCGCAGTAAACCATTCAATCAAGAACAAAGAGACATCGATAAAAAACATGTATCAAACATACATCCGATTAGCATAAATAACCATACGATGTCCACAAAATAAAAAATATACGATGTCCAACATGTTCGTAGAGATTAAAAATAAAAAGTTTCAAGAGTTCATAAAACCAAATCCACATTCATTACCAACCATATCATCACCCCTAGATGTTGTCGCCCCCTGCCTCTACTCCCCATTTTTGGGAAGAAAGAAGACTTAGTAATTAGATCTTCAAATCATTCATATCAATGCGGCATTACTTAAAACTTTCCAAGAAGGTTTGCTCCAGCTTTGTAACGCTGCTCAAGCATGGAGTTGAACTCAGACTTGGAAGTCACACCATTTTTTGGAAGCAGCTCAAACTGCTCATCATTCCCTTTAGAAGGGTTAGTCCATGGAAGGTTTGGAAGCTTATTACCCGAAAATAAGGTATTGCTAATGGTGAAGTGTCGAAAGTCTTCGAATAGTGCATCCCGAGCTCCAATGTAAGACCTTGTTTCTTCAATACTGATATAACAAAGGAAGGAACGGCAAAGAATCCAGATTTTGTCTACCGCAACGGTACCTATTTGTTCTACCACCAACTTACCTAAGTTGAATGGTATACCTTTCCAATCTTGTACAATGTATCACCATGTTGCATAGTAACTATCGCATCGTTTGACGACACAAGCCGCTTAGTCGCCATCGCTTAAACAAAATGTAATGCAGACACGTTAAACAACCACCGACATCTGACTCTTCCATTTTTAACCCTTCCTCCTGTTATTTCTTTCATGATCTCATCGTCATCAATGCACACATCATTAATCACCGTCAATCCCATTAAACGCGTGATCTCACAGTGCAAGAATGTGAAAACCCGACGCCTAAAGTACACCTTACAATATTTGTTTGAGGTACACTCAACAAGGATTTATCCATGTTTGCACACATGCCTTATCACGCTTTTGGGGTAGGGATGAATAGCCAAAAGCTTGAAATAGACCACGCTCTTTCAAGAATTCAACAAGATTATTCTGGGCAAAAGTTACCTCGCTAATTTTTCGCTCATTCGACACTTCAATGCTTTAATTGTTCCCACCTTTTTCAGCCTCTCTTGAGTAGAATTTGAAAGAAATTGCTCTATCAACTTCAACATCGAATCGCAAAGATTGAAGGATTCTCCGAGCTAGAGTCCCAATTTTCCTCCTCGAATACGGGTGCGTTGAGGCACCAAGGCCAATCGTGTCGTGACAACCGTGGGGCATCCGCTTGGTTTAGGTTCCGAACACTTTCCTTTTGCTTTCCTTTCGATCATCGCCCTTCACTTTTTAGAATTTCACCTAGTGAAATGTCGCCATCATCGGAGTTTGAACTGGTCACAAGTTTTGGTTTCGAACCCTGTCTTCTTCCGTAGTGTCCGAGAGTCACTATGGATACCCATGTTTCGCTTTGATTCGGAGGATGTCTCCGTGGTCGCTTGGCCACACGCGGTCGCCGACTGGAGTAGGTTCTCAAGCTGAACGCCCATTTTCTTTTCGCTTTTGAAATTACCGATGTATCACCAAGAATGTCAATATGAATCGATGAACCCGACCTCCTACGCGTGATTGGCGAGGAATACGCCCAATCTCCTCGCTGGCACACTCGCCCTTTCCTCTTCTTCCCCGCCTCTTTAGGTTGGAGGCTCGCCTTCCTGATATACAATTTGAAGAGGTGTTGGTTTTAACTGCTCCATTGGAAACGCTTAAAGTCCTCTCTCGTGCTATTTCCAAGGCCGTGCTTGGTTTTGTGGATGGCTTTGTGTCGACGCTAATGCTCGTTGAAATTGGGAGAACTTTTCAAAACTTGGCAAGGCCGCTAGTAGAGCAGTAGGTGGTCGATCCATTTTTTTCCGGAGAGAAAAGGTTAAACGCAAGCCAGATAAAAGAGATAAATGAACGCTCCACGCCTTTGCAATGAATAAAAGCCTTGGTGATTTGATCGTGTGTCATGCGCGTATATATAGCGTAGTCGCAAGCAAGTGGATAGACATCCAGCTGATTCGACGTAAATCCACAAAATATCTCTCATAACAAGCCCTAATTTAAAGGAACCGACACCACATCATATCGCACCATTAAAATAGAGATAAATATGGGATTTGTTGAGATAAAATCAGATTAAATAAATGTGATACCAACTCAACCTAATTTTCACCGATATCTCCAAAAAGATAGGGGATTAAAGGAACAGAAATTCCAAAAATTCTAGGATTACTCACGGATTTTTGTGGTACTTCACATAATGTTATCATAATATTTTCATAAACATAGCTCATTTTAATCGAATAAAACATATAAATACGTTCCATGTAAAATTCGATCAGACTATTTTCGTGCTTTAAAGCAATCATGGTCGCACTGCTTTGTAAGGTAGCATCGTCGCTAACACCGTGCCCCCAAACTACTTTGGTGTTTTTCTCATCATTAAATATTCTTCATCATGTTGAGTCATGTCTGTTAGGAGAACATGTTAGATAACAATCTTTAACACAAGAAGTGTCATCAAATAAACAATTGTATCACCTTCGGATATTATAATTTTGTGATACAAACAAATACATTCAAGCTTTATCAGCAGAGAAAGACCAAGAGATCTACGAAGACTTGTAAATCTCTCGTGATCTAGGGCTTTGTGAAAATATCAACGATTTGATTTTCGGTTTCACATAATCTAATTTGATTACCTCATCCTCCACCAAATCTTTATAAAGTGGTGTCGATATCTCATGTGTTTTGTCCTAGAATGTTGAATGTGGTTCTTAGAGATATTGATTGCACTTATGTTATCACAAAGATACCAAAAGCTCAAGGCTCACAATACCATAGTCATACATTTGTTTCAACCAAGCGAGTTGTGTACAACAACTTCCCGTCACACGCATCGCCTCGGCAGAGATAAAGAAACACAATTTTGTTTACGATTATGCTAAGACACCAAATTATTTCCAAGATAAAAACAGTTTCACTGCATTTTTCTATCATCCGTATCCTCACCCAATCCGAATCACTAAATCCAACCAAATTTGTGTTCGTGTCTTTGAAAAGAAAATGTTAAGGTCCGTGTTCCAGAACATACCGATAACATCGCTTGATGCCTTTAAATGTGACATTTTAGCTTAGCTTGGCACTGGGCAAACACACACCGAACATTAAACGGGTCATGTGGTTGTGAGATATAGGAGACTTCCTATCATTGATCCAGAGTGTTCAATCAACATCTTCCAAGATCATCTCTCGTCGGGCTTGTCACTGACCCCATCGGCTTATATGCTTTGCTCATTCCATAATTTTTTTCACCATATCCTCGTGATATTTGCTTGGGACACGAAAATTCCATCATCCATCCTGCTTGACCGAGACCTAAGAAATACGTTAGTTCTCCTACCATGCTCATCCGAAATTTAGACGACATAGCACCGCAAACTCATCAAGCATTGTTTGTGAGTAGATCCAATTATCATATCATCGACATAAATTTGTGTGATAAGAATGTTGTGCCGATTTCGTTTTATAAACAATGTTCTATCAAGATTCCCTCGAACAAACCCGAAATCAATTAAGAACTTTGTTAAATGACCATACCATGCTCTCGTGCTTGCTTGAGACCGATAATGCTTTCTTTAACCCGAAACATGGTTAGCTTATGTGGATCTTCAAATCCTCGGGTTGTTCGACGATACCTCTTCTTTGAGTTCACCATTTAGAATGCTCCTTCGACATCCATTTGATATAGCTTGATGTTCAAATAACATGCAATGGCTAGGAGCAACCTTATGGACTCAATGCGCAACCTGCAAATGTATCGTCAAAGTCTATGCTTCCACTTGAGTGTATCCTGTGCGACAAGTCCGCTTTGTTGTGAATTATGACACCAAATTCGTCCGATTTGTTCTTGAAAATCCACTTTGTTCCGATAACATTCTTGTCAACAGATCTCGAAACAAGATACCACACATCATTTCGAACAAATTGGTTCAGTTTATCATGCATAGCAACGACCCAGAACTCATCACCCAAGACTTCTTTTATGTTCTTAGGCTCAATTTTAAACATATAAAACCTGGCATTGAAGCACATGTGGATGAAAAACATACCATCTCTCTATAGTTCAATAGTTTTGTACCTCGTGTTCGAATACCATCTTGAACATAGCCTATGACTTGAGAGATCGATGATTCTTACGTATTCTTCCCGGATGATCTCGCCTTCTTGTTGTTGAACGCCGCCAGCTTCATCCTCCGTGTCACCGAACCTTTAGATGTTTGGCGAGTTGCTCCAAAGGTCGTGGCCTCACAGCTAGACATCACCGCCGCTAGCATCCCGCTGGACAAGTTCTTCTATTAATTCAACCACATTCTCATCATGTTTTTCCCCGCGAGATTAGCAAGATCATCAAAACAACATTTACGGACTCTTGAATGGTCCGTAATCTCGATTATATATACGGTATGCTCGACTAGTTAGAGAGTACCCTACTAAAATCCATTTATCGCTCTTCTCATCAAACTTGGTGAGATACTCTATCATTCAAGATGTAGCAAACACACCCAAACACATGAAAATATTTGAGATTAGGTTTCCTTCCTTCTAATTTCATATGGTGTTTGAAGGAACTCGGTCGAATGTTCACGCGATTGTTGATATGACATGCGTGTTAACACTCTGCCGTAAACGTTTGGACAAACCTTTGAGCTTAACATAACTCGTGCCATTTCTATTAGAGTTCTATTCTTGCGCCTACCACACCATTTTGTTGAGGTGTTTTGGCGCGAGAATTCTTGAAAATTCCTTTTTCTCACAAAATTTGTGAAAGAGATATTCTCGAACTCTTCCATGATCTAATCGATCCTCGACACTTGAACACCAAACATGTTAAAAATTCTAGCAAAGAGGATTTTAAATGTTTCAAATGTGTCTCGATTTTTCTCGTAAAAGAATGTCCACGTGTACCTTGAAAATCATCCACAATGACATATGTATACCTCACACCCAAGCTTTCGATCTCGAGAGGCCCTACTAAGTCCATATGAAGCAGCTCAAACAACAGTGTTGTACCGTAATGTTGCTCGCGATGTTGTACAACAGCGTGGGGAACACGGGTCTGCTTTTCCCTTCGACAATCACCATGCACCACCTTTCCACTCGCTAGCTTGGGTAGTCCACGATCGCTTCCATTTTGTTCAACTGTCAAGATTTCTAAAGTTAGTATGTCCTAACTTTGATGCCATAACACACTCTCATCAATTTGTGCCTTATCGCACTTTGGTTCGCTTTCATCATATAGCGCTTATCACCGACCTTTGTCCTTTCATGAGACATGTGTTCTACCATCATAGACCTCACAAGAATCTTTGTCAATTTCACTTGCAACTCTTCGTCACATAATTGACTTATGCTTATAAGATTTGCCATTAAACCTCAGACGCAAGACATTCTTGAGGCTAGGTAAACCTCGAACATTTAGGAGTCATTTGCCTATGATTTTCCTTTAGAACCACCTCCAAATGATACACTACCCCCATCATACGACTCATAGTTGGCAAGGCGACTCGTTATTAGTCATGTGACGGGAACAATGCTATCAAAATACCATGAACCCGAAATGTTAGTTTTCAATGCAAGATAAACAACATGGCATTTTATATCATCTTTCATGACCCAAACTTTCTTTGAGTCGGTTCCTTGTTGGTCGATTCATCGCAGTATGCGAGCAGTCTGTCGGGTCTCAGTGCACCAAGTGTTCATATAATACGACCTATGCATCATCCTATGTCCATTAAAATCACCTTCGCTTTATAATGAAAGCGCCTAATGTGACCAGTGTAGAGCAAGAATGACATAACGATTTTCTATGTTTTCTTCGTGTCATTTTTACCCTTTTACCGGTTCACCTTCTTTAACGAATGGTTTCATTTGTGGCGACAATTGTGGGAACAACGAAGATTAGAACATGCGAAACCTAAACCAGAGTATCTGCTTTTACCCATTAACAAAGCATCATCTAATTTAGACGCACTGTGTTCCACTTTCCGAACGCATACCTTGTGCCACTTCTGTTAACACGCCACCTTGTTTAGTTCGACTTCCTTTGTGTTACCAAGACTTCAAGCTTAGCCGAGATGCTTTCAGCCTCGTATTCTCTCTTGATGTGAGCTCAAGATCTCGACTTTGTCCTTTCCATTTTCAAGTAACTCGTCAGATAACTTTTTCAACTCTTGTACTATGGCAATAGATTCTTCATCGTAATCGCCTCACAACTGTATCATTCACAAGAGCATTTAAGCAAAACAAACTTGAATAATAGTCGAGACCATACCGCTTGATATCGATCAAAACGATCGCATCTCCTCATCGCCCCGACAATGTTTTGGCAACGCGACGTGGATCTACGTGGGCAACAAGTTGGCCGCACGTCATTGTCATTATTTACCTCTTCAAGAACTCACCGTCATCACCTATGATACCCAAAGTAGGATTTGTATAACGAAAGCGCTTTGGTTGAGCTTGTATACAATGTTTCGTTACCACTATTACAATCTCTTATCCGAATGAATACTTGATTGCATATATCGTGTCCCCTTATCTCATATATAAGTTAGATCATACAGGTGTAGAAGATCACGTAAGTCCGTATGATTGGTCAAGCTTAATGAGATATAAAAGTTTCACACCGAGACAACTTGAGGACGAGTTGTCGGTATAGTCGCGTATAGATAAGAAGTGACTTGACTTGGTTGCTTGTCTATGCCGGTACGCTCGACGTATTGAAGGATCACAGTGAGATGAGTTCTTCCGTTCGACCGTCGTGGAGAACCAAGATCTCGGTGACTTACGATGATCTAAACCTCGATTAGGTATTAGTGAGTATGAGTTCTTCACCATCACTCGACTTGTCATGGGTGAGGGTTATATGTTCTAACCCAATATTCTCCGCATCTTGGGTGGTGGCGGTGTTTGTATGTCATGCTAGTTATCTCAGACGAGTCACCGTATCCGCTAGGATGATGACGCCCCTTAAGGAGCTCAAAGGTTTATTGTACTAAACCCCGCAGTTGAGTTAGCTCAAGTACAATAATAAGGTTGAGTGGTACTACTTATGAATTAAAGATATTAATTATTTTAAGCAATGTAATGCTCTAAATAATTAATGGACGATGCGATATCTTAAATACGGGATTCAGAATGTCTAAGTGCAAGCTGACTCACCTTCGTAATAAAGGGTAAGTCAAGATTTATTCTAGTGGCATGAATGAATGTTTATAAATTAATTTATGTTCTGGGCTGAACATAAGATAATTAATTTATTTGAGGCCCATCTTTATTCCTTGCATTTGATCCCTTGGCTGGCCAATCCAGGCCCGTAGCTACTGGATAAATCGGCGCCTATCTCTCTCCTAAGGCAAGGATTTTATTCTCTTTATCCTATAAGGATATTATTATATTTATGGGATATGCATGGATCATTTCTTATGGGATTATGGTAATGCATTATAAATATAAGGTAAGAGATAGAATCAAAGTTAATCATCAATTAACATCCTCATATTTTCGAGAATCACAAGAGGGCTTTGTGAGGTTTTTGAAAATTGCCTGTAGGTTAGGGTGATTTTGTAGCATTCTCCAGATTATCCTCACCGATATTGGAGATTGGGCAACCGGATACATCCGAAGATCAAAGCTCGAGTCTCGATCCGCTCATCCCCGATGATTCAAAGGTAAACACGAGAAAACCCCACGTGTTGCAATTAATTATATAGGTGCATGCTAGGTATATAATCAATGTATGGTGAATTAAACATCCAAGATAGATCCTCCGAGAGGCTAAACCTAGTTTTCCTACACATTGGTATCGAGCCTCGGATCGATTCGCTCTGCTGGATTAATTCACGCTGACTATTACGCGCGCAATATATTAATTGTTGGATCTGTCGTTCATCGTGGCTCGTTTTAATTTTTTGTCGGATTTTGTTTTTCACCACGAGAAAATCCGTGGTTAGATTAGATTTATTTTCTATAAATCTTATCTGTAAAAGAAGAACGAAGACGAAAGAACGAAGAACGAGACGACGGAGTTCATCGGAAGAGGTCGCACGACGCATGGGCGGCGCGCCAAGCGTGCATGGTGCTCATGACACGCCGCGCAAAGCAAGCCGGGGAGGGAGACGCGGTGGCATGGCTCGACAACGGGGGGCGAAGGCTCGCGCCGCATGAGGCCTCCGCACCGCCTGGCGCCGAGGGTGCGCGCCGGGCGGCGCCGTCGCAGTCGTGGCCATCTTCGCGTTCGCTAGGCGGCACGCACAACGCGGCGCGCGGGCGACGGGGCGACGTCGTCGCGAGATCCCGGGCGCTGTCGGCTGGCGACGGCGCGCGTTGTCCCACGAGATCCCCGACGCTTGCGGCGCTGCGGGCGGCGAAGCGCGCTTGTCGCGCGAGATCCCGGCGCATGGCGAGCTCGGTCGCGAGGCAGCAGCGACGGTAGCGAACGCGAGCATGGTCGCAACACGCGCTCGACGGGTCGAGGTCGCCGCGATCGTGAGGCAGCCCGCGAGGAGCACGCGAGGCGGCGACGAAAAGGGCGGCGGCAGGTGCTAGGGCGGCGCACGGGCCGCGCCTCAGCGCCGCCCGCCCATTTTCGCCCAACCGCCTGCACTGCTTTTCCAGCCCGAACCCGATTTTTCGGCCCGAATCCGATCCATGCCCGTGCACGCGAGGCCCATTTTTCAAAGTTTATGAAGATCTGTACTTTGCATTTCTATGTAATAGATTAGGCAGGAAAAGTGCAGGTTCCACGAGTGGGCCACGATGAATGTTTTATTTTATTTTTAATCGTTCATTGCATGTCGTGGATGTTTAAATTATGCAGAAGCATGCTATGTATGTTTAAATTACGTAGACAAACATATTATATGTTTTCGTGATTGGATGCGCATAGTAAGCATGCTAGGTTTATCGCGTTTTCAAGCATATTTTAGAATTATGCGAGCATGTTTTACATGTTGAGTTCTATAGAAAAGCATGCTAGATTACGTGATCTCGCATGGACAAACCTTTTGAACAAAAGACTAAGCAAGCAACCCGACAAATTAATTTTTTTTTAAATTAAATGTCAAGACCTTCACTTTTGATCTCTAAACAAAGTGAGACGACTATGAGTAAACGCCCACACGCGTTGCTTGCTTGCACTATTTATCATAAGTTTGTTAGATGAGATTTCTAAATAAAATATTTTAAATCTATCGAGAAGTGGGAGTTTCATGTAAACGCCCACACGCTGTAGGCTTGCATGTGCGATTTTCATAAGTTCTCTAGAGATGGATATAAAATGAGATAACAAAAGAATTTGGATTGAAGCGGTATGGTCCTAGTGAGTATGCCAATTCTAAGAATTCGTCAAGTTAAAATTGTGGTCATTGCTTAGACATCACCGAGTACAACTTCCGCCAAGTCCCTTCTTGCGATAGTGATGTGGTCTAGTAAGGTCCAATCATTAATTTCATTTGTCATAAGGATAAGTTGACATGGATGAAATTAAACGACTAAAAGGTATATTTTAGTCAGTCGAGGGGTTCATGTGTAAACGCCCACACGCGCGTGGCTTGCATGTGGAATTCTTGGCGATTGGAGGTTTCAATTAATATTGTTTTATCAAAAGGTTACAATATTATTGTTACGAATTATGTGCGATCAGATGCTTATGTGTTTACATTATCTTTTCGGATATGTCTCTTACATCGATTATCAATATGCTCGCACAAAATCCCTTATCCGTTCGAATCTTATCAAGTGGAAACGAAACATGGAATATGTTCTTATCATTTGAAGAACACATGTTTGTTCTCACTACTCCTAAACCCGATGCCACATCGACATCGACTAATGAGCAACAGAGTCAAGCGGACTTTGGCATAAGTCAAACAATATGGCCAAAAGCTATATGATGACTACTATGTCCAAAGGCTTGCAGTCAAACATCGATCGATGGTGACGCGACGAAATATGGTCAAGTCTCGAGAGTAAGTTTGGGAAATCGGATCGGACATCCGCCCACACAATGAGAGAAATCTTGGCGTGTAAGATGGAAGAAGAAAGTTCGGTCCATGAACATGTCTCCCACATGACTATCTCATGGATAGTCTTGATCGGTTGGGAGGAGGTATTGACGGCAGCCAAGGTCAATATCATCCTCAATACACCGCCCAAGTCTTTTGAGAATTTTCGTGAATGCGATCATGAGCAAGACCGAGTATACACTTAGTCGGTTGCTAAATGATCTAGTGGCGGAAGGAGTTATGGGTAAGAGCACATGCTCTTGCTAGCACATCTAGGGCCCAAATTTTCCGCTGCAAAATGGAAAAGAAAAGGGCACCAAAGGTGGTAGAGGCAAGAGAATAGTGGAGTAATGGGAGCAAGAACATGTCGCCAACGGAGGCTTAAAAGCCAAAGGAGAGGCAAGTGCTTCAAGTCGGCAAGACCGGGCATTGAAGGCCAAGTTCCCTATGCTCAAGGCTCAAGGTACGCTATTTGCTTTAGTAACGGAAACATGTTTAGCGACTTGTTCTACCCATTCATGGGTAGTAGACACGGTGCGATCGATCATGTTTGTTACACCTCGCAGGGTTCCCGCGACAATGGAGTCGCATGATGGCGAGATAACGATCTCCATGGGCAACGCGCGAAAGTCGAGGCCGTTGCAATGGAGATGTTACTTTATGTTTTGAGACAACAGTTTTAGTTTTAAAAGACGTTTTATATGTGCCGGAGTTTCGGCGGAACCTTGTTTCTGTTTCGAAATTATTTATTCATGGATATTCTATTATTTTTGATAGTGGTGTTTCTATCATAAGAAATGACGAAGTTATCTGTGTTGGCACATTATATAATTTGCTTTATACTATTTCTGCCAAACATAATACCTATAACTATGTTGCATCATCTACAAACCTTAAAAAGAGAAAGTTTTATTCGCAAAATGACACCACATTTCTCTGGCATCTTAGATTAGGTCACATTAATCTAAATAGGATCCAAAGACTGGCTAAGAATGGAGCGTTGGGTAATCTAACAGCTATCTGCTCCCGCCCGCGAATCTCGTGATAGAAGGTAAGATGTCGACTGACCTTTCAAAGCAAAGGGTTATAGAGCCAAAGAAGTGTTGGAGCTAGTCCATTCTGATCTGTGTGGACCGATGTCCACATAAGCTCGTGGAGGGTACGGTATTTTGTCACTTTCATTGACGACACTAAAGTACGGATACGATACCGCTTCACCGCAAGTCCGAATGTTTTGAGAAATTCAAAGAGTTTAAGGCGGAAGTGGAGACGAAGCTTGATAAAGTATCAAGTCATCATGGGTCTCCGATCGCTGTGGCGAATACCTCAAGAACGAGTTTATGGACTATCTAGTGAAGTGTGGGATTACCTCCCAACAAGACTACACCGGGCACACCACAACAAAATGGTGTGTCGAGCAAGAAATAGACTCTTTGGAAATGGTTAGATCAATGACGAAGTTATGCAAAGATTGCTTATTTCGTTCTAGGGGTATGCCTTAGAAACCATGCATACTTGCTAAATCTAGTACCATCCAAGTCACCGAAAAGACCCATTTCGAGTTGTGGTTTGGGCGCAAGCCTAGTTTAAGCCACATAAGGATATAGGGGCGATTCCAACACATCTGTACAACAAGAAGGTCGACAAGTTGGAGGCTAGATCCGACGCAAAGGCTATTTATCGCTATCCTAGAGGGACGAAAGGTGGTTTATTCTATAGTCCTAAGGATCGGAAGGTCATTATTAGACTAATGCCCGATTCTTAGAAGAGGATTATACGACAAACCATAAATCCAAAGTTGAAATCGTTCTTCAGAATTAGAAGATGATCGATTCCACCACCGATTAAGCCAAAAGTACGAGATGTCGGTTCTAGTGGGAGGATCGACACCGATACTTCAAGAAATTAAAGCGGTCGAGTTCCATGGAGATACCGGTCTGTACAAGTGGCTCCTATCCGAAGAAGTTGTGCAAGATAGAGAACCACAAGTTATCGCACCCACCGCTGCCATTGTGCGGTGGAGCGCCGTCAGAATGGGAGGGTTGTTCGTCAACCCGAGCGATTTATGTTCGTGGGTGAATCTTCGATTTAGTCCCGAGAAACGAACGGCAATAATCGACCCATGGACGTCTAAATGAGACGACACAAGACATTGATGCAAGATCATGGCACACCGCTATGGACTTAGAAATTGAGTCCATAATGACTATGGATGTATACTGAAAGACACCTCTACCGGATGACGAAGCCATAGGTAGTAAGTGGGTATACAAGAGGAAGAGATTCGGATGGAGAGGTTTTAGCTTTTAAAGCCGGGCTTGTAGCGAAAGGGTACACTCAGATTGAGGGCATCGATTTCGATGAGACCTTTCACCGTAGCAATGCTCAAGTCCATCGAATTCTTCCGCCATAGCAGCCCACTGAACCTTGAGGTTTGGCAATGGACGTGAAAACCGCTTTTCTAAACGGTTACCTTGAGGAATGTAGAGACATCTATATGCAAAGAACTCAAGATTATGTGGTGAAGGGTGAAGAGCATCTAGTATGGAAGCTTAAGAAGTCCATTTATGGGCTTAAGCAAGCCTCACAATCATGGAACTTACGCTTTGACGAGGTAGTAAAGTCCTATGGATTTACCCAGTTGCCCAGCGAAAGTGTGTGTATCATTTAGATGTCAACGGTGATGTGGTATTTCTTGCACTTTATGTAGATTACATTCTTCTAGTTGGAAACAATGTGAAGTTGTTATCGACGTAAAGAGTTGGTTGTCCGATCAGTTTCAAATGAAAGACTTAGGAGATGCGTACATTCTTGGGATCAAGGTTTACCGAGATCGCAAGAGGAAAATGTTGAGCTTATCTCGTGAGTCTTACATTGATACTGTGATTACTGCTTTAGTATGCGCACCGCCAAGAAATGATTGCTACCTTCGCATACGGCGTTCCTTTATCTAAGGAGCGATCACCTATGACCGCAAAGGAGATAGAGGAAATGAGACAAGTTCCTTACGCTCACCGAGGAAGTCTCATGTACGCAATGCTATGTACGAGGCCCGATATCTCGCTATGCGGTAGGCATAGTAGCGATATCGCCTAACCTGGACAAGCTCATTGGACTACAAGAAGCATATACTCAAGCACCGAAAAGGACTCGAGATTATAGGCTAGTTTACCATGCGAGATAGTCTAATGCCTTTGGGTTATCTGCACTCGGATTTCCAAGTCGACCGTGATGAGAAAAAGTCTACCTCAAGCTATGTGTTTACCTTGGGAGGTGGAGCCGTATCATGGCGGAGTACAAAGCAAATGATGCATTGCGGACTCTACCATGGAAGCCGAATATGTAGCCGCCTGAGGCTTCTAAGGAGGTCAGATGGTTCAAGAACTACCTCATGGATCTAGGTGGTACCGGTTTGCCCGTGAGTATCATAGTTCATCGTGATAACTCGGTGCAGTGGCAAACTCGAAGGAACCACGGACCCACAAGCGACCAAACACATAGAGAGAAAGTACCATGTCATACGAGAAATCGTTAGACGAGGGACGGCTGATTGAAAAGATTGATACGATGGATAACCTAGTGGATCCATTCACAAAGAGCTCGCCGCAAAAGTCTACAAGGCACGAGGACTGGATTGCGCTTGATGGCACCCACTTAGAAATGAAACTTTTGTATAAGTGGGAGAAGCAAAGTGATGGTTTTGTTTGTAATAGCTAGTAGAGAGACACATTGTATACTAAAAGTTTGCTTTAGTATAAGTGGAGATTGTTGGATTTGTATATGAAAGCGAGTTTTGGTTGAGCTTGTATATAATGTTTCATGTTACCACTATTACAATCTCCTATCCGAATTGAATACTTGATTGCATATATCCGTGTCCCTTATCTCATATATAAGTTAGATCATACAAGGTGTAGAAGATCACAAGTCCGTATGATTGGTCAAGCTTTAATGAGATATAAAAGTTTCACTGTTGAGACGACTTGAGGACGAGTTGTTGGTATAGTGCGGTATAGATAAGTGACTTGACTTGGTTGCTTGTCTATACTTGCACGTCTCGACGTATTGAAGGATCACAGTGAGATGAGTTCTTCCATCGACCGTCGTGAAGAACCAAGATCTCGGTGACTTACGATTATCTAAACCTCGATAAGGTACTAGGTGAGTATGAGTTCTTGACCATCACTTTGACTTGTCATGGGTAGGTTATATGTTCTAACCCAATATTCTCCGCATCTTGGGTGGTGGCGGTTTGTATGTCATGCTAGTTATTTGTATCGAGTCACCGTATCCGCTTAGGATGATGACGCCCCTTAAGGAGCTCAAAGGTTTATTGTACTAAACCCCGCAGTTGAGTTAGCTCAAGTACAATAATAAGGTTGAGTGGTACTACTTAAGGAATTAAAGATATTAATTATTTTAAGCAATGTAATGCTCTAAATAATTAATGGACGCGATATCTTAAATATGAGGATTCGTAATGTCTAAGTGCAAGCCCGACTCACCTTCGGTAATAAAGGGTAAGTCAAGATTTATTCTCTAGTGGCATGAATGAATGTTTATAAATTAATTTATGTTCGGGTGAACATAAGATAATTAATTTATTTGAGGTCCATCTTTATTCCTTGCATTTGATCCCAGGATGGCCAATCCAGCTCGTAGCTCTTGGATAAATCGGCGCCTATCTCTCTCCTAAGGCAAGGATTTTATTCTCTTTATCCTATAAGGATATTATTATATTTATGGGATATGCATGGATCATTTCCTTATGGGATTATGGTAATGCATTATAAATATAAGGTAAGAGATAGAATCAAAGTTAATCATCAATTAACATCCTCATATTTTCGAGAATCACAAGAGGGCTTTGTGAGGTTTTTGAAAATTGCCTAGAGGGTTAGGGTGATTTTTGTAGCATTCTCCATAGATTATCCTCACTCGATATTGGAGATTGGGCAACCGGGATACAGTCCAGAAGATCAAAGCTCGAGTCTCGATCCGTTCATCCCCGACAGATTCAAAGGTAAACACGAGAAAACCCCTACGTGTTGCAATTAATTATATAGGTGCATGCTAGGTATATAATCAATGTATGGTGAATTAAACATCCAAGATATATCCTCGGGAGAGGGCTAAACCTAGTTTTCCCTACACCCAGTACGACTTTTCTCTCTTTCTTAACGTGTTCGCACATTGGTTTGCATAGTGACCATACCCTTTGCATTCACGGCATTGGATACCTTCAATGTTGGAGGAATCATACCTAAACGTGTCTGAGGAAAAAGACTTCCTCACTGATCTTGGTGGAGTGAAGCTTTGAGGTTTTGAAGATGGATATTCTACCATTCGATGACTTTGATCCATAGGCCTGGCTTAAGCTTTCTCCTTGTTCATCTTCCTTACCATAGTGTTGAATTTCCTGGTGATTAGAGCAACATCATCGCCAGCTTTGATCTCCTGCAGCTCCTCTTCATCATCTAACTCAATTATCTCTCGCGATGTTCCACTGGATGTTGCTCCAAAGATGAAGGCAACAATGGCTTCTTATTGATTGCACCTTTTCTTCCGATTCATCTCAGTATGTCTTGAGTGCATTCATGAGATCCATGAACTCAATGGTGCAATCGTTTGAGATGTCTCAATAGCCGTGACCTTCATCTCAAATCTTGCGGGTAAGGTTCAAGAGCCTGGACACCAAAGAACTTGTTACTTATTGCATCACCAAGATCTTGGCACTCATTAGCAATATCCAATATCCTCTTGGTGTATTCGTTGATGTTCTCTTCTCCCATCTTCATATTCTCGAATTTGGAAGTGAGAATGCGAAGTCGAGACTCCTTTATACTTGTATCACCCTCACAATGCCGTTGAAGAACATCCCATGCATCTTTTGCAGACGCGCTATTCTTGATCAATTTGAACATCGTCATGTCCACGGATGCGTAAATAGCATTGAGGGCCTTCTCGTTGAAGTTTGCGTCGTCAACCTGATCTCTTGTCCACTGTGCAGACGGTGTTGGGGTAACATCGCCCTGAACATCAGTGGTCTTTGGGACTGACCATCCGTTCTCCACGGATGCCATGCTTGACATCAATGGACTTGATGTATGAGCGGTCTGGTCTTCCAAGATGAATAATTCGATCCATCCAAGATTGGTGGTCGATAATACCCGTAATTGTTTGAATCCATGGCGAAATTATAGCGAAGATACCGCGGGATCTCACTCGGTGTATTGAGTGTAGGCTCGATACCAATTGAAAGTGTTGCTTCGCTTAAACACACAATCATATGTATGATGTTATCCACACACGAGTAAAACAATGAATTAAAATCTTGAAGAACACCGAAGAAACTTTTCTCTGATTAAAATTATAATCAGAGGTGCCAATATGGCGAAATGATTCACTATAAAATTTACAATGACGTTACAAAACTCACTACTTTACCACACGATAAAGTCGAAAGTTGAGTACTAAAACTATCTATCGAGATCTATGAAAAGCTGAAGCTATCTCTTAAGATATATGAAAATACTAAAGATTTCCTCACACCACTCGTGTACTAAAAAGAACAACCTTCTAACACCATTAGAAGTTAAAACACTCATGTGATATTGGAAATGTTACAAAAACAGACTCAACAACATAAACAGATCTTCAGATTCTTCTTCAATGATTGCACCTTTTGCTGTCGCTTTGGCTCTCCTTTTATAGAAGATGAGAGGCCTTGGACTGCATGTCATGGACCACGATCTGGCCCACTAAGGATGTGACTAAGTCGTGGCAGTTAATGGCATGACTTGCTCCTGGAAAGTAGGAACTGAACTGACTTAGTCCACCTGATCTCTAGCGATCTGTTTCTGTGTTCTTCAGTGTGTTACCATCGCATCCCGCGAAACATGTCGCAACCTGCACACCAAAGAGAAGAAACGGCAAAACTATACAAACAAACTAACTCATTGAAATGAGGAGACTTAGTCAGAGTTAACCAACTCTAACACATTCGACTCAAATGAGAGGAGGGTCGCGTGGGATTGTCGTCGCAGCAAGATTTTGGCAAGACGCGAGCAACCAAGTTCAGAAAGTGCTAGATCCTGCTTCACCCGTATCAAACAGTGCGTCGAACAGAACAACTGGCTCTGCAAAAACAATGATGGCAAAGAAGTTTCAAAATGATAGTCCTGTATCGTCATCGCGGGAAATACGACGAATTTGGGGTACAGTGAGATGAAGAAGCTGAAAAGTGAATGCAATGATGATGAAGTGGAACAAGTGTCGGTGAAGAGAGGAAATTGCAGGAAATTGTTACGAATTAGGGCGGATAATTAACCGCGTAATTGATTATTTTGATTTGAAGTTGCCAGAGTTTGATATTGTGATCGCTTTTGAGCGTACATTCAAGAGCAACCCGAGTTTTGGTGTTGTTTCGGCAGATTTGGTTAAGAGGATACTGAAGCTAGGGGAGTTTTTTGGTGCAGTGTTTGATCAAGTGGTTTGTCACAACGGAAGAAGACTAATGTCTGTGGTGGCTGTAGCTTTGGTTTTTGTTGCGGAGTTGAATCAAGTAGACGTCAAGATTGAGGAAGTGGCAAGCCGTTGCTACGTGCAGGCGAAAGTATAAGGAGCTTTTGCAGAGGCTTGTGGCAGCTGGTGTCTACGGGCATTTGCAGAGGTTGGTGGAGATGGATGTACCCGGTGCCAGAAAGGCGCTGCAGATTTTTTTCGAATGACGAGGAGTATGACGATGGTGTCTTACTCACTTCTACCGATTGTATATCGGTTGATTTTCTTACCTATGTCACTACTAGGATCGATGATGATCTTAGTTAAGATCGATGATGATCTTAGGCTTTCTTACCTATGACTCTACTAGGATCGATGGTGATCTTAGTTAAGATCGATGGTGATCTTAGGCTTTGTTTGAATCCGTTGGAGTCGTGAGTTGCGATTTTCGTATTCGGTTCAAAATATTTCTAGAACTGTGTAGTTATTTGGTTTTCTCTTTATTCGGATCGGTGGAGATCTGTGAGAATTGCTAAGATTGTGATAAATTCGACATCATTTTCGACGTGTGCTTGGAGCAGGATTTGGAGAGCAAAGTAGCGTGCGAGACCTGCATGAAGACGAACATGGTGATGGTCTTTGACGAGATTCGGGACCTCGTTTTCTGTTCATTATGTCCAAGCTTGGGTTGGTGGATTTCCACCATCTCCAGCTTGCGGGGGATGTAGAAATATTAGTTAAAGTTGTTAGGAGTAGTTATTAGTTTGTTAGTTGAAAGTTGTTAAGAGAAGTTAGTTTGTTATAATATTATTAGAGTAGTTATTTTTCTTAGTTAGATGCTTGTTTCTATAAATACTCCATATGATTCACATTTGAAGATGATGAAATAATATACAAGTTCTTCACAATGTAGTCCATTGAGTTCTTCCCCTTTTTCATTTCTGCATCTTTCTTTCTTTTCTTCTTCTATTTCTCTGCAAATTCTACATTTGTCCCTTAAACAATCTTCTTCCCCAACTCAAACGGCAGCAATTAGAAAACAGTGATGGCCGCTGCTGCCACCTCGGTAATTCTGTCACCATCACATACAGTGATACCATCCATCACACATAGACATAGCTTCTCTCGACTGTCGTGCTCGTGTGGTTGGTCACCGTCGTCATGCTATAAAACACAACACTCCAAAGTCCAAACATCTTTCACGTGGCTGTTACTGTTATGAATAATGCTTGAACACCAAATCAATGCTCAATTGTTCGAAATGCTTGAATCGATGGCGGCGTTTTTGGGCGGTTTCCCAGACCCAGGCGAGAGAAAATGTGCAGGGGACGAGCGGTGCGCGAATTTGCAGCGCCACTGCGCGTGACTGAACGGCACTGCGAATCTAGAGCTGATGGTGAAGGAATGAATGCTGGCAGAAAGACAGGGAGAAAGGAAAAAGAGATGATAAATTGTAGAGCATCGGGGAAGAGGTTGGGATAGAAGTTTATGATTTCTTTTTAAATTTTAATTTTTTTTTAAGGATCGAAACAATGTCGTTACAAAATGTCCAGGTGGAAAAAAAATACCATATCAATATTTACTATTTCGGTACAGAAAAAAAAATGGGTTATAATTTTTGTATTTTATTAAAGATTACAACATTTAAGAAAAATTGAAAGTTAAAGATCATAAATTAAAAAACACTTGAGAACATAAACTATAATCAACTTTTTTTTACCACTTAAATTTAACTGCAGCGCTTGTTTCAATGTCTATGAATTTTCTTATTTCTTGATTGCTTGCAAGGCATGTGCTCTGCTCACACCTAACATTAGTAGAGAAATACTTAAACAACAAACAATATGTCGAACATGCTTCTAAGCCAAGCAGGCAACTTCATTCTCAATTTTGAAGAAGATCTGTAGACCTTATAAAATCCCCCAACATTCCATGTGCAGTGATTAACTAGAAAGAGAGATGGATTTTTCAGTTTCAAGAATTGTTAAGGGATTGGTTGCACCATCAGGGCCGACGCCGTCCGGCATTCTCGAATTATCTGTGGTGGACAGACTGCCTGTGCTGCGCTGCAATGCTCGAACGCTTCATGTGTTCAGACATGGCCCGGGAGCCGTTGAGGTCATACGTGGAGCTCTGGGCAAGGCATTGATTCCTTACTATCCTCTGGCAGGGAGGCTGCAACTTTCTGAACAAAATGAGCTTCAGATTGCTTGTACCGGAGATGGGATTTGGGTGGTGGAGGCATCGGCTGATTGTACTTTGGATGCTCTCGCTTACTTGGACGACGCCATGTCCATCCCTATGAGAAGCTGCTGCCTCCGCCGCCGCCGCAAACTGACGGCGTAGATCCTCTGGTGCAAATGCAGGTAGCCTAGGCGAGAAACGTTGTTATATATATAGTTGGATCATTAAATTCTCCCTTTAATTAATGTTTCATATATATTAGGTGACACAATTTGGATGCGAAGGATTTGTGATAGGGCTGATATTCTGCCACAGCATATGCGATGGGCTCGGCGCGGCGCAGTTCCTCAATGCGGTGGGAGAAATGGCGAGGCGCTGAGACACCGAGCGCCGCGCCGGAGTGGTGCCGGGACTTCCTTCCGCCACCGCCATCAGTTAATCCACTTCCCTAGCCATTCCTGTCCCGGACTACCAGCTGGAGCCGGCCATAATCGATGTATCCATTGACGAAATCAAGAAGCTGAAGCAAGAATTCCAACAACAGAGCGGGAAAAGTTGCTCCACATTCGAAATGGTGGCGGCGATGTTGTGGCGGCGGCGCACAGAGGCGATCAGGATGGACGAGGAGACGCATGTGAAGCTGGTGTTCTTCGCCAACTGTCGCATCTCCTGAAGCTGCCGCTGTCGAAAGGGTTCTACGAAAACTGCTTCTTCCCTACGAGAGTGAGTGCAAGGAGCGGAGAGGTGGAGGTGAAAGACGTGTTCCAAGTGGTGGAGGTGACCAAAGAGGGGGAAGGCGCGGCTCGCGGAGGAGTTCTGGAAGTGGGCGAACAAGGAGGCGGAAGGGGATCCATTCGCGCCGCCGCTGGAATACGGGACGCTGTTCATATCGGAGTGGGGGAGGCTGGGGTTCATGGAGGTGGACTACGGGTGGGGGAAGCCGGTCCACGTGGTTCCGGTTCAGGGGTCTAGCATCATTCCGGTGGGGATCGTGTGCTCACAGCCACGCCCACGAACCGGAGTCCGACTCATGACGTGGTGCCTCAACAAAACCCATCTCCCGCCCCTGCTTCAACACTTTCACTCATAATTCAAACAATATTATTATTTTATTAATCTACAGCTCCAGTGATTGAGCTCAAAATTAATATGATATTCATTTCTATAAATTCAAAAACCCGGAACACTTTTATAAGGTTAAGGTCACATGAGGCCAACCATCCATTCAAATTTATCTTAGAACTTATAAGAACTACAAGAATAATTAAAATGTGTGGTTTTAGGGATGGGATCTTCTTCCCCACATTTTTTAGTGTTTCAATTGTACCCCATTATTAATTATGTTAATTTATATTTCATCCGTCCACCAAATTCGTTCTTTAATTTTTGGTGGTACGAGTTTTAATAAATTGTAATGAGTATAAAAGTAAGTGAGTGTAGAAATGTGGGTCATGAGGATAATAAATGAATATATTAATGGATAGTGTGTGAAAAAGATGGGTCATGAGTGATTTTTTTATAAATAAATGGATAAGTTTAAGATAAAAATATGAAGTTGATGTTTCTAAAAAAAGAAAGTGAATATTTTTTTTGAACGGACCAAAATAGAATTAAATGAACGTATTTAGTGGACATATGGGATATTTAACAATATTTATTATGAAATGAAAAAATTTATTATATATGAACCTTAAGTAATATTTATTTTTTTTTAAATGGAAATTAAAAAATTTGTATACCATAATTTTGAAATAATCAACCCAAATAAATGTCTCTTAACTAAAAAATAAAAATTAAATAAAAATAATTATAAATCCTAACATGATTTAGTGAATACTAATCAATAATCTTAAAATTATACTAAAACATAAAAATATCCAAATTAAAGAAAAAATATATATTGATTTAGTAATAGAGTGGTTTATACAGCTTTTAAATTTATTTGTTAATTGATATTAAAGAAAAGTGAGATAAACGATATATTTTCTGGGCTGATGATATTATTATTTTTGAAGTGATAAGTATAAAACATAAAGTGTGGGTCGGCCCAGCATAGGCTTCTTCTCCAAGGAAAATGAAGATTCGTGGGAGCTAGCTAAGTCATAATAATAATGTAAACACTTCAACAACTTTGACTCACTTGTTCTATATTTCTTTCCAGACCTAATGTCACGACCCGACTACCTAATCAGGTAATTAGGCCGTGACTCGGGGTTAAGAAGGAAATATAGAGTTCAGCAAAGAATGATTCTTGGTCCTCAAATCGCAATAAAGAATCAAAAGAGGAAAAAAAAAAAAACAATAGTTGAGGATGAATAATCACAAGGAATATTCAATAATAAGGATGAACTTAATCAAGATAACCAAATTGGAAATTTGGAAATCACTAATTATTAAGCAACAACCTGAATAATCGTGAAAATTTTTCTATAACGAACATGTGAAATCCTTGTGAAGAGTACCATCAATTCAACTCAACAAAACTTAAAGGCAAGTAGAGGTCGAAGTTCGGCAACGGAAAGTGTAGCTGAGAATTATGTATGAAGACATAACTCTCTGGGCAACAAAACATGTCAATAACAATAGAATAACCTTAATATGAATCAACATTTAGAGAAACTCCTTCACAAGATTCGATTCCAAAGATTCTCTCATTTCAACTGCATAATTAGAAATATATGCGGGCGTGAGTAAAATGCACTCGGTGGGTATCGCCAAAACATTTAACATGTAAACATTGCCCTTATGGCTATAATCTTGACTTGCCATAACATATACTTTCATAAACAAATACTTACTTGCTTTCATATCATAATATCATATGCATATGCATGTATCATGTTTGCATGCACCTTTCATCTCTCCTTCCCATATCCACGGATTCTTTCTGCGTGTTGAGAAGTAGGCCTCCTTCTCAAACACTTTAACATCACATACCCGAGTTGGACCCGAAGGTTCTCAACTACGGTCATACCCGACGTCGGTAAACTCTTTCTTTCTTTCTTTCCCCGTGGATAGGTAGTGCATCATGCTTATGCTCATGTTCATACTCAAACTTTGGCAAGTCAATCATCTTTCAAAACAATGCAATTATATGCATATCATAAAATCTCATGTCATCTTTCATGCATAATCATATCATTTCAATTGAAAACATTTAAAAGCATAAGCATACTTTATAGAAAATACTTATACCCACCTGGATGTTCCTTAGAGCTAAGGAACTAATTTCCAATTTCAATTCCATTCTTTATCCATATCTTATCCTCATAGAATGACATAAATGCCTATCAAGAGCCAAACAAGAACATTACTCATTTTTGTCGTCAACACAACCATATCTTCTCAATATCAAACCTAAGACACTATGGTCTAACAAAACTCGGGTCATTGCATCCTCTAACATCTTATTTACAAACCAATTCTATCGAATTTCCGCAACCGTAACGTTTATAAAACGCATCGCCAAATCAACACCAGATCAACCAAACATAGCCCAAACTCCATCAATTCATCACCATATGTCTCAATATGCATAGGAAACTCAACAACAAGCTTCACTCATCTCATCTTAGCCAACAACCGAAAATCCCCTTAAGACGTCACTTAGGGTCTAACGTCGAAAATTCACGTGAGACGTCATCTAATACCAACGAACCAATATACATGCTCAACTATCATTAAATAACATCATTTTATCAATAAAACATAAAGATCAAAGCTTTGGCTTTGAAAACAATTTTCACGACAAACTAAAATTTTGAGGTTTTGAATACGTCGTGGAAAATCCGAATAAATCATTTTAAGCATTATTTATATCATAGAATCCAAATATGAAGTCAAAATGATCAAATAAAATCAGAAACCAACATTATAGCACTTAGGGTTTCGCCCTTTTGGGAAATTTTGTATAATTTCGATTTCAAACGTTTTTCTTGTTCCAAACACGTTTATATCAATCCAATAACACATATCTGGAGTAAATTCAATCATAACATCATTATAAATTTAAGATCAAGGGCTGCCCTTTTCGAAAATTTCATGAAACTTCAGTTAAATAATATATGCTTTACAATTTCAACGTTAAACAATACGTGAGCGTCGAATCTATCATAATAACATGAAATAATTAAACAAAACATCATCCTTCATATTTTCAGCATAAGGACCGAAAATTTAAGTAGAGCATAGGTTCATATTTTTAAAATTTCAAACCGTAGATATGTTCTCGTGCGAGATTATACCTTTATTCAAGACCGATCGAAAATCCAACGGTCGGATCTTCCTATTTTTGAATCCCCAAATTCTGAAAATTAGTATGTGAAAATGTGTGTGAGTGTGTGTGACCGTGAGTGAGGGAGAGAAATGAGGGTGATCATGTTTTAAAAATAAATTAGTAAGGGTAAAATAGTAATTTCACATTATCAATTTATTTTCTTTATTTTTCCAAAACAAAATGGTGGCAACACACCATTTTCTAGAGAATTCCATAAAATAATTCCCATATTTTATTCTTGAATTTTCGGAATTAATAAAAATAATAATAATAATAATGTATTTTTATGTAATTTTCCAAAATATGCTAGAAAATTCCATAATTAATTCCCAAAAATTCCAAAATTGAATCTTATTTTCTTAACACTTTAAACTCATCATTTTCATCAATATAAAGTCCCAAAACTATAAAATATATAATAGGGACTCACTTTATAGAAATAGAGATTTAATTCCATTTTATGCAAACAATGGAATTAAATATTCCATTTATTCTTAAATCCTTCAAAATCACTTTCTAAATTTTTCCATCATCAAAATCATTAGAATATAATAATTAAAATTATTTTTGACCTTAAAAACCATTTTAATTATTTTGCTCTTCATCCGAGCTTGATCGGCAAACGCCGACGTCACAAAAACGTAGATTTTTAATTTCTCAATTTTCTGAAATCAAGACTTATTTGAGCATGTATATATCATCTTAAGACCCTTGGAATCTAGGTCTTCTTATCCTAAATAAGATCTGAGAATCTTATCTCAGATTCTGCCTCGATTCTATCGTCTCAACTAGAAGCTTAACACAAAAGCTTCTATCTTAACAAATCCTTTCATAAGGATGCAATGCCCTTCTTATTAAGCTCTTAATCACGAGCTAATCTCTGCTTCAGAAATATGGGGTATTACACCTAATTAATTAAAACTACTGTATAATCCGTCGAAATTCGATGAGAAATCTAATTTATAATTATACTTGTTAATCATAAGAATCTGTTTAAAATTATAAATATAACTTGTTGTAATATTTGGTTATTCATCGTAGTAACAATTCAAACATTACAAAGTATATTAATAATAAATTAGAATAAATAAAAAAATATTAAAAAGTTAGAGAAACTACGTATATAGAATTTATATATTCATATATGTCACAAATTCGATTTTAAAAATTGGTTTTACTATTGATTCTCGTCCGAAACTTATGTAATAATACAAGTTAATTATCTAATCTCATTTAAAATTCATAAAATATCTAAATAGTTAAATATAAGTTATTTCAATAATAAATTCGATGGGCAATCACTTTATGAGATTTCATTATTTCAAAATCTAAATCTAAATCCACTTAAAACCAAAATAAATAAATAAAATAAAATACTTGAATCCCACTAATTTTTATAAGACTTCACATATTCAAAACCTAAATCTATTTTTATATTTTGGTGTTTATTTCCATCGCAACAGAATATTTCTAATTTATTTTAAGATTATAGATTTTCTTACTAAATATGTATCGATTCATATTTTGTTGATATACCATATTTAACTATATTTAAGATTATCAAATTTAGGAAATTAAAAATAAAAATTATAGTAATTCCACATAGGATTGAGAATCAATGGGTGCCTCTAATATGTTTTGCTATATAGAATTCATAGATCAATGTGGGATTATAGAGTGATTAGAAGGCATAAAATGAAGAACCCAAATAAATAAATAATACTTAAATCTCACATTAATTTTTATGAGATTTCATAATTTCAAAACCTAAATCCGTTAAAACCCAAATAAATAAATAAAATACTTGAATCCACATTAATTTTATAAGACTTCACATATTCAAAACCTAAATCTAAATCTATTCTTATATTTTAGTTTTAAGATTATAATTTTCTTAGTAAATATGTATTGATTCATGTTTTTGTTGATATACCACATTTAATTATATTTATTTTATCTTTTCATTTTATTTCCACCATAATGTTTATTTTTATTTTATTTCAAGATTGTAGATTTTCTTAGTAAATATGTATGAATTTATTTTGGATGACCTAGCTAATGAAATCGTGACACTTTTACTAATATAATTATATTAGATTTATTTTCTTAAATTATGTGAAAAGGGAAAGAAATACTATAATCCGTTCGATTATATCCATATCACTATAAATGAATATAATATGAATATTTTTATATAATGTATCCAAAATATTTATCTTATTCAATAGTGCGATAAATAATGTTAATTTGATCAAATTAAATTAAAAAACTATTTATTTGATCAAATTAAATTAAATAAACTATTGGTGTTATAGTTTGATTGATATTAATATTAATCACTCCACCAATTAAAAGTGAAAATTTGGTTAAGACTTAAAGAATATAAATATCATTTTATATAGGTTCTCATTTGGCAATGTTTCATAAAAAACAATGTGGGATTGTAGAGCAATTAGAATGCATAAAATGAAGAATTTAGGAAATTAAGAATAAAATATTTTAGTAATTCCACATAGATTGAGGATAATGAGGTGCCTCCAATATGTTTTGCTATATATAATTAAAAGTGAAAATTCGGTTGAGACTTAGAGGATAAAAATATCATTTTATATAGGTTCTCATTTGGCTATGTTTCATAAAAAATCAATGTGCGATTATAGAGTGATTTGAAGGCATAAAATGAAGAATTTAAAAAATTATACTAATTCTACATAGGATTGATGACCAATGTGGTGTCTCTATTAAAAAAAATTGTATACCATAATTTTGAAATAATCAACCCAAATAATTGTCTCTTAACTTAAAAATAATTATAAATCCTAACATGATTTAGTGAATACTAATCAATAATCTTAAAATTATACTAAAACAAAAAAATATTCAAATTGAAGAAAAAAATATGTATTGGTTTAGTAGTAGAGTGGTTTATACAGCTTTTAAATTTATTTGTTAATTAATAAAAAGAAAAGTGAGATAAACGATATATTTTATGGGGTGATGATATTATTATTATTTTTGAAGTGATAAGTATAAAACATAGTGTGGGTCGGCCCAGCAATCAGCATAGGCTTCTTCTCCAAGGAAAATGAAGATTCGTGGGAGGTAGCTAATTAAGTCATAATAATGTAAACACTTCAACAACTTTGACTCACTTGTTCTATATTTCTTTCCAGACCTAATTAATTAAAATATGCCTAACCTGCAAAAACGTAGCCATAACATTCTAGTCGGTTAGGGTCTTCTTTCCTCTTTCTAACTATATTATTATTATTATTATTATTATTATTATTATTATTATTATTATTATTATTATTTGTCCTTCAAATATCACAATCAATTTAAAATAAATGTTTTTCTTATTAGAATCTTACAAATTTTGTACATCTTACCACGACTATCTACTTCATAAGACGTGATCTGCATTCTAAAATAGTGCTCCATCTTTTATTTAAATGTAGTGATGCCATTTTTTCTGGTCTCATTATAATTTACAAAAATACATCTTAATTTGCAACCAACAAGAAAAGCATTATATTTGTAGTGGTGATGCCCCTACTTCCAACTTTCCATTGCACTTTAAGCAGTCCGCTTTATGGATTTATATTAGAAAAGGCCCCTACTATTATTACCATCCATTGATCATAATATTTATTTTTGAGCTGCTTCATTCACTAGACTATTAAAAAATAATATTACTCATTTATTAATAAAGTAATTACCTAGTGACATTGGGAAACGCACTAGCTCATAAATTCACGCACACCACGAAACTGATAAATCTTTTTACTATAGTATGGACTATACAGATATGGAAAACATAACACAGTCTCCAATAAAAAAAAGTGTGTCGATAATAACATGCATGGATATGTTAAAAAATGGCAAGAAAGTTGGTGTATTCTGGAGAGATGAGCTGGAGAGCCCTTAACACGAAAAGTCTACTTGTTTGACCACATCAAATCTGAACAAAATTATGATTTTGGTCATTCTTATAAAAATACAATTTTGTTGTTTATTTATAAATGTATTTAAAGTTTAATACACTCTTATTATCACTTTCTCATTTTATTTTATTCCATCTTTGTCTTATTCCTTACAATTTTTCTTTTTTGGCTCTTTGTTCTTTCTTTTGACAAAATTCAAAATCTTCCGTTGATCATGGAATAATATATTTAATTTTTTAAAGGGAGATGAAAGGAAAATTTCAGCCCGACAAATACTCCATGCCAAAGATACAAGAGGTACAATAGTGGTCGTGGGTTCCTACCAGTGAATCACATGATTAAGTAACCATGACATAATCGATCGAATAAATACTTGGGAATAGGAGGGGAGGATATTTAGAATTTAAAGTTGAAGTGCTTGATATCTTGAAAAGATTACACGATTTTTTAATAGATTTATTTGATTAAGTTATTCAATTGCATGGTCGATAATTCAAACAAGAACAAAACTTTATTGGGTATGTACCTTTTTGGGGGTTAAGCAACAAAAATAACTAAAATAACAAATTTCTCACTAAAGTTACTAACAACAATAGTTACATAATCTATAATGAAAGTTGAAGCATTTATTTCCGAATATACAGTGGCACATGTAGAAACCGAGAGGAAGTTCACGTAGTGCTTCCTCACCACGCAAGCAATACATTTTTTTAATTTGATTGCAGGTTGGACTCGACTCTTACAGCCAACTTATCCACCTATAACTATAAATGATTCTTTAGTTTAGCTTTCCAAACTCAACTCCGCTCAACCATTGATTACATCACACGCCTCTTTTTTTATTCAATTGATCTGTAACGTCGTTTTAGTTTACTTTCCTTCACATTACATTGTTTCGGCCCCTTTAACTATTTGCTTCATCACTCCAGCAGATCCCTCATCCTTTTAATTTATATTCGATTACAGGTCTGCTCTTTCTCTCTCTCTATCTCTCTCTAGTCTAGTATATACATGATATTACTTTTGTACTTTACCTGTTAAGCTTTTTCTTGTGTTGCTAGTGAGTATCTTCTTCTCCTTCCTAACTGACACTAGTCTATTTTCTGTACTCTTGATCTGAGGAATCACCACTTCTGGCTTTCTGTTTATCTATTGTCTTGTTTTTAGCTGCTTGTATTATATATGACATAAAGAAATATCTGATATTAATATTCCAGAGTTACCTTTGTGGCCCAATCCATCGAAGCGTAAGTGATTGAATTAATGGAAAGAAGGCGACATTAGTTTTCTCCTGCTTTAAGGAGGCGTCCTTCCAATAAAATCTCACCTTCACACCCACATACATGTATACAGTATGTATGTGTGTGTGTGTATATATATACACACACACACACATATGAGAGAGAGAGAGGAGATACTGTTGGTTTTGTATGCTGTAGGTAGCCCTAGCCAATCTTGAATATCTGTTTTGAGGTTGTCTTAGTACGATCCTCGCTGTGAACAGCAAGCAATAGATAGATTGCAGGTGAGATGCTTGCTGCCTGTATGTTTTATAGTGAGGCGAGGTTGTAAATCAAGCATTTTAGCTGTCTGCGTCTAATAACTTTGTTGAGTTGGTGTGAGTCCAAAACTGGAGTCTTTTAATTTCCGATCCTGTGGTTAATATATATGGTTGTGTTCTGTGTGGAGCGGAGCAGAAAGAAGCGAGATTGGATTGGTGTTGATACTATATATACGATGCAAGCATCCACATCGGAGAGCCATGAGAATGGCTTGCAGGCTGATGCAGATGGAAAGGGGAGCAAAGCGAAACCGGAGGAGCAGGCGGTGCCGTTTCACAAGCTGTTTGCTTTTGCTGATTCCTTCGACAACCTACTAATGATTATCGGTTGCATTGGGGCCGTTGGGAATGGCGTCTCCCTACCTCTCATGACAGTCCTTTTTGGGGAGCTTGTCGATTCTTTCGGCCAAAACCAAACACACAACGTTGTCTCTGTTGTTTCTAAGGTAATTAGTTCAACGGCACGCGTCTCTCCTTTCTAATCAATCGGATTCATTTTTGTCGACTAATTACTTTGTTCCAACTACATTCTAGGTTGCATTAAAGTTTGTGTATTTGGCGGTGGGATGTGGCGCTGCGGCATTTCTGCGTAAGCACATTGAACTAAATTCCTGCAGAGAAAATGAAAAACATATATGCTGTTACAACTAACTGATGTGTTTGTCTTGTAGAGGTGAGTGGTTGGATGATCACCGGGGAAAGGCAGGCTGCAAGAATTAGGAGTCTGTATTTGAGAACCATCTTGAGACAGGATGTTGCTTTCTTTGATAAGGAAACTAATACTGGAGAAGTAGTGGGACGAATGTCGGGCGACACTGTACTCATTCAAGATGCCATGGGGGAGAAGGTACCTACCTACCTATTGCTACCTCCTTTCATCACTACCAACAAAACATAAATTTTGAATTGTGCTTTTTGTGCAGGTTGGGAAATTTATACAGCTGTTAGCTACATTTGTTGGTGGTTTTGTGATCGCATTCGTAAAAGGATGGCTTCTTACTCTTGTCATGCTTTCATCCATTCCTTTGCTTGTGATATCTGGTGAGTCATGTCCATTGTATTATCTAGGATGGCATCTCGCGCCAAACTGCATATGCTAAGGCTGCAAATGTGGTAGAGCAGACCATTGGCTCCATTAGAACTGTATGTCGACAAGCTTAATGTTCCTTCTTTTTTGTGTAGAATAGTAGTAGCTGATGTTTGAAATCAATTCAATCCATTACAGGTGGCCTCATTTACTGGCGAGAAACACGCTGTGGCTGAGTACGAAGGTCCCTTATCAAGGCTTATAAATCCGTGTGCAGGAAGGATGGGCCACGGGATTAGGCTTTGGATCTACTTTTTTAGTTATGTTCAGCAGCTACGCTTTGGCTATTTGGTTTGGTGCAAAAATGATCTTGGAGAAAGGTTATACCGGTGGCGAAGTGCTCAATGTGATTATTGCAGTGCTAACTGGTTCGATGTGAGTGTGTAAAACCTAACTTGCGGCTTTCTGATCTAACCTCAACAAACTCGATCATGCCATGATACTAGTTATATATGTCTCTTGTTATTGTTCATTCATTGTAGGTCTCTGGGGCAGGCATCTCCCTGCATGAGTGCATTTGCAGCGGGTCGAGCTGCAGCTTACAAGATGTTCGAGACTATAAATAGGAAACCCGAGATAGATGCGTATGACAGCAGGGGGAAGAAGCTCCAAGACATTCGTGGGGACATAGAGCTAAGTGATGTTTATTTCAGCTATCCTGCGAGGCCAGATGAGCAAATATTCAGAGGCTTCTCTCTTCATCCCAAGTGGGACGACAGCAGCTTTGGTTGGACAGAGTGGGAGTGGGAAATCAACTGTTGTAAGCTTGATAGAGAGATTCTATGACCCCAAGCTGGCCAAGTGCTAATCGATGGAGTCAATCTTAAAGAGTTCCAGCTCAAGTGGATTAGGTCCAAAATCGGTCTTGTGAGCCAAGAACCCGTGCTTTTCACGGGTAGCATTAAGGATAACATTGCATATGGGAAGGATGGCGCAACTATAGAGGAGATCCAGTGGCTGCAGAGCTAGCCAATGCTGCTAAATTCATCGATAAACTGCCTCACGGACTGGATAGCATGGTTGGTGAACATGGTACTCAGCTTTCTGGAGGCAGAAACAGAGAATTGCCATTGCTAGAGCAATACTAAAGGACCCAAGGATACTACTCTTAGACGAGGCTACAAGTGCACTAGATGCAGAATCTGAGAGAGTCGTGCAAGAGGCATTAGACAGGATTATGGTGAACAGAACCACAGTCATCGTGGCCCATCGCCTCAGCACAGTCAGGAATGCTCATATGATTGCAGTTATTCATCAAGGAAAGATGGTTGAGAAAGGTAGGCATATGTCCTATTATTTCATGCTAATTTTATACCCCTGCCATTTTCTGCAACTTTAACACCAATTTTATTCATTTGTGTGCTTGCAGGAACACATGATCAACTACTCGAGGATCCGGAAGGGGCTTATTCTCAGCTAATACGCTTACAAGAAACAAATAAGAAGTCAGACAACATCGATGAAAATGAAAGATCAGACATGAGCATGGATTCTGGTCGACAGTCAAGTCGCAAGCTGTCATTCATGCGCTCCATGAGTAAAGGAGGATCCTTTGAAATAGGAAACAGCAGCAGCCGTCGTCAGTCATTACCAGTATCATTTGCTCTGCCTCCCACCATCAATCCATCAGAAGAAGGTCCAGTAGGTTTTACTTCCTCTGAGAAACATCCTAACGTCTCCATTCGCGCCTTGCCTATCTTAATAAACCTGAGGTACCAGTGCTGGTACTGGGAACTATAGCTGCAATTGTTAATGGTGCGGTGATGCCTATATTCGGGATATTAATATCAAGTGTGATCAAGACCTTTTTCGAGACGCCACATAAACTGCGCAAGGACTCAAAATTCTGGTCCTTGATATTTGTGGCCCTTGGAGCCGTGTCATTAGTGGTGTATCCTGCCAGGACCTATCTGTTTGGTGTGGCAGGAATAAGCTGATTAAAAGGATTAGGCTGATGTGCTTTGAGAAAGCAGTTAGCATGGAAGTTTCGTGGTTTGATGAGCCTGAGCACTCGAGTGGTATGATCGGTGCAAGGTTGTCTGCTGATGCTGCCAGCGTTCGTGCTCTAGTTGGCGACGCCCTGGGACAAATGGTGCAAGACTTGTCCTCAGCAGTTGTGGGGCTGGGTATTGCTTTTCAAGCTAGTTGGCAGCTGGCACTCATCATACTTGCTATGATACCTCTCATAGGACTCAGTGGATTTGTGCAGGTCAAGTTCATGAAAGGCTTCAGTGCAGATGCAAAGGTTCGTATTGCTTTGTAATCTATTCTATTCTAGCTAGCTAGGAGGCAAGGGAGACTAACATGGTTGCGTGCAGGCGATGTACGAAGAAGCAAGTCAGGTTGCTAACGATGCAGTTGGGAGTATCGAACAGTTGCTTCCTTCTGTGCAGAAGAGAAGGTGATGAAATGTACAGAATCAAGTGTGAAGGTCCGAGGAAGAATGGGATTAGACAGGGAGTGATTAGTGGAGTCGGGTTTGGTTTATCGTACGCCTTGCTGTTTCTGGTCTATGCCACAAGCTTCTATGCAGGAGCTCGGCTTGTTGAAGATGGCAAGATCACATTTTCTGATGTTTTTCGTGTAAGTGCTCAAAAATAAATACAGTATTAATGGGGTTGTTTCTCGTGAGAACATTGCACTGGATGTAATATGTTACTGCATTGAATGTATTGATTATTAATGTGCAGGTATTCTTTGCTCTAACAATGGCGGCTGTAGCAATCTCGCAGTCGAGCTCATTAGCTCCGGACTCAACAAAAGCCAAGAGTGCGGCTGCTTCAGTGTTTGCGATTCTTGATAGAGAATCGAAGATCGATCCAAGCGATGAATCCGGCGCGAAGCTAGAGAGTATGAAGGGAGAGATTGAACTGAGACATGTAAGCTTCAAGTATCCAACTAGGCCGGATGTTCAGATCTTCCGAGACCTTTCCCTCACCATACGCAGCGGCAAGACAGTTGCATTGGTCGGGGAGAGCGGGAGTGGTAAATCAACCGTCATCTCATTACTGCAGAGGTTCTACGATCCCGATTCTGGCCACATAAGTATCGACGGAGTGGAGATACAGAAGTTCCAACTCAAATGGCTGAGGCAGCAAATGGGGCTAGTTAGCCAAGAGCCTGTTTTGTTCAACGACACCATCCGAGCAAACATTGCCTACGGCAAGGGAGGGGATGCAACGGAGGCCGAGATCATCGCTGCAGCGGAGCTAGCCAACGCCCACAAGTTCATCAGTGGGTTGGCCAACGGATACGACACGATGGTGGGAGAGCGAGGCGTTCAGCTGTCCGGAGGGCAGAAGCAGCGTGTCGCCATTGCACGTGCCATTATCAAGGCTCCTAAGATACTGCTGCTCGACGAGGCTACGAGCGCACTGGATGCGGAGTCCGAGAGAGTGGTTCAGGACGCACTTGACCGGGTTATGGTGAACCGGACTACGGTCGTCGTGGCTCATAGGTTGTCCACAATCAAAGGAGCCAATGTGATCGCTGTGGTGAAGAATGGAGTGATAGTGGAGAAGGGGAAGCATGAAACTCTAATCAACATCAACGGTGGCTTCTACGCTTCATTAGTCGCACTTCATACGTCAGCTGCTGCTGCATCTTAATTTATTAATAAACATCACCGACACCAAATTTTTACTTCGTTGTATTCACTCCTTCAACTTTAATGCAAGTAAGTTTTACTATTTTTAGTAATTCATTTTAAATTCTACGCCATGTCATGTGCTACTCAATTGAAATACTATCATATAATAAGTGGGAAAAAAATGTCATGCATGACGTTTGGTGGTAGGTGAAGTCATGGATGACGAAATAGAATATGATACTCAACTTATTGACCCTGAGAGAGAGTAATGGAGATCCAGTGTTGTGCATATATGAATAAAAAAAGAATCACGAGCATAACAACAAACAAAACAATGCAAAATCACCTAACTTTGAAATCTTCTTTCCACCTTTAGTGTCCAAAGTCAAACCAAAGCAGAACATTGCACATCTATCAATCATCATCGTCGCTATCATTACTATATGTAACCAATCCAGTATTAGTAGCTCTCCCAGGTTCTTTGCCAATCTTACTGCATCTGTAGTTCCCACTTTTGCTTTCTTAGGTTGGGGCGTCACTTTGATCACCATGCCTAAAGGCCGAGATGGAGGATTCTTCTTTTCACCCTCTCAACTTTTATCCTACGCAACAATATATTACACTTCAACTAATGAAAAAATGAGTAAACAATTACAACCACACAAAACGGATTTCAGAAACAATAGCAGCAACTAAAATATGACCCCACCCTATAGCCGAGATTTCAAATCTTCTGAAAAACTTGGCCAGTAATTTAGAAACCTAGATCATCTATCATTCTTAGGCCTATATAATTAATTGAACCAGCTTTGTTTTTTCAACCTCAATTAAATAATCATTTGAACCAGCTTTGTTTTTTCAACCTCAATTAAATAATTATTTGAACCAGCTTTGTTTTTTCAACCTCAAAATTTTAATTCCCCGCACCTATGTTGATTCTAAAGCCATGGAGATCTCTCATATAACCCCTGCTTTTTTCAGTACCTAATACCCAAAATGTAACCATGGTGCTCCGTATAGTCAGACATAAAACACATCAGCACATTATGTACGTTGAATCACCTTATCTTTTGGAGCTGAAGGAGTTTCCTTTAGCTCGTGTACAACATTATACTGTGATTCCACTGCTGCCTATATCCGAGAATACAGACGAGATTGGTTATGTGCCAAATTGATATTGAACATCCAGATATGGGATAAAGGAAAATACCTGAAAACTACAGAGTTACCGCTCTTCTTCTTCTGCAATTTGTCTCTCATGTTCTCTCCTGGACTGTAAGGGATAATCAAAAGCTATATAAACTTATCCCTATAGTAAGAATACATGAAAAAGAGCAAACAAGCTTCCTTGAGATTCACATTTAAAAGTACAGATGCTGACAGGATAACTTCAAGAAAACAATTAGTCCAATTCCAAATGATCCCTCCCTCCATCAGGCTTAGGGATCTTAGACCTCCATTTTCTAATCTTACTTCCTATTGCAATCCACCTTCAACTTTCTGACAGCAGAGTAGCCAACAATACACCAACAATCACGGCTCAAAAACAAAAGTTGCCTCTCTATGAAAGAGGTTTCTACTTCAAACCATTTGTTGCCTGTTCCTTTTTCATTTTTGTTACTGTGTTCATTAGATTGCAAGCTGATATGAGAGGATAGCAGAGGCACTGATGATGACAAAAGCATCATTGAATATCATCAACTTTGGAACCATATAATCAATAACAATGATTTGGTACCAACATAATGTTCTATTAGAAAACTACTTGATGTCAACTGAAATCAATTTGAATAACTGAAGAGCTTTGAGATCTACAATGCAGATATAAGCTCTGTACATTGAGCTACAATAGGGAATTGGGAACTATTTGAAATCAGAGCAAAGTAGTTGTATTCCAAGGTTTATAATCCATATTTCCTATGGTGGAGAAACAAGTTCATAAGCAAGTCGACAAGGGATCAGCAATAGCAATTATTTTGATTAAAGTGAATGAAGAAAGGTTCGTGCAAGTAATCTGCTACCCCATTATAATAACTGTCGCAATTAATAAGTAAACAGCAGGCATAGCCTCACCATGTCCAATTTATCGAGAAACTCGGTCTCATCTTCATCCAGAGCTTTTGGTTGCCCTGCATGAAGAATCCATAAGTTATAGGGATCATGAATTCAGAGATAAACATCTCAAAATATCTAATTATAAGCTTTGGGGAAGGACAAGCATGTGAAAATAGTATCGAATCGAAACCTACTACAAGCTTCAAGTAAATTAATTATAAGGGATACTAGAACTAATAATCTGGTCTACTAGTGCAGTTCTCAAGTTCATAACTAGACTGGTAGAAACCGTAGAATGTCATCATAAGAAAAAATAATACATAGTTGCAGAATATAACTGAAGAACTTACTGTGTTTGAAGCGTTCGTTGAATTCAGCAGCTTTCTTGTCCCTATTTTCCTTTAAAATCTGTAATTTTTAAAGAAAGACAGAGTCAGGAACTTTATGTCAGTGTGCACCAAAAAAGAGTGAACATTCAAACATTCATGATTCATAAAACCCGTCCACTAATGTAACAGAGAATCAATTAAGTTGAGCTAGGAAACCCTCAACTGGTCAGCAGCAGTGTGTGATTGTGAAAAAAAACCATACAAGCGAAATCTCGAGTTCAGTTGAAACTGAATTATTCTCCCTCCGTCACCGATTTCTTTCCTGGGAATCTGTGTAACTGATTTTAATAAAAATTATTGAGTATCTTGCGAGTAGAACAAGAGTTATAGATAATAAAAAATATAAATAAGTAGTGTAGATGGTTTTTAGATAGCAAAAAGTATAAATAAATAGTATTATTAAGGTTAAGAAATTCGGAAGTATTTTGTGAAATAATTTTCATAAATAGAAAATATTTTTTTGGAAACCTATAAAAAAAATAGGAATAAAATTGAGCAACGGAGTATAAACATAAACAAAAACTGAAAAACTTAATTCCTCGCAAGAACTAACAGAAAAACCCCCAAGGGAGAGAGCATTCCAGACATAGACATAGTAGTGAACCCCTAAATGAAACAACGAGAGAGAAAGAAAGAAAGATAGGGAAGCTAAATGTAGAGGCAAATCTCGTAAAGGGGCCTATCTCTCTGAGCAGTACCATCTTCAACTCTAGCTCACCTGTTCTTCCGAGCTTCTGTCAACTGATAGCAGGAAGAATTAATCCAACAACCTCCGACCTTTATGCGCAAGAATTAACCCAACAACAGTAGTCATAATTATACCAGGAAAGGAATTAGGGAAAACCTGATCTTCGGATACGAAGTTCATTAGCCTAATTGGCGACGGCCCATCAGCATCCGCCATTCCGGCTCACAATTACTCCGGTTGAAGATGCAGGAGTTGGGTTACGCAACACAAGTTGTTGGCTGAGAAAATTAGGAAGCTGTTCCTACACAAACTACTACGCCGTTTTCGTTCAGTTTCAGAAAACGTTACGTTGCATTGTTGCATTTGCTAGAGATTGGCTTCTAACCAAATAGAAGTCCAACGTTTTTTTTTTTATTATTATTATTAAACTCATACTTCAAAAAAAAAAAAAAAAACTAATACAGATTAATCACAATCGTAAAATTAGATTTATGATGGCAATTATTTTTTCAACCTTTTTATAAAAACTTTTGTACCTGATATTTTTCTTCTCTCTTTTTAAAAAAAAATAAATTATAACCCATCATTTTTTTTCTTTTATCCTAACCAAATATTATAATGAAATTCTTTGAATGACTACATTTTATTTTGTTTGAGTGATTTTGTTTAATTGAATTTGAAATCTTGAAGAAACGTAGATGCCTAAACTGAACCAACCAACTATCGATTGTCCTTAAAAAACACTTATCTGTTGAACGTTGCCATTACAAAGACCAAACTAAGACCAATAAATAGATAAATAAAAAACCAAAGTCTTCAGTTGTTGGTCTAGTTACAGGACTAATTTGAGTTCGGTTTAGACCAATTATAGAGTAAAAGTTTAATCTTCTTATCTTGCAAGACATAAATTTTTTTCTTTAAAAAACAATGTTTAATTGCAAGACATATTTTTTTCTTTAAAAAACAATGTTTAATTAGAACCCATTATTTATTTAACCACCAAAACAGCACAACAAAATCGGAAACCGAAACCTAACTACAAGTTCCTATTTCTCTTGAATCGGAATCAACTCTATTTAAAAAAAATGATTTGGTTAGTTGGTTTAAGACTTTCTCTGAACAGTTATGCCATATCAGTTGCTAACTGATCACCGGATGACATTCTTTTGCAGAAAAAAGGCGCATAAAAGCTATCAGCAGTAACTAATCTTCACCACTCAAATTTGCAAAGACAACATACTCGCAAAGAGTTACAAATTTATTCAGTCCGAATACATGAACTAGGCTGTTAGCTTCTAGTTGTTAACTCTCAGATCTCAAATAAGAAAACCTCAACACTTCTAACTACTGTGTACATGACAGTCTTTGCTTGGCTATTCAGCAGAACTCTCCAAATCCGTCGCTCCTGGGGCAAGTTCACACATACGAGAGCATGCCGCATGCAATTTATTCATCCCGATGTCTCCACTCTTCTCTTCTAAAAGCTGCACCAAGTTTTTCAGTTAATCTGCTTAGTAGCGACATACTTCAGAAAATAAGAAACAATTTAGATTCCTGGAATTATATCAGATACAAAATTAGCATACAGAGAAACAGAGGATATCACTCACATCCAATTTCAATGATGAGGCTAGCAACAGTTCATTCAGAATAATGGAACCGACTATTGAACACACGAAAACACATATCCAGGACCCCTTGATATCATCACTTCATGCAACACAGGCCCCTTTTTGCCAGCTTTATTTGCATCACATTCACACACATTTACTTTAACGAGAAATAGGGGAAGCCACAGGAGGAGGAAAGAGTAGACTTAAAAGGCAAAGAGGCTTTTGTATAACGAAATTAAATTTTGGAAGAGTAATATTTATTATTATTTTTGTTTGAATTTCAGTTGTACTCTTGTGATCTAAGAACACGAGATTACGAGTATTAATACTGTTTGGAGATCTCTTAGGTTTTATAGGATTATAAGTCCTAAAACTCTTGAATACTAAGGTAATAAAAGTTAAATAAATGGGATTAATAAGACTTCAAATTTGCAAACTTGTTAGCCAACTGAATCTCTTGTTTGAGTTAGCTAACATGTCTAATTTAACTAGTACTAAAAGTACAAGAAGAAGTTCCACCAAAAATAGTGCTCTAATTTCAGAAGCAGGAGACACTCAAGTTGAATACAACCATTTAAGTGAAGATTGATATATTGCAGTGTCTGCAAAGTTGTACCACTGTAGAAGCCATGTGTGCAATAATTGTTTAGCTATAAACATCCCATGGCCGCATTACCAAAAATTGTTCTGTGAAGAACTGCTCATTGTTACGTCAGTTTACCAACACTGATTGTTCTAGATCTGTATTTGATACAAACTACTGAACAAATTCCATATCGAGAAAATTACTTGTACATTTGCATTTATAGATAATCTGATCTTGCAAAACAAACTTTACCTAATAAAACATCAGCTATCTGAAAAGACCAGGTCAACTAACTGATCACCTTTACTTGCATATTTCCTAAGATAATTGAAGTTTCTGCAGAACTTTAAGTAGAACTTTGTTCGTCTAAATGACTTAATAATCAACAAAAAAAAGCTGTTTTAACTATCTATCGACCAACTAAAAGCGTAAATACTCACTACACACTCTGTGATAACTATCTGTTTCATAATGACATAAAGCACCTTATTAGCTGTCTACTGGGACCAACAAATACTCACAAATTCTTAATCACCTTTTATTGGTATTATGAGAAGAAACAGAAATAAATCATATGCTATCAAATTTTATTGGTGAAGTAGACATGGAAAACCTAAACGGAATCTAATATGTAATTTCACATATCCTTCTCCAAAGAAGTTCTAGACTCGAACCAATCCTACTTTTTGTGGGTAGCAAAGAAAATGACAACAAGGGGGACAAGACAAGCATCAGGTTTCATCACAAACATTATTTCTTCTAGAAATCCAATTGAGTATGACATATGATATGACAACTAGGTATCTGGTAAAATTCATTATTTTATTTTTTAAAAGCATTCGTGCAAAGTTACAAACTAAATATCTACAAACAGAGCTTTTAAGTATCCATATAGAGTCATCTGCACAAGACAAGGGCAACCAGACAATGCTGGCACTTCAATTTTCTATTTTAATAGCCTTGTTTCAGTTTACTCCTAATGATCTTAAGAATGCCTCATACTTCTTACATACCTGCAAAATTTGAAAGCAGAAAAAGGTCCTATCTGCCCGGTGATTATGAGCATGCATTTAATTTTCAAATAAGGTTTTCAGAGGAGGGTGTTAAGCCAGCTGTGAGCTGTCTGCAAAGGGCATAAAACTTGCTATTCATCAATTACTCTTTCGGCCAACTCCTATTTGTCTGAGAACTAATCAATAACAAATGCTCTACTCTGCTTTTCTAACTATCTGCTTCCACTGGAAACATGGCGGACAAGCATCAAATATCAAATCAATTAAAAAAGAAATTAAACTAGTTAACCACTGATTCTTAGTCATAGCATGAAAAAGGTAGGGTAAGTCAAGAATATGATTGCACACCTCTTCATTAGCTTTGGAGCATCTTCCAAGTAACACCATTTTGGACAAGTCGAATAATAGCATCTCTCAACCTGATATAATCATCAAGAGTATTATATACTTGATGAGAAATTCTGACATATCCAGTTATGCTACCATCTGCATCTAAGGCTCCAGTCTCCCCATCTCTTGGCACCTCACAATGAATGGGTACTTCCACCAGAAAATGGTCTCTCAAGTGTGATCTCAACTTCAGTGCATCATCATCAGACAAAACTCCCAATCTAGAAGGCAAGCCAATCATAGCCATGCTCGGACACATCTCTGGAGGTGAACCCAGATTTGTGCCCCATGCCTTGGCCAACATTTGGGCCATTTCCACCGCCTTGTCATGGTTTCTATTTCGAATTCCCTCAAGGCCACCTTCAAACCGTCTAGTGAATTCCAAAACTTCAGGAATAACCAGCTGAGAGCTGTAGTCTCGTGTTCCAATCCATGAACTCTCTATGGCCAGACCGTTCCCATATTCGTGTGAAACCACAGGATGGTGCAAATCAGGTGATACTGGCGATTTACGACAATACAAAAATGCAACAGAAGGAGGGCAGAAAAACCACTTGTGCAAATTGCTGACGTAAAAATCAGCGCCAATCTCCTTCACGTCAACATGAATGTTGCCTATGGCATGGGCAGCATCTACAAAGACGCGCTCCACGCCTTCCTCTCTACAAATCCTAACGAGCTCACGTGCAGGGATCACAACACAGGGCATTGATGTTATATGATCAATTATGGCCAGTCGTACTTTCTTACCATTTGCCTTACCTCTAGCCAAGCCTTTGCGAAATTCAGCTATGATCTCTTCATTGGAATTGACGGGAAAAGGCAAGTGAACCACGATGACAGAGCCACCAGCCCTCGTAACATAGGCCTCAATGGACTTCTTAACAGCCTCAAAAGCACAGTGGAGCATGACAACGGCGTCACCCTTCTGAAAACGGCCTTCGGCGAAGGCCCAGCCCACATGCTGAAGAACAATGGCAGCAGCTGTGGTGGCGTTGTCGACGATGGAAACCTCATCAACATGGTCGGCGTTGATAAGATCCTTAATAACGGCGCGGGATTGAATTATTTGAGGCTGGAGGTGATTGAAGAAGAAGTCGTCGGGCTGGCGAAGGAATCGGAGCTGCCACCTTCTCTGGGCGGCGATGATAGACGCGGGGCAGCTCCCGAAGCTACCGTTGTTTAGGCGGGCGATTCCGGATTGGTGGTGGGCGAATTCGTCGCCGAGCTCCGATTCCGTAATAAAAGAAAGCTTGGGCTTCTTGGAGACGTGGGGAGTGTCGCCGTTGGCTGCGGCTCGAGGGTCTTCGAGTCCGGCCATGGGCGCCGAAGTTAGGGATGATTAAATTAGGGTTTGGGGACGGCGAGTGGCGAGTTAACAGCTGCTCAGTTTCACTAATTTGGGGAAACTCTGGTTTCCATTCACTGATTCCCTTATCCTATGTGCTATGCCCCACCTTATTTTACTCTAAAACCGTCCGTCCTCACTGTGCTTCTTCTTCTTCTTTTTCTTTTTTAGTAATTTTATTTCTCTTTAGGGGTTATTTATTGAGGTAATATTGAAAAATAGATTTTTTTGTGTAAATATATTATTTTATCCTTAACTTAAATTAAAATAGATAAATAAGAATTGAACTAAGGTAAAAAAAAGGGGTCATTATTAGATTAAATCTTAAATTATTTAATTTATCTTAAGAATATCCCAAACTTTTAATTATATTAATAAAAGGCCTATATTATTAACATTGTATCAAAAATATCTGCACTAACGTTTTTGGTTGATTGAATGTTTACTCGGATTACCATGGAACAAAAACAACTTCGTTTCCACCATAATAATTTTAAAAAATTTATGATGACTTTGTTTAGTCATCATTTTTTGTGTACACATATATATTTGGCTTGTTTTTTGTTTTTAAATTATTGATGAACATTTGATTGCATATAATATATCTTATTTGCGTAGCTAAGGTACCAATCTCACTGAATACTAGATTTATATTTTCTAGCTGTATCCATTTTGTTGATATAGAATTTAGATGATTTTTTACTACTTATTTAAAGTTTTGTGAAGAGCTATTACAGAGTCTCATAAGTCTACAATTAATAATACCTTTTGAAATTTTTATTAAATATGAGATTAGTTTTTGGGACTAGTGAGATTATTTGATAGGATCATTTTTATTGGTAAATAAAGTATTTCATGACTCATTTTATCAAATAAACTATTAGCTTTGATGGAACTATAATTAACATCAGAGTATTATTTCTACAATAAAAAAGTTCTAAATGAATTATTCTACAATGTAAGCCCTCGTAAAATAATATTATGGTATGATACATATAAAACTCACTTCTAATACTATTCTTTAACCTATTGAAAGCATAAGGTCACTTATGCCACATGGAACACTACAAAATGCGATCGATCGTGATGGAAAATTCCGTCATAAAATCATCGATCCGTCGCTAAAATGGATTAGCGACGGTTTGCGACAGAATAAGGGGTCGGCGAAAACACGGTAGGCAAGGTCTAGCGGCGAATTCGTCCGTCGCTAATTTATAGCGACGAACGGCGATGGAAAATTCAGTCGTTAATCCACGACCTCCCGAACGGTCGTCTGATACTAAATCCGTCGTTAATGAGATGCTAATCCGTCGTAGTTAGCGACGGATTAACGACACACATAGGCCGTAGCTAAATAATACCGTCGCAACTCCGTCGTTATTCTGACGCGAATCCGTCTCTGATTCGTCGCTAATTAGCGACGGACAGTGTCCGTCGCTAAAGTTATAATTTTTTTTAATTTTACGTAACAAGACCGTCGTAAATCCGTCGCAAGTCCGTCGCAGGTCCGTCGCTAGTTACAGTTGGTTCAGTTATTTCACGTTGTTAATCCGTCGTAGGTCCGTAATCCGATCCGTCGAGGTCCGCTGCAAGTCCGTCGCTAGATAAGAAAAATGCGGGCGGTTTCAATTTGTATTTTGGATGACCACTGTTTTCAAACAACCCAAACAAACCAATTCCATCCAATTCAATCTATACAATCCAAACTATCCAAACAACCAATTCCATCCAATTCAATCCATACAAAGCAATTCAATCCAAACAAAGCAATTCGATCCAAAATAAACCAATTCAATCCATACAATACAAACTATCAAAATAAACCAATTCAATCCAAACAAAGCAATTCAATCCAAAATCTTGTAATATCCAAATAATCCCATAAAGAAACAATTCTAAATCATGCGATAAGTTAACAAATTCATAATCTGACACGAATATGTCGGGGTGAGGGAAAGCGGAGCTCATATCACGGTGGGGAAAATGGAGGCTGGCCATGAGCGCTCTAGGCCTCCTGCTGAGCGCACTGAGCTGAATCTGTTGCACGCTATCTCGCTCTCGGCTCGGCTTGCATTACGGCCTCGTATGCGGTGCTGCTGCTGCTCGACTTCAATCGGACCTCAGTGCCTCGCTCGATTTCCATCGGCCTCCGGATCCAATAGCCGTTGTTGATAAGCTATGGAATCAACAGTGGGCACTCTCCACCGAATGAGACGACGCCGCTCTGCATGTATGTCCGTGATAGAGAACCGGCTCAAACATCCTATTCTTTTTCTTTGAGGAGCTCCAAGGACATTTTGAGAATTTGAGTCCTATCAATTTACGGCGTCTCATCACTCCACAGATTGGCTCAATGGGTCACATGTTCCTCAACTTGCCTCGTAATATAATTTCATAGAATTATTATTTAATTAAATGTTCGTTGTTGCGCTATGAATATACTTACCATGATACTCCGAGCTTTCCGTCAGTATAGCTCCGTCGTCGGGTGGCATGATACTTCGGAATACATCCCATGGACATCTTCTATGGCTACTCCACGCTCTCTTGCCTATAAATAAGTCAAACAAATTAAATAATTAACAAGTATCACGATTCTTAAATAAATTTACTATATCTAGAACTTCAAAGTACTTACAATCTCTCTCGTACTCGAATGCGGGCGTGAGCCACCCCGATGCTTGACTATCCCGGTACCCTCGCCATCCGGCTCGGACATCCTGTTCTGCGGGCACTGCGCCTTCTCTTGGACGTCCGTCCGAGCCCAATATGCCTTCCAATTATCCCAATCTCGCTCGGGGATAAATGGAGGTGGGTTAAGCGAGTCCTTCTACCGCTTGATCTTGTGAACAAGATCTTTATAGCGCTCGGCGGCCTTTGCGCACCAGTAGGAATAGACCAGGGCATCATCCATCGTATCATCCCAATAAAAATATTTCTGCAAAAAATATATGATTAGAATATGCAAAGGTCAAATCATAAATGACTTCGTATAAACAACACAAACCTTGAATTCATCGAAATAAATCTGCTTGAACTCTTGAGGCACCAATTTCCAATTGAAGCCGTTGTGATTCATGAATCTACGGAATGACTCCGTAATCACGCGGGCTATATCATTGCTCGGACACAAAATGCTACAATTTACAGAAAATAAAGACATTAGAATGCTAAAATTTATTTAAACTGAGACATACAAGAGATAACGTCATACCCATTCACAATGGCTATCTTCTTCATCCCCTCTCTAGATGGCACTCCACTACTGCTCGAGGGGGCGGGGCTGTGAGACAATGCCTCCATGCCTTCTTCTAGGTGGCAGGTGTAGTGACGTGTATGATCTGAGTGCCTCCTGCGTGATGACATCCGCAAACAAAGGTAAAAATGCTGTATTAAAAATTCACAAATAATACATATCATAACATTTTGTGTGCATACTAGTGAAAATTATCGTCGTTGTCATTTGAACTCTTGTGTACATACTTAAAAATGCTATAAATTCACAAATAATGCATATCATAACGTTTTGTGTGCATACAAAAAAATGCTATAAATTCAAACCCTATTCATCGTCGTCGTCATCATCATCATCTAATGTATGATTGTCTTCTGACTTTGACAATTCAACTTCATCATCCTCATTATCAGATGTCTCTTCAATGTCTATGAGTATACCGTCAGGATGAACTAGTGTCGTGTCCTCATCCACAACGACATTAGTAATCGAACCTAATGCATCCTCTTGAAAAGGGGAAGGTACTATCGATGCAGAACTCTCATCTGAGACTTCCACATTAGATCGAGCTTTAATTTTGCATACTTTCCACCACTCTTTCATAGATTGTTTTAAACTTGGATATGCACAATAGTATACTTGAATGGCTTGATTGGCGAGGATAAATGGTTCGAACTTGTTATATCTTCTCGTATGATTTACCGAAACCAACTTGTACTCGGAATGAATTGATAACCCCAATCGTGAAGGATCAAACCACTCGCATCTAAACAATGTTGTGGTCTTCGTTGGTAACCCGGATATTCCAACTCACAAACCTCCAATAATCGACCATAAAAATCGAGTTCTTGCGTATACGTACCATAAGTTTCACCTTTAATGCACACTCCACTATTCATAGTTGATCTTTGTGACCCATGTTCTAAAGTGTGAAATTTGTAGCCATTTATATAATACCACAGGTGCGTCTTAATTAGAGTGAAGGCCCTTTGGCAAGAGACAATATGAGCGGATTCACAATGTTGTTAGTATGATCTTTGACCTATTATTAGTAAAAAGCGATTAGAATGGTGACTAAATGTACATATTAAATATTTTCGCTAATAATCATCGAACACTCACATATGCCTCAAACCAAAGCGGAAGCCTCTTTCAATCGACCTTTGAATATCTGAGCTAGAGATAAGTGGATTTGATCTTTTCACATCTTAGATGAATAAACTACATCAACATATATTTACGATCCTAGTTAATAATAATAATAATAATAATAATAATAATAATAATAATAATAATAATAATAATAATAATAATAATAATAATAATAATAATTAACAATGAATTCTAAGAAAAACACGACACTTACGCCATGTAAATGTCTGCAACTTCAACACAGTTGAGCAACACGTATAAACGAGCAGCATCATATTCTCTACTATCCAAATATCTCGTTGACATATTTCCAAAAGGTCTGCCATCTTGCTTGAAGATTTGAAGCATATCTGGATAGTCTTCGTGCCTAATCTCCGCTTGACCATGATGCAAATCTCTGAACTTCGTTCTTACGTGATCATCAAAATAATACGAGCAAAATGTCGATGCTTCTTCTACTAAGTAAGCATTGCAGATAGAACCCTCAACCCTGACTTTATTTAAATGCGTTGTTCTTCAACTTACGTAAGTATCTACAAAATTTAGAACGTTGTTCTTCATATATATATATATATATATATATATATATATATATATATGTGTGTGATAATGTACGAGCAGTACCTTTCAAATGGATACATCCATCGGTATTGAACAGGCCCTGCAATACGGGCTTCATCAGCTAGATGAACCGGAAGATGTTCCATGGAGTCGAAGAAACTAGGGGGAAAAATGCGCTCAAGCTTGCATAAAATCACTGGAATATTTTCTTGGAGCCTGCACAGATCATCAAGCCCTATGTTTCGAGAAGTTAAATCTTTGAAGAATAAAGATAATTCTGTTACAGCTTTCCAAACATTTGGTGGGAGAAGTTCGCGAAATGCAATCGGTAGAATTCGCTGCATGAAAATGTGACAGTCATGACTCTTCATCCCAAACATCTTCAGTTTTGTCATGTCTACACATCTACCCATGTTCGAAACGTACCCATCTGGAAATCTTAAACCTCTTACCCACTCACATAAGACTTTTTTCTCACGATTGTCAAGTGTATAAGAAGCATTTGGATATTTTCCTGTTGATTCATTCATCGTCAACTCAGTGCATAGCGATATAAATTAAGTTCTTCTAGATTTGCTTGTATCTTTTGTCTTCCTTGGACATTCATGATCGTGTTGAAGACATTATCGAACACATTCTTTTCTATGTGCATGACATCCAAATTATGCCGAATCAAAGAGAACTCGAGAAGGTAGATCCCGAAAATACTTCTTTTCTTCCATCCAGTTCCAACCGCTTGGATATTACGCTATTTATTTCATCAACGCCAATCTCATTACGGAGACTAGTCTCATACCCATAATTAGTGATGAGCTCATCTCCGATCGCGCTTACGGTGGATCGTTAGTAATCAACGTGTTCTTTCGAAACCTCTTGATCCCTTAGAAATGGGTGATTAGGAGCTAGAAATTTCGATGGTTATCAAACCATGACGCTACCACTTTTAGCTAAAGTAAAAGCATCGGTATACTCCATGCGGTGCGGACAAGCTAATCTTCCATTGTACTCCATCCGGACAACATAGAGTATGCATGGAAGTCACTAATTGTCAAAGTAATGCAGCGTGCATTTGAAAATTTCGCTCAACGATACATCATAAGTAAAACGCCGTCATCCCACAAATCTATTAACTCGCTATCAATGGTTGCGAGGAACACATCAATATTCTCCTTGGATTACGCGGTCCGGCACTAAGATCGTAGAAACATGTATTACTCCTTCATACACGCCACGGGGAAGATTATAAGGGTCGATATAGCGGGCCATGATGAATATTGCTTTCACGATTGACCGAATGGTGAAAACCGTCGATTGAGAGTCCCAATCGCACGTTACAATTTCGATGCAAATAAAGGAAACTTCGTGTTCAAATGTTTCCATGCAATTGAGTCTTCCGGATGACGCATGACCCCATCATCGACCGACGATGCATGCCAACACATATTTTCATTGTAGCATTGGATGCATACAATCTACGTAGTCGAGGAGTTAGAGGAAAATAATACATCTTTTATATGCTACTTGTGCTTTCCGTCGACTTCCACCAGCTCGAGTATTGCTCTTGAAAGCGAGGATGGTTACTGAAATTTGCAGCTCGTCGATTCGAATCTCGCGCCAATAAATCATGCAATTAAATGGACAACAATCAATTTTGTGTATGGGCAACCCCATGCCACGCAACAATCTCTTCGTGCTGTAGAAGTCATCAGGCACGCAATTTCCATCTGGATGCGACTCTTTCATCGATTCGATATTTGATCAAAACCCTTTTCGATAATGTTGTTCTCGCTTTCCAACTCGGAAGTCGAGCCACAAATGACAAGCGTGTGATCCGAGCAACCCGGTCACAAAGGTTTATCGGTGACATTCAACATATCGTAAAAAAATTTGCATCATAATTTGGCTCCTCTTGATCTCGTCAAAGTTGAGCTGTGGACCAACAGCATCCACTACCATCGTATGATCGTATTTGGTTGACGGTTAACATCGAATCCACAACATTGTCCCTACTTGTGGTTGTCTCTCCTGAAATATCCATGTGTGATAATTTGGAACAAATCCAAATTTTGATAAGTGATATCGCACGATATCTTTCTTACGATAAGGTATATTCTTACACTTCTTACACGGACACTTGATTTTCTCTCCATCCGCGAATAAAAGCGAGCACTAGCGAATTCAATAAAACTTTCAAGTCCATCTAGAAATTGATATTTAATCCACCAACCGAACTAAACCTCTTATACATCCACTCACGATTGTCATTCATTCTTCAAGCTCCTAATTATAAATAATTAATTAAACATGTTCAACACAAGTTGTACAATATAAACTAATTATACACTCATAAGTTAGGAATATGTTAATTCATCTATGAAGTAGTTCGATGCTATCATTAATGGTAATTAAAGTTCGTAATTATTTTAGTGTCCCAAAGAATCGGTCCACGTCGTAGAATATTCAAAGAATATAAGTGTGAGCAGTTAATTAATCTAAGATCCCTAAAAAATATTAATTTATCTAAGATGGAGTTTTACCCCAATTTGTTCTCTCGAGCATTAAAATTATGAGAGAAAAAAATCTAATTATTGTAAATTAAATATCATCATATGAAATTATATAGACTCAATTCAGATTAAAGAGTTATGGCGATCAAACACAACGATATATCATCGTATTTTGTTAAATATGATGTGTCTCTAATGACACATGAGATAAAGTTAGTATTCATTTTTATTTATTTATTTTATTAAATTGTTGTATCTATTATTATTATATTGAATTAAGTTGTTTCTCTCAAAGTAGCACAATTAATATTCTTCATGAATATTACATGCTCTTGAAGAACAATTCATATGTTAATTATGTGATGTATGGTTATCTGATGGAAAAATATAACTTTATGTCATATTGATATTGATTTACTCAATTCCTATTTGTGGAATGATATTGAAATTGATTTGTAATATCTTATTAAACAATCTATGAAGGATTGCTACAATTTTAAATGCTAATATTTTTATTATCGGCTCTAGAAGAGCATTAATTGATCGTCCTCGTGAGCATCAAATCAATTATTGATCATCCTCATAAGTATCGAATCAATTATACATGAATATTTCACATCGGGTTGAATTTCAAATTCAAGTATCCAAATTGTTATCAAAGTATGAATATTTGAATGTATTCCCCTTTTACAATTAGTGTGTGATTATAATACCTCCAGAAGAGGGTTTTTCATTTAACTAATTCTTTTATTACCACTCAACTCAAATATAAATATACGTGCTCTACGAAATATCGTCGTCGTCATATTATAGGAATCAACAATTTTTTTATATTAATTTCGTGAGTAAGTTTTATACAATTAATCTTTGATTCCCAATTCAATCAAACTCATTCAAATTTCACAAAATCATCACCATATGCCTAATTATACACTTAACAACTCAAAACATCTCACGAAATGATGAATTTATCATCCCAATTCACATCCAAACTTATCAATTTCACAAGCCCAAATCACAAGACTAACATTCAATGTATCATTTTCACTATCAATTCGGTAAACTCAATTCAATTTTCACTATCAATTCAATGCATCATATATAATATTTTCACTATCAATTCAATACATCATATAATAATTTTCACTAATCAATTCAATGCATCATATACAATATTTTAATAAAATCAACAAATATATAACAAAATAAAAAAAATGAAATATAAATAAAAAACCCAAACAAACCAACACAGACGGACGACGGAGGCGGGGGCAGAAGGCAGAGCAGAGGCAGGCGGGAGGCGAGGAGGCAGCAGCGGGACAGCAGCAAGGGCAGGCTCAGGGTGGGGTGGGGTGGGGTGGGGTGTAAGCATTGGGTTAGGCGAGGCGGGAGGCGGGGCAGGCGGCAGCAGCAATGAGCAGTGACAGTGCAGGGGGGTAGGGTGGGGTGGGGTGGGGTCATTTGGGTTGGGGGGTGGGGCGGGGCTAGGGCACTGGGGTGGGGTGGGGGTGGGCGGAGGCAGCAGTGAGCCAGTGGCACTGGGGGGTGGGGTGGGGTTGGTTGGGGTGGGTGTCAGCGAGGCTGAGGAGGAGAGGTCGGGCACGGCAGGCGGCGGGGTCGCGCGGCAGGGGGCGCGGGGTTGGGTTGGGGAGGGAGGGAGGGTTTGAGGATCGATATGAAATTGAGGAAGAAATCTCGTCTGTTATTAAACTTTTTAGCGGCGGATTAGCGACGGAATAGTCCATCGTTATATTTAAATACTTTAACGACGGATTAACGACGGAATAATGGATTTAACGACGGAATAATTTAACGACGGACACGTATCCGTCGTTAATTAACGTCTGAATATAAAAAATAAAAGATTTTACATTAACGACGGAATGAATTCCGTCGTTAAATTAGAGACTATTTTACGACGGACATTCCGTCGCTATTATTATTGGGAATAAATAAAATCGAATTAAAATTAACGACGGATTGTATCCGTCGTTAAAATAAATTAAAAAATTAGAAATAATCCGATTTTTAACGACGGTTTAGCGGCGAATTGGTTAATTCAATTAAAAATAACAAAAAATTAATTTTAACGACGGATACTATCCGTCGTTAAATTAACGACGGAATAGAGACGAAAATGCAGTCGTTAAAACTTCGCGCGAGAATTCCCCGCCATGATACGTCGCTGATCCGTCGCAATAAAAATTCCGTCGCTGATTCACGACCCGCATTATGTACGTCGCTAATCCGTCGCTGATTTACGACCCGCATTTTATCCGTCGCTGATCGGCTGTATTTTTGTAGTGGAAATCACAGTAAATATTTCATTGATTAAAAAAATTAAGGTATACATTTTGGGTATAATGTCAAAAGTTCTAGTCTTTTATTGATATTATTGAAAGTTCATGATATTTTTGGAACAAATCAAATAATTTAGGATTTAATCAGATAATTGCCAAAAAAAAAAACTAACTACCGTTAGTAGTTCTACCCCTAGTTCTCAACTGTTCCATACAGTTTACACACAAGAAACACCTAGACACCTTTCTCTCTCTAGCATGATTCGAGGCTTCCACCGAGATCGGCCATCCCCATCGCCTTCTCTTTTGTCGAGGTCCATTGCCACCTCTCTCTGACTCTCTCTCCCCCTATACCTCTCTCGGTCGCCCTCCCCCCGCAAACTCCATCACATTATTTCTATTCTTCTCCCTTTCCTCATTTCTCGGCCACACTCCACCACATTCCAGATACACTTTAAAGTTTATATGATTACGTTAAATACACGATTTCATTTGATAAAATCGTGTAATAGTTTATTTTATACTTTAAACGATTTTCGCAATTGAAATCGTGTAACAGTGTAAAATACATTGCTACATTGTTTCATTAAATGAAATCGTGATCGTAATTTTTGCATGTCTCGTGAACGACGAACCTAGATTTTCAAAGCATCGACCCCTTTATCCCCCCCTCCCTCCTCGTCTCTCCGCCAATTTCCAGATCCGCCTCAAAGTTCACATGATTCGCAATGAAACCTAATAATGTAAAAATAGACTATTATATGGTTTCGTCGATGAATGAATCATAATCGTAATTTTTTTATGTTTCATGCACGACTAGCCCATATTTCCAAAGCATCATCATGGTCGTTGTTTCTATTGTTCGATTCAAAGTCATCTTACATATTGATGGTCATGGTTTTTTTGTATTAATCGTTCCACTTTGACCGATGAATAGGAAATGACAATAGTGGTGAATGACACAATTTGGGCAAGGGACGAGGTGCAGTGTTCGTTACTCAAGCAGCGGCGCGGCTTAGGCAGAGGTTTATTTTTGGGTATAAATTTATATTTTTCTTTTCAAAAAGAGAGGATATTTTGATAGTACGACTATTATTTCCATACTTTTAAAAGTGTGGCTTCTATTCCTTTTTCTTATTTCAAATAATCTAGTTTTGAAGTTGCCTCTTCTTTATTTATATTATTCTGCTTGTATTTGATCATAATTGACTGTCCCATCATGCACCTATAATCATATATTAATTAATTATGTAAATAAGTACAGTTGGAAATGATTTTATCAAATTAAAATGCTATCGATTAAAAGTGATACATAGAAATTGATTATGAAGAATGTGGCTGTTTGAATGAGCTCATGAATATAAATTTGGTTATGAATTTTCATCAATTGTCTAGGACTCTAGGTCATAGATATTTTTTATTTTTTGGTATCATGGGACCCGCACCGCTATTATCTTGGGTCTTGATTTGGGTACCCCACGTTCATCAAGATACCGCAAACCACAAGATAATTTATTTTCTTGTTTTGGCATATGATGGAGCTTATGTTATATTATTATCAATATATAAACAGATTAGTGAAACTTAATGCCACATCATCCTCATATCTTATGTGACACCATTATATTCCTCCATTCTTATTTATCTAAATTCTATTTAATATCTTTTAAATTCTAATTCTAATCATACTAAAATATCTTATCCCACATTGATTTCTAATCATACTTCATCAATTTAACAACTTATATATTTAGTTAGAATCAATGTATATTTTTCATCCTACAATTATTTTCACCACTAATTTAAATTTGGCTAATTAATTAGTTAGATGACCACATAAATAGTTATATATTTTACAGATACTAATTTAATTTGACTAATTAATTAATTAGATGACCAAATAAATAGTTATATTTTTAAATTTTAAACTATCCATTTAATGTCACCTTATGGATGAATAATAGATTTAATTTGCATGGTTCAATTTGACTATATATCATGATAATACATGTGATATAATCCCACGTCCAACTGTATATATAATATAAATAGACTTATATATATAAAAATATAATTGCCGTCCAATTATAAAATTAGTTTGTCGTTAATTTTTCACTAATAACATTTTTCTGTATCTTATATTTTTTTAATTAATTGTATAATCATCCTTTAGAGTTGAAACCGACACGTTTTATTCAAAAAGTCCAATTTATTAGTTTGAAAGATAAAAAGAAGAAAAAATAATATATCTAGGTGAACATGATGTTATAATGAGTTTATGATATTTTTCATTGGTCCAAAGAGCGAAACTAGCACGAAATTGAATTCATTCTTTTTGTATATTTTAAAAGAGTACTTTTTATTGCATTTTTCTATTTAGTTTTGTAATTATAGATTTGAGAGAATACAATTTTTTATGTGGAAAACATATTTTTATTATGAATAGCAAAATGGATAAATGAAAAGTACATCTATATTTTATTTAAAAAATAAGAAAATAGAAGATATGAATAGAATATAAACTCTTAAAAAGTGTTTGGTATGATAGAACAGAATAGAGGTAAGAATAGAATTGCGATGCGAATTAAAACCATAGATTGAAAAATATACTAAAAGACTTTGAAAATGAACTTTTGGTAAGATGTTCATGTAAATAATGAATTTTTGGTAAGATGTTCATGTATATTTTTTAAATTCTAAACTATCCATTCAATGCCACCTTATGGATGAATAATGGATTTAATTTGCATGGTTCAATTTGACTATATATCATGATAATACATGTGATATAATCACACGTCCAATAACTATATATAATATAAATAAACTTATATATATAAAAATATAATTACCATCTAATTATAAAATTAGATTTTTGTTAATTTTTCAATAATAATATTTTTCTGTATATTGTATTTTTTAATTAATTGTATAATCATCCTTTAGAGTTGAAACCGACACGTTTTATTCAAAAAGTCCAATTTATTAGTGCCCAAATTATTAGTTTGAAAGATAAAAAGAAGAAAAAATAATATATCTAGACGTGCATGATGCGATAATGAGTTTATGATATTTTTCATTGGTCCAAATAGCAAAACTATCACGAAATTGAATTTGTTCTTTTTGAATATTTTAAAAGAGTACTTTTTATTGCATTTTTCTATTTTGTTTTGTAATTATAGATTTGAGAGAATAAAATTTTTTATGTGAACAATATATTTTTTATTGCAGAATAGCAAAGTGGATACATGAAAAGTACATCTATATTTTATTTAAAAAATAAGGAAATAGAAGATATGAATAGAATATAAACTCTTAAAATTGTTTGGTATGAATAGAATATATACGAAATTGAATTTGTTCTTTTGAATATTTTAAAGAGTACTTTTATTGCATTTTCTATTTAGTTTTGTAATTATAGATTTGAGAGAATACAATTTTTATGTGGAAAATATATTTTTATTATGGAATAGCTAAGTGGATACATGAAAATACATCTATATTTTATTTAAAAACAAGGAAATATAAGATATGAATAGAATATAAACTCTTAAAAAGTGTTTGGTGTGATAGAACAGAATAGAGGTAAGAATAGAATTGCGATGGGAATTAAAACCATGGATTGAAAAATATACTAAAGACTTTGAAAATGAATCTATATGTTCATGTAGATAGAGATTGAATATATTGTTACAAGATAACTAATATTTGATATTAGTTATATAAGATATAACATTTAATACTTTTTAAATTTTAATTTGAATAATAAAGTTACTCATCACATATCTTTTACTAATCATACTCCACCTATTGGACATTAATCTATACAAAAATTAAAATCAATGTATATTTTCTCATCCCACAATTATTTTACACTAATTTAATTTGACCAATTAATTAATTGATTGGCCAAAAAAATACTTATATATTTTATTAAAAAATTAATTTTGAAAGTTTAATTTACTTAAGATTACTTTAGTCAATAATATTTAATTTTGTCAAATAATGCGAGTCCATATAGGTTAGAGCAATGAATTAGCAAATTACCATTTCTAGTCAGACTCGAAACTATATAAATAGTCGTGTGTATTTTTTCATCCCACAATTTATAATTATTTTTCACTACCAATTTAGTTTGGTCAAATTAATTAATAGTTGGCCAAATAAATAGTTATATATTTTTATTAGGAAATTTTATGTAATTTTACTAATATTATTTTTAAATTTTTCATAAGATTTTACCAATTCAAGATAGAAATAAAATTATTTTTTTTATAATATTTAGATATTATTATTCAGATTTTGATAATTAGTATGTATTGTATATATAAATATTTTATTTCTTATAACGATAAATGTAATATAAATTTTCGTCCAATTTCCACGGTTTAAATATTAGTATTATAGTACATTACATATGGATAAATGATACTATTATGATGGGAGTTACGTGGCTTTATCGGTTGCGTAGAATTGAGACTCATCCCTCTCACAAGTTCAGAACTTATCACAGCGATACTGCATTGCTAATCAGCCGAAGAAGTTATGGCAGTTGCACCGCGACTCGCCGGCCACCGCCCCTCCGTCGCCACCGCCGCACTGTCTTCGAAGTTCGCTGTATCAGGAACCTCCAATTGGTTGGTGTTCGATGTTCCAGCTAAACCCCCAGAGGTAGAGCAAGGGGTGGGGGAAGTGCGACTAGGAGGTGCCCCCGGCCCAGTGGCGGCATTGGGCGGATTGCTCGGTGGGATTTTCGAGGCGGCACGGACACCGGAGAGTCGACCAGGCAGCTCTATGCAAGCACCGTAGCACTCATCAATAAGATGGAGTCTGAGATTTCGTCTCTCTCCGATTCCCAATTGAGGGAAAGGACGTCGGCCTTGCAACAACGCGCCGCACGCGGCGATTCTTTGACTCCATTTTACCTGTATGTTCACTCCTAGACAAATTGCTACTATCATTTATTTTTCAACTGCCAGTTCTTAATCCCTGGCCGTCAATTTTTGGACATGTTTATGTAAAAATACACAGCCTCCGCTGCTTCAAGTACTTTTATGTTTCCCTGCAGGAAGCATTTGCGGTGGTCAGAGAAGCTTCTAAACGGGTTCTGGGTCTTCGCCCCTTTGATGTTCAATTGATAGGTGGTATGGTTCTTCACAAAGGAGAAATTGCTGAAATGAAAACTGGAGAAGGAAAGACGCTTGTTGCTATATTGCCTGCTTTCCTTAATGCATTGGCTGGGAAAGGAGTTCATGTTGTTACTGTTAATGACTATTTGGCTCGAAGAGATTGTGAATGGGTTGGTCAAGTTCCACGTTTCCTTGGATTGAAAGTTGGCTTAATTCAGCGTACGTCACTTGTTTTCACCATTACTTCTGCATCGCTGCTTATAGTTCACTTATTTGCATTCTGTGATTATAATTCTGCTTCAAACATTGGTACTTTTACTTGGTTTTGCTTCTTACTTCTTTCGTTTCTTTAGACCTAACAACACTTCTTCCATTCTCTTGGTATAATAATAATCATTAGCAAGGAAAGCCTTATATGAAACAGCTCACTCCTCCAGTTAACTCACACAAATCTGGAGCAGACCCAAGATCTTTACTGGCTTGGTTATTAGTGTCCAAACTTTTATTGGTAATGCAGACAATATTTGTTATAAGAAACTGTAGTAATTGACAACAACCTTTTCTGCCTGTGGTGAATTTATTGAACACTATAACTAGTTGTTGGTATAAAGGATCATACTTGTGGAGCAATTCATTTTGCAAATCATGGTGAGCATCCTGATTTTATATCTCCTAATCTTTTCTTCTCTGCTTTTCTGTTTAGGTGTCTTTTAAAGTTCAGGCACCAATATTATCTTCTTTAATTCTCATGCCACTATTAATAGTCGCTATGTCCTATGAGGATGTATGCCTTGGAGTAGAGTTCTACTTATTTTGTCGTAGAAAAGTAAAGTTATCTAGGACCTTTAATCCCAACTTCAATGAATAAATATGTCCAGCTTCTGACGTTCAGCTAATGATTGCAGAAAATATGACAAGCGAGCAAAGGAGGGAAAACTATTTATGTGACATCACGTACGTCACGAACAGTGAAATGGGCTTTGACTACTTAAGAGATAATCTTGCCACGGAAAGTTATCCTTTCTTAGTTATCCATTTATGCTAATAAAAGTTGTGTTAAAAAACACATGAGTGTCTAAAATTATTGATGTGATCTTACAGAGCGTTGAAGAACTTGTCTTGAGACGTTTCAATTACTGTGTTATTGATGAGGTTGATTCTATTCTGATCGATGAAGCAAGGACCCTCTCATCATATCAGGTCCAGCAGAAAACCTAGTGATCGTTACTACAAAGCTGCTAAGATAGCATCTGCTTTTGAGCGAGATATACATTATACTGTAAGAAATTTCTCATTTCCTAATGATGGTTTTGACACTTTAAATCATTAAAACAGAGCTGTCTTGAGTTGTTTATTCTTTTAATGCAAAATTCTGGTAATGCTATTTTCAGCTTAGGTGAGAATGCTGTTACCAAATATAGCGAAACCTCATATAGATTGCACGATTTTATATTCATATAATATGGATATGATTCTCTTTCTGTTGTAACTGGAAACAAATATAGCAGCTTTCTTACTAAGATTGTGTGAAACATGCAGGTCGATGAGAAACAAAAATCAGTTTTACTTTCAGAACAAGGTTATGCAGATACTGAGGAAATTCTGAATGTAAAAGATTTATATGATCCCAGAGAGCAGTGGGCATCATACATATTAAATGCTATAAAAGCCAAGGAACTTTTTCTCAGAGATGTGAACTACATAATCAGAGGGAAGGAGGTTCTTATAGTGGATGAATTTACTGGGCGAGTAATGCAGGTGACCCTCTAACTACATCTGGAGTAACCCTAAAAGAAAAATTGAAAGAAAATGATACAACTCATCTCTATTATTGGCACAAAAATAGCTGCATATTTCTAACAGTGAGACAGCTCCTGGTTGCAGGTTTTGTACCCTACTGAGTCAATTATTATGACCTACCCCCTCCCCTTCCCCTTTGTCCCACAACCATTTCACCATGAGCTATCAAGTTGCATTTGTGGTGTTTCACTGTTTCTTGCTTTTGTTTATGGCTTGCATGTATTTTTTGGATAAACTCACAAGTCCAACAAAAACCTTGAGTTTTTATTTATTTATTTATCATGATTATTAGTGTCAAGTGGAAATTTAGTGGTCCTGTATGAGCCCAGGCACCTAGCTGTTTGCTGTTCATATTTCTACTGTCTTGAATGTAATTCCGTGAAAACTATTTGGTGATATGAAGAGATCTGGTTCATCCAGGTCATTACTGAGTATAAGCTCTTCACAGTGCAAGATTTAACTCAGCTTGTTTGCATTTTATATAGTACGAAAATATCTAAGTTGACTGATGTTGGTTGTGACACCATTGTAATTTTGCTGATTATGATATAATAGGCATATATTACCTTCTTTGTTTTTTGGAGTGAGGGGCATAGATTGCCTTTTTTAGTTCGTTGCTCATGTTATCATTTCGCTGTTGTGTTAAAATCATCTTAATAACCTTTTGGACTCGAGTGAGAGTCACCGATTGAGATTCTAAGAATAATGTGTATTCAAACAGATTTTCTATGATGAGAGCAGCTATGTTGTCTCCATTAGTTTTCCTGCTCAAATCAGTATATGAATTTTCCTCCATATTGAAATTGTGTATGAGCATTCTTGTTCCTGTTGCTTTATTTTCTTTGAGAGTTAAGTGTAGTGTTAATTACATTGCTCACAGGAAGGCGCTGGAGTGACGGACTTCACCAGGCAGTTGAAGCAAAGAAGGGTTGCCCATACAAAATGAAACTGTGACCCTGGCTTCAATTAGTTACCAAAACTTCTTTCTTCAGGTTTGTGTGCATACTTGAGTAATCTGCTAGTTACAATTTTGTGGTTTATAAATGATATATCTACTATGGAGTATTTCTTACTACAATGCTTTTATGATGTTTTTCTGCAATGGTTGATTCAGTTTCCAAAACTATGTGGCATGACTGGTACTGCTGCTACTGAGAGTGCAGAATTTGAGAGCATATACAAACTCAAAGTGACAATTGTCCCCACAAACAAGCCCATGATAAGAAAGGTTCTCTTTTATGCATGCCTTCCCATCAAGAAATTGATGTGAATCCGTGTTTCCTTCCATGCTTTTGGATTAGATTGAGAAATCCATGATGAATTTGATAATGGGTTTTTGCAAACTTTACTTGTAATTTTTCTTCTTACCTTTTGCTTTATATTAATTATTAAGGACTTCTGTTAACTTTATTCCTCCATTTCCCCACACGCTGAAGGATGAATCAGATGTAGTGTTCAGAGCAACTACTGGAAAATGGCGATCAGTTGTGGTAGAGATATCTCGAATGAATAAAACAGGCCGACCTGTTCTGGTTGGCACAACCAGTGTTGAGCAAAGTGATGCATTGTCTGAACAGCTTCGTGAAGCTGGAATTCCACACGAGGTTTATTTAATGTTATCTTGATAATTTACCTTCTTTTGAGCTTCTAGTGTGAAGAGTTGATGATTAGATGAACCGTCTTTGATTTAAAACTCTTTTCTGGGGATTGTCTTATCTGTTTTCATATCTTTAAAGGTTCTGAATGCAAAACCAGAAAATGTGGAGCGAGAAGCTGAAATTGTGGCTCAGAGTGGTCGTCTAGGGCAGTTACAATTGCAACAAACATGGCTGGTCGTGGTACTGACATAATCCTTGGTGGTAATGCAGAATTTATGGCAAGGTTAAAGTTACGCGAGATATTGATGCCAAGGTATTGTCTCAATAATGACCATTTGAAAAAATCAAAATATCAATCGAGTATTTGCGTGTGTGGGTGCTTTTCATATATGTCGTGCAAGGGAATATCCTCTCTCATGATGTTAGGTAAACCACAGCTACTAACTCTTGATCTGAATTTACTTATTTAGTTTGAATTCACTAGTAGAGGCATTATTTTCTGATAGAAACGGCTGCTTATAGTGGAATATCTGTCAGCATTTTCAACTTAATCAACAAGGATTGTCTTGCAATTCAATGGTTCCTCTGTGTGTGGGTGTGTTTCCTATAAATCGTGCAAGGAGGGGGAATTGCATCCTCTTTTATGATGTCCATTATACTGCAGCTACAAAACTTTGACCTGAATTTGCTATTTCACTTTTAGATCACAAGTGCAGGCACTCTTAACATCTTTCTGTTAGAGAACGCTTCTTATGGTGAAAAGATCTTTCAGCACTCAATTCAATCGGTAACACATCGCCTTTCTGGCAACAAATACAATGGCTCTTCTGTATATGATGCATAAAGTACTCAACAAATTGTTGAAACAACTGATATTCATGATAAATGAAATCTTTTTGGCATCTGAATACATGTGCTTTATGGTGATGGCACAATTTGAGGGTACGGAAGTAATATTGAAGACTGATTATATAGTTGACATTGTTGTATCTTGATTTTGAACTGATGCAGGGTTGTGAGGCCAGCCGAAGGAGTTTTTGTCTCTGTAAAGAAGGCTCCTCCAAAGAAAACATGGAAGGTGGGACCGTGGGGAATGTCTAATTTATCTTATTTCTCATCTAACTTGCTTCTGTTTGCTCTTTTTATTACCTTGACATAAGTGAACCAAACTCCAGGTTAATGAGAGCCTGTTTCCATGCACACTATCCAAGGAGAACACCAAGTTGGCAGAGGAAGCTGTAGAGTTGGCTGTCAAAACATGGGGCCAAAGGTCAATAACTGAGCTTGAAGCAGAAGAGAGACTATCATATTCTTGTGAAAAGGTTAAATCCAGGCTTCATAGAGTTGAAACATGTGCATTTGCTCATATAATACTTTATATCTAATAAAAATTTCAACATCCAGGGTCCTGTTCAGGATGATGTCATCTCAAAGCTGCGCAGCGCATTTCTGGAAATTGTTAAAGAATATAAGATTTACACGGAGGAAGAAAGGAAGAAGGTAGGTAATGCATGTGCTTATTCCTTGGCTGATGGATTTTCCTGTATCTCCACACAATTAGGTTATTTTCGATTTTCTTTTAGAGCCAACCTATCCTCTCTCCATCCTGTCTGCATCTGATCCATGGAACACAGCTTACATATATGTGACCATTCTGCATCAAAAGATTGAAACATTAGACATGTAACTGTATCCATCCTGTCTACATCTGATCCATGTATCGCACATATCAAGAATTTGGTCATGCAAAAAGGAGAAAGTAGGAGAGAGGGTGTGGGGCAAAAGAAAGGAGCTGCTTACCTTAATATCCCCACCGAGCATTATGCCTTAGCTACTGAATTTCATTTGATAACAAATTTTGATGTATATCTTAATGTCTTCTTAGGTTGTATCAGCTGGTGGGCTTCATGTTGTGGGTACAGAGCGTCACGAGTCTCGCCGCATTGACAATCAGGTTTTGCTTTAATAGCTTTAGTGATAGTAACTTATTTATTTAAGAAATGCTGTCTTATCTACTTTTAATTCCTTTATTTCTACTGCTTCCTCTATTCAGCTCTTGTGATCGTAGTGGTAGACAGGGAGACCCTGAAGTTCGATTCTTTCTTAGTCTGGAAGATAACATCTTTCGCATATTTGGCGGAGATAGGATTCAGGTTATCTCTAGCTTCAGAATTTTGGTCCTTGTTAATCAGGATATGGTTGTTCAGCTGTGAATAAAATTGTGACTTTCAGGGTTTGATGAGAGCTTTTAGAGTTGAAGACTTACCAATTGAATCCAAGATGCTGACAAAAGCACTAGATGAAGCTCAAAGAAAAGTGGAGAATTACTTTTCGACATTAGAAAACAATTGTTCGAATATGATGAGGTTTTAAACAGCCAAAGAGATCGAGTGTATACAGAGAGAGGCGAGCCTTGAGTCTGATGACCTCCAAGCTCTCCTAATTGAATATGCTGAATTAACAATGGATGATATACTTGAGGTAGACATCAACACACTCGTATCACCCATACCTTCTTTATTTGTTCTGTTTCCATCTTTTATGATATATGTTTGAATGTTTTTCAATGATCTAGGCAAATATTGGTACTGTTGCTCCAAGAGAAAGCTGGGACTTTGAGAAGCTTATAGCAAAACTTCAGCAGTAAGTGGAATATTTCATCCTGCAACTGCAAGTGTGTGAAGTGAACTTAATTCATCCTTCTAAATTTTGGTCTTACCCAATGGGGATGACAAGAATCCCTGTTTGTTCCGTACTCTGCTGTATCATGTATTATACAGTATCATATGCTTCTGGAATGTGTCTTCCTTGTCCTCATGCTGTTTATTTCTATATTTTTACTATATGGAGAATTTGTGATTAATTACTTGGGCATATTAAATTCACCTTAATCCTCTCTTTCTGTATTTTATTCCTAACCCCAAATATCGACCAATTACCGAGTTTGTAACGGATTTCTCAGTAGTCACAAAGCGTATGTTTTTAGAGTGTTTGGTCGAAAATTCTGAAGAATTGAGAGTTTTTGGAATTGGGAGAATTGTGTGAGTGAAATTAGTGTTCCTTTCTAAATTTGGGAAGAAAATTTGTCTTAGATGTCAAATCATGTCTAGAAAAATTGTTAAGAGGATGATTTATGCTAGTAAAAGTTGATTGAAAAAATGGGAGACAATTTGCACAATGAATGTCAAATCATGTTTGAGAAGTGAGATGTAGAACTGGAAAAATTATTTTCAAGATTTCCAATAAAATGCAATTTTGATCGGAAGTTCAAGATTGTTTTCTCCAGTTCTCAACTAAACAATCTCTTAGTGCTAGCTGGCGAGGCTATTCCAGGCAAGTTCTTTGAATTGGAATATATATATGTATATATAGGGTTAATGTGAGAACTATTTTTATAGTGAGAAAGTGAGAACAAAAAAATGATGAATTCATGTGAAAGTTGATAAATCCGTTAGGAAAGTTACTGAATCCAAACAAATGGAATTTTCGCCCCTTATGGGATTCGAATCGGGTGAAAAATTCTGAAATTTTGAATTCAGTAACTTTCCCAACGGATTCATCAATTTTCATAGAGAATTTATTTGGTTCTTAGTTTTAGGATAAAATAGTTCTCATTTGAACCTTCTCTCTCTATATATACATATGAGTGTGTGTATTTCTGAATCTATTTTATGTTTGGTGCTACGAACTTAGTTTACCCTCTTGATGATGCTATAAAGCCTAAAATATTCGTGGTTGTTTTTTTGTAAAAAATTCTGATTAATTCTGCCAACAAGAACCTTTATCATGTTACTTCTATACTTTGACCTGTTCATCTTTATAGGTATTGCTATCTTTTGAATGATTTGACTCGGAGTTGATGGAAAGTAAAAGCTCCAGTTATGAGGACTAAGAAATTATCTTCATCTTCGTGGACGTGAGGCATATCTTCAAAAGCGGGTTAGTTATCTATAGTAATTTTATGTCATATGGAGGATAGTTCAAGAGAATCCAGTAAGTTATAATAGTTTAATATCTATTGGCCCAGCAAGCAGCTTTGACTGGAACCCCCATTTGAGAAGACAAGATCTTCAAAATGTTTTGAAGTTGTCTATTTGATGATGCCAGTCTGTATTTTATGTATTATCTTCCTCTCTTGTGCCAGGAAATAGTGGAGAAAGAGGCTCCTGGTTTAATGAAAGAAGCAGAAAAGTTCCTAGTATTGACCAACATAGATCGATTATGGAAGGAACACTTGCAGGCTATAAAATTTGTTCAGCAAGCTGTAAGCTTACGGGGGTATGCACAGAGGGATCCACTCATCGAGTACAAGTTGGAAGGCTACAATCTTTTTGTAGATATGATGGCACGGATAAGAAGGAATGTCATATATTCTATTTACCAGGTATATATGAATCATCGTGTTCTGTTCAGTATTGCCTCCACCCTAAGTGAATTGTAACATGGTAAAATGTTATGAGTCGATGCACTTCCCCGTCAGGCTAACTGTCAACTTTTTAACTATATTCCTTCATTTTTATCAGTTCCAACCGGTCTTGGTGAAGGAGCAAAAGAATCGAGAGCGCCAGAAAGAAGTTAAACTTGATGCTAATGGGAATGGAAGTGATTATAGCAATCCTGATCCAGCAACCTCTACGATATCCTCTTCATCAGTTGTTGGTCAGGAGGCAAGCAAGTGATCAGTTAATCCTGAGTTTGAATAGCAGAATATGCTTCAGCGACGCCAGGCCATTAGTTGTGAATATATTGTATTTTATGAATTTTGAAGTTGTATCACTATTATTTAAATGTAAATGGATTTTGAAGTATCACTATATTCCATCTTGGTTGCTGACCTTTCTTCTAGTTAAGCATGAAATCTCTGGGCTTGAAAAGATGAATGAAATAATGAGACTTTCTCTTGCTAATTCTCCAAGCTCAACAATATGAAGAGAAAATGACAATATAAATGATAAAATGGAGAAAAGGCTGATGAATCTACACAAGCTGCTTACATTTTTCTTACATTAATGTGTATGTGATCGATAAAGAATCCTCTGTATGATGGCCATCAATAATATCTTACAAATAAACAAGCAAATTGTTTTTAACTTTTCCTTTTCTCAGAGGCTGAGAATGTAAGTTGCACTCCTGTAGCTGCCTTGTCATCTTGGAGAAGCCTCACTGCCTTCGTTCTTGAATGCAGAGCATAAGACTTGCCTTGATATATAAGTCTCGAGTTCTCTAGAGACTTGAGTCAGTTCAAATCAAAATCACTTCTGTACTTGTGCTTGGGTGTTGGCACAACAGCCCCATGCTGCTGCACTGGAGAATATGAAAGTCGTCTTCTTGGACTGGAGAACTGTCTCGGTGAACTTAACAGACCTCCTTTCACTACCAGGGGTGTCAGACTTATTCCTTTGCTCGCTAAATCCTTCTCTGCTTTCATGAGAGGTCCACTTTTTGTTTCTAGTGGCAGGGGTTTCAACGGATCGCCTTCTGCCATAGTCCTAATTTTGGCAAGCTTTTCCCTTGCCTTTTCAGCAGCAAGTAGAGCTCTCTCTCGGCTCAGGTTGATTAGTTTCCATGGGTCTATATTTGCACGGAAACCTTGTTTTTTATCAGGCTCTCCGTCAATCCTTATGGCCAACTTATGTTGGTTAATCAGAAACTTGAAGTTAATCACTGTTATGTCATGACAATTATCTATGAACATGCAAAACTGAATTTAAAATATATTATATATAAATACATGTACCACCTGTGGTGTCTTTCCATCTTTGCATATGATCCGTGATACAAGTGCAGGCTTTTGAGGTGAATCTGGGTCGGTACTCTCATCATCAGAAGAATAAAAGTCCGAATCTTCAAGTGATTCTAGTTCCATAACCTGATTTTCTTCTTTCATTGCTAAAATGTAGTCGTAGGTTGTGAGTCCCTGAAAAGACAACAAGGAGTAAGAACTGACAATTTTTTCCACCCTTTAGTCCATTCCATCTTGACTAAATCACAGTATTTGTTGTGAAGTTAACCTAGTAATGTTAGTAGTGATTAGTGAAGCAAGAGAAAAATGACCATAGTTGATGCAGCAGAATCAAAATCCGTAATGAAACCATGTAGTTTCAACAGGTTTGAGTCTCCTAACAAGTATGACGCTATTTGACACAAAAGGCCAGAAACACAAATAAAGATCATGGTGTTTTTTTAGATAGAATTCAGCTTTATATAATAGAGAGAGATGGGGAGGAGGAAGGGAGATCTTTAAACATCTCCCTCTATTTCCCATGATAGAAAAGAAATGGAAATTCAAATTTCTGCAGTACCTTTCTGATGAGCACTACATGAAAGAAAAGAAGTTGTCCCAATGCAGCCGTGCTGTAGCTTGTCAACAAAAACAATATGACCTGTGAGTGGATAAAATAGAGTTAGTTAAGATGCATCCATCTCCTTGCTTGATGATAAGTTTATTTTTGATGGAGAAGAACGAGAACATTACAGATAAGGCAGCAAGCACTCCTCTAGGGAATTTTGCACTGTAGTTTTTTATTAACTCTCGTTCTATACCCTTGCTATCAGCAAAGCACCGAACAAATACTGCTACAGCAGTTCCACCTTCTATAGTAAGCTGAAGCAGCAAAACAATTTACCATTTAGCAATTCATGTTAAAACCATATACCAAAGAATGATGGCAAAAACAGGAGAATTTTTACCAACCATTATCAAGACAAAGACCATCAATAGAATGAAGGTTGTGTAGTTCTTTTTCCCAACGCAGTTGTTCAACCACTAGACAATCAAAAGGTAAAAGCCCGCCATTAAAAAGCAGTAGATATCATAGAAGAAAAGTGCAGTTTCGATAATCTGAGATATTTAATCTTACTCTGCAGTGGTGATCAAATCCCTCAACACAACGGTTGCAAGTCCTGCAGTGTTTGCTATACCTGTTAACCTGAGTCAGGAAATAAAAGCTCAGCACACAGCAGACTCACATTCAAATAAAGAAATTGCATAGCTCATCGACCTCAAAGTCGCACAGGGAACAAAAAGAGACATCATCATCTTTTGGATTAGGCACAAGAGAATCATCCTCGAGGACAAGGGGAAATGCGATAAGAGGCTGCTCGATTTGAAACCTCGTATTCCAAGGGTCTAGGTACTTCCTCCTTATGCAATTCCGGAGAATCTTGCGCTCAATCCTTTTGAAAAATCTTGACAATATCCTTCTGAAGAGGTGGGCGTAATTAAGCTTGGCAAGCCCGATAGCATTGCCCTTTTTCTTCTTCTTTCTAAATCTGAATCGAACCTTATCACTAGGATCAGTTGCTGCACACCTAATAAAGAGAAGTGCAGCAGAAAGTGCCTAGAGGATAAAATGAGACAAAGGAAACCCATTAGGTATACAGTAGTTGAAGATACATAAAACTATGCAAGTATTGAGATGAAATTACCGCCAATGAGAAGAGAGTGTCGATGGTGATCTCTGCAATTCTGTTGCCGAGGAAGAGGCCAAGGAAACAATAAAAAGCAGCCACTAAGAAACAGAATACCGACATCCCCATAATCTGCAGCACATCCAGGAGATTAAACCATGTCAAAAACTAAATCAGCTACGATTGGTTCATATTAATTTCATAAATTCTAGCTTTCGGGTTGTATGAAGAAGTGAAACCAAATCTATAATTTTTTGAAAACACGGATGAACAATCAATCGTTGAGCATTCAAGATCAGCCACAAAATCGGAAAGCAGCTGATGACAAAACCGATAGATTTTACGACAAAAGGAGCGAAATTGAACTGAGAAATGGAAAATCAGGTACCTGTAAGGGGTGGAGAGGGCGCTGCCAACCATGGCGTCTGGCTGAGGACATCATGGAAAAGAGGGGACGCGAGAAATGGGTTTGATTTGATTCAACAGAGTTCCAGTAAGTAGTAGTAACAAATTCAGTCTCATTCAACGGTCGAATTCCCAACTTTTTCAAATTTGAATTACAGCATCAATCACTCTTTAACGGCCTCACATTGTTTTGGGCTACGTTTGTGTTGGGCCGTTCAGTCCAGTCCAGTCCAGCTTGTTATCCCAACCCTTCAGCCTACATTTTATTTTCAAACTGAAATTAAATAAATATCCCGAACAGAAAATTAATTGATGACATGTATACAAACAAGCCTAAAGAAGAGGAAAAATATATATATAAAAGGCTACACAATAAAATATAGTTTACATTTATATTTTCCATGCATGTCGCGTGAACCGTGCAACAGTATCGAGATACATTAATTAACTATCACTTAAGGTAAAATTATCATAGTTACCTTTGCCCTTTTCTTCTTTCTTTTTTTTCTATAAAAAAAGGTGTTATTATCACTCATGTATCTTTACCTGTATAGTTACTTTATGATCGACATTTGAAAAATTACAAAAATAATATGATCTTTAGTCCGTTAATACATTTATGACCCGTTAATTTGTTCGAACTTTCAGGTGCGATTCTGGCCACATAGGTGATCGGATGATTGTCCGCATAACATTGGAAATCTCTTTGAGAGTAGAATATATTAGGCTTTGGTTTTTAGTGACCTATTGAGATGTAATTTTGGTGATGACAGATATTGCCACAAATTGCATAGTAAACTTTCAAGGTCGATCCCGGGCAACTTTGGCGGCAGTTCGATGTCTAGACCACTCAAATTGACGGGCTCCATAGGAGGTTTCTAACATATTATTTATTCGATAAATTAGTGGTCAATTAAGACATTCTTTGAATTTAGAATTTGTTGTCAAATAAGGTACAATTTGTGATTTAAAAAAAATCACAAAATCATTTCGTTTTTACTCAATTGGTGTTACGTGACACTTCTATTGTAAGAATCCGTTAGTCCTAATCACACTTATGTTAACAACCTTAAATTAAGGAAGCAAAAATCGTATTATTTTTCACATATCGAATCATAAAATAACTAGGGTAGTGCTAAATGTACATAATATATACATACATAATACCCATAAAATTTCGATCAAATTAGTAAGTTCTTTTTGGGGTGTTTCTAGTATTAATTATTATATTGCATCATTAACTCCTCCTATAATTTAGGGTTAAAATTGGTATGAGTTGACTAGTGATTTTATTTCTTTTACAAAATAAGATTAATTAATTTAATAAATAACTATTGCTTTCATTCCATAAAAAAGCATTCAATTTCATTCTCATAATTAATTCATTAATTTTTATGTTTGATTAATTTCCTCATTATCCCCAAAAAACACACTCCTAGAGAATAGGAATATCAAAATAAATAAATTTATCGGATTAATCCCCTCATTATCCAAATAAATTATTTTTTACATTTTTTTATTTTAATCTCTTAACTTGATTCCTTTTTTAGTCAAATATTCAAAAAAAGGAACACATGGATAAGAATTAGAAAATTACTATAGTCATAATTAATGCACTAATCAGTGAAATGTTATTAAGGAAAGACTAAACACTTTCCTTCTTTAAAATGGATAAATATTGTATCCCTTCCTTAATTATCTTGAAGGAGGTAACCATGAAAAATAAAATTCGATATAAATGGAATATTCTCTTAATTTTCGAAAATGATGAAAAATGACAAAAAAAATCCAATTATGTACGTACAAATAAAAAAAATCCCCCCAAACATAGTACTCTGACTATAAATTCGAGGATCCGCGGCCGGCAGCACTAGTTTATTGGACGACTTGTAGTTGCATATAAATGAAAGTAGAAATAATGCGCGGTGTCGACATTTCCATTTTCTACACCTTTGGCTTCAAGTGGAATACTTTCAACACTATATCCAAAATTAGTGGGTAATTATGACAAATTGCTGTGATTATTATACAAATCTTACACTAGGTTTGCATTTTAAGACAAGAGATTGCTTATCCAAACTGAAATATACTCCTTAATACTGATCGATTACGTTGCATTCTTTGTACTAAAGCAGTATATACAAATTGTCCGTCTTTTACTTTTAACAGATATAGTTTGTCGTGTAATGATAATTCTGTTCAAGACAAAATGTTCCGTAAAAAGGGAAATTCCCGTGCATATGTTAAGAAGTTTCTGGCAGTAAAATTAGAATTCAGGTGAAGTAATAATTATGATTAGTCTTAAATGATAAGTAATTTAGTAATAATGACTTGGTCTAAGGATGCATGTGCAAGCCAGTCAAAAGCATGGTGATTCCAAGAGTGGGAGAGGGGTGATAATGGAGATGGATATTGAATTTGTATTTTAAAAATGACCGCTGACTTTGACAATCTGTTCACGATTATGGCACTAACTCTCTCTATATATAGATATATGGTGATTGAACAATAATGAGTAGAATGAAAATAGGAAGAATGAGTAGTAGGACATTGGCATTGGCACTGGGGTGCGTGTTTGGGTTGATATGGTCCGCAATGGGTCGCCAGTGGTGAGCCGGCAGCTCTTCGATTCCATATTCCTGCACAAAGACGACGCCGCCGCCCCGCCAAAGATTTCTACATCGACTCACTCGTGCAAGCCACCGGATGCTTCCCAAGATTCGGCAACACCGCGCCTCACCACCGTGAAGCGCGAGGTGGCCGCATTGCGCTCAGATCTCCCACGAGACCACCGTGGGTGGGCCACCGCCCGATGGCCCCTACTCTGGGGCTCGCCTGAGGAGGAGGTCTCTCCTCGGTCCATTTATTGCGACTCATAACACCCAATGGCCTCAAGGCCCCAAGAAGTCTTACCAGGACGCGGCCGATGGGATATAGCCCAACCAAGTGGGCCTCTAATGTGCCCAAGCAGTTTGGACCTAACATTGATAGCGAGCCCACGCGGTTGAGCCTGTGAGAGCCCCAATCATCGCTCGAAACCCTAGCCTCCGTAACCGCCGCTCTCGGCCGATGGAGGCGCCCAACAAAGGTCGCGCCACCTCCACATGGCGCACGAAGACGAACGGTCCCGGCTCCGCCAATGGAGAGCATGCGGAGGAAGAGTCACACCACGACCAATGGGGAGGTCAGGCGCCGCCGGGCAAGGTCGATGTCAGTATAAATAGAAGGAAAAGCGATGTTAGAAGGTTAGCAATTTCTTGAATACAAAGGTCATAAACAATACTCTGCATTTAAAAGCTATAGTGAAAGTATTGAGGAATCATTCCTCCGTGGACGTAGATCTCATTAACGATCGAACCACGTAAAGGCACAGGTGTTCTTTATTGCTTCATATAAATCTCGCACACTCACGTAGCTAGATTCATCATTGGCGCCTCGTGGGAGCGAACAAGAAAGCTTCATTCCCTCACGACTAAATGGCAAGAACACGACAACCGCCGTCAACGCCGCAACAACCGCGCGGAGGGGACGACGGTGGTCGCTCGGCCACGGAAAGGAGATCGCAGAGCGCCACGAAGCGGCACACTCACGAGGCCACATGGAAAATGTCTCCATACACCCCGGGACCGCCCCCAACGTGCGGGAAGACGCCGACCTCAACGAGGACGAGCAAACAACTCATTCGTCCCACGAGGTCCTCGGCCGAGCTGTGAGCGAGTTCCTCCACGTTAATCTCGGCCAATTCCAAAGCTTCTCAACCGGAGGACCAACGAGGCGGGTCCTCTAGATCCCGGATCGAACACCACGGCCTCCCGAGCCGCCTCCCATCTGGAAATCAAGCTCACCTCGGCGTGATAGCCGAGGCGCGCATCGCGCCCGATCGCGGAGCCGCCACCGCGGCCGAGCCGCCGACCTCATTCGAGGCTGCCACCGCGCCGAGCCGCCACCAACGGCCGCCGCCCGCCATTCAGCAGCCCGCCTCCACCTCGTCATGCCGACTGCAGAGTCGAGCGAAAAGAAGGAAGAAAGGCGGTCGAACTCACCGGAGGGACGATAGGCGCCGCTATCGGCCCCCACCCTCCAGAAAGAGCAGCAGCGATCTCCGGGGTTCGACCGTGCAGGAGAATCATCTCCCTTTCTCCGTGGAGATTCTAGACACGCCCCCCCCGTGATACGGGCACCCAACATAGCGACTACGATGGCCTCGGAGACCCTCCGACTTCCTTTTCGCCACACCACCAACATGGCGAATCAAGGAATGGAAGATTTTCACATGTGTAAAATCTTCCCGAGTCTTGATCTCCAGCCGACGGCGTTGGTTCACTCGCTCGCTTGAGCAAAGATCCACTTGCTTCCGGGACCTCGTGGATCGATTCAGTGGCGACATCGGAAGATGCCGCCAGCCAGCCTTCCTCCGACACGCTCACAATCCGCCAGGCGGGACGAGACGATGTCAAATTTCGCCTCGAGGTTCATCAAAGAGTCGCTCAAAATCGACGACAGCAACGATCTCTACATTATCAACGCGTTTAAAAGCGGGATCCGCGTGGCGCTCAACAAAGAAATCACCGGGAGAAACCAAAGACGGCGAGTAAGCTACGGAACTGGTGGATAACTTCGTCGAGGAGCACGAGTCGGATCGGAAGAAGCGGGAGATCCGGGACGGCGGTCCGAGAGAAAAAGCGGACGACCGGTCGGCGCGAACGCATGAGGCGCCGGCAGAATCAAAAGAGGGCACTGAATCGGGCTCGGACCTCGGCCCAACCCCGAGGCGGGCGCCTGCTCCGTCGAGGCGAAATATTCGAGCTCCACGAGCTCTTCCGAAACCCGCCCCATGAAAGGGGATCGAAGAAGAGGTCCACGGACGAGATCGTGACTATCACCGGTATGGTCACGATACCGAGGATTGCGAAAACAGGCTCACGGATCGACGAGCTCGTTAAAGGAGGGCCTCAAGAAATACCTCGGGCGGCGGGGCGAAAACAGAAGCACAGGCGAAGGAGCGGGCGGCAATAAGCTGAGGGCCGACCCGGCGCGATCCAACCCAAGACGACGAGGACGAAGGTCCCAACGCCATGGAGCGGTCTATGTTGTTACTGGGCGCCCTCGGGACGGCGAGTCGTCACGAAGAACGACGCCCGCAGGTAGGCCGGAAGAACCAGAAGAACAAGCGACTCGGGATGGCGAGAACATAACGTTTCTCGAGGACCCGTGCCCAAGATCATGCCGCACTCGGACGCCATCGCCATACTGTGCTGCGGTGGGCAACAAAACGCCCACCGGGTCTATATCGACATTGGAGCCTCCGTCAAGATCATCTTCCAGGTATGCGGACAAGCTTGAGGTCGGAGGCATTCGTGTGCTTCGCGCCTCCCAGCCCACGGAGCTTCACTCGAGAAGCGATCCGGCCGAGGGGTCATTACCTTCCGGTCGCGATGGGGCGGGCCGTGTCGGTAACAAGGCCGTCCGATTCTTCCCGGTCCGGCTCCTCTCCGCACAACATTATCCCGGGAGAGATTGGTCAGACGCCACCAAGGCCGCTTGTTCGGTCTACCACCTCCGTTAAGATCCCCACCCCGGTGGGAGTGTTTCAAGATCGAAGGACCAGCGGGCAGAAAAGAATGCCTACGGCTCTCAACTCGGGACGCGGCCTCGCCCGGGCATAGCAATTCACGGGCCCCGAGGTCGACACCGGGATGACCGACCGAGGGACCTCCAACTATCGATGGCGATCCCGAGGTCGTCCAGTCGGCACCAGGGCCCGGCGGACATCCGTGGCACGTCATCGACTTCGAAGGAATATAGGGACGTGTTCGCTGGTCCCCGCCGATATGACCGGGGTGTCGCCCGAGCTCATAACTCATCGCTCAACATCGACCCGCCACCAAGCCGGTCCGAAGCGGAAGAAAAGGATATTCGCGGAGCGCACCTGTGTCGTTAGGGACGGTGACTCAACTTCAAGGCCAAGATCTTGTTCGAGGTCGAATACCCGACCGGATGGCTAATCCAACAGAGTCCGAAGCCGGCGGGGGGTGGCGCATGTGCGTCGATTATACCGACCTCAACAAGCGCGCCCAAAGATTGCTACCCCTCCCCGATATTGACAGAAGGTGGAGGCTTTGGTGGGCCATGAGATGTTCACTACGGATCTATCTGAGCGGGTACCACCAAATCGATGAGCTGGAGGACGCACCAAAGATGCGATTCATCACCGACTTGGCGTCTTTGCGTACAGATCGAAGATGCCCTTCGGCCTCAAGAACGCCGGGCTACTTACCGGAGGATGGTTGATGCAACATTCAAAGACCACATCGGGAGATTGTCGAGGTCTCGTCGGCGATATAGTAGTCAAAAGTCGAAACGGAGGCTGCGCCCGACGACCTCGACGACCGCCCTCCAACTTCTCGTGTCGGCCAACCTCAAACTTAACCCCAAAATGCACGTTCATGGTAAAGACGGAAATTCTTGGGGTCTTGGGTTTCCCAAGAAGGCTTGAAGGCGAACCCCACCAAGGTGAAGACGGTGCTCGAAATGCAAGTGCCAAAAACCATCCGCGAGGTCCACAAACTTACCGGGTGCCTGGCCGCCCTCAGTAGGTTCCTCTCCGGTTGCCGAGAAGCGGTTCCATTCTTTAAAATCTTGAGGAGGGCCGGACTTGCATGGCGGGAAGAGCACCACCGCCTTCACACGGTGAAGGAGTACCTCACGACCGCCCACCTTGACCGCCCCAAAAGAGAACGAACCCTCCTCAGACTTGCGACCTCGGACGAGGCAATCGATCTTGATCTTGGTGCGGGGAGGCCGGACGCCGACTTCCTATCTACTTCATCACCGAGCACTCAAAGGACCGGAGACAAGGCACGGCCTTGAAAAGGCGAAGCACCGGCATCGTGAATGCTAAGCGGCAGCTCAGACCCTACTTTCAGGGCTCACTCCATCAGTCACCGACCGACCTACCCACAGGCAAGTCTTATCAAAACTGAGGTCATCCGGACGAATAGCAAGTGGTCCACGAGCTTGGCGAACACGATATCTCGCACTCCCCGCACCGCCATAAAAGCGGCAAGCTCGCCGATTTCTGGTAGAAGCTAAGTTTATCGAGCTCGGTCAGCCGCTAAGATTAGCTCCTCCAGCGCTCCACCTCGGTCATCCAGCTGCCTGCGGAGGCCGGACCTCATCCACCGGATAGTTGTTGGCGGATATGCGTGGGCGAGCCTCGTGCAAAACGGGCAATGAGCGGGCATCCTCTCCTCGGCCCGATATGCGAAATCACCCACGCTCGGTTTACCTTCCCGACCACCAACAACGAGGTGGAGTATGAGGCCCAATCTCGGACTCGCCCGCTAAGGAGGCTGGGGGTGGGTGAGATCCAAATCTTCTACGATTCCCGGTCGTCGTGAACCGGTGTTAGCAAATACGAGGCGAGGAGGACCGAATGAAACAATACCTCGACAAGGCAAAAGAGATGTTGACCTCGTTCGATACTTCAAAGATCCACCGAATCCCCAGGAAAATAGTGCCGACGCCCCTCGGCAAGCTAGCGGCGTCATCAACAAGTCCACGGTGGAGGAGATCCGCTCGAAGCATAGCGGAGTCCCACGCGTCGGCATCATCACCGAGATAGAGCCGAATGGATGTCTCACGAAGGCTACACGGAACACTACAAGACTACCTTCGGATCGGCTCGAAGCCAAAAGATGATGGCAAAGTCCCGTAGTATCTCATGCATGGGGCGCCTCACCTGGAAGTCTTACCTTCAACCCTCCCGAGATGCCTCGGGCGGAAGAAGCCGACTACGTGCTCAGCGAAATACACCGGGGTGCTTGTGGAAGCCACATCGGGTCGCGAGCACTTTCAAAGAAGACGCTGAGGTCGGGATACTACTGGCCCACCCTCGTGCAAGATTCGGCCGAGCTCGTCAAGAGGTGCCCGAAGTGCCAGATCCACTCCACAATCAAAAAGCTGCCCCAGACAGATTTGAGCAGCCTGCAGAGTCCGTGGCCTTTCATGCAGTGGGGGATCGACATTGTCGGCCCGTTCGACCGGGCACCAGGTCAGCTCCGATATCTAGTCGTGGCCATAGACTACTTCACAAAATGGGTCGAGGCCGAGCCACTTTCGAGCATCACGAGCAGAAGGATTCAAACCTTTGTGTGGAGAAATATAGTCGCGCGACTCCGATACCGCACATCCCGGTCTCGGACAAGCGGCCCGATTCGTCGACAAGAACTTGAGGTGGTGCGAAGGCTTCGATCGATCAACGCTTCACCGCCGCACACCCGCAAGCAAATGGTGGGACCGAGGTGACGAACCGCACGATCGCAAGGATTGAAGAAGAGGCGGATCGAGCTAAAGGCGATGGGCTGAAAATCTCCTCAAGTCCTCTCGTCCCACAGACCACGCCTCGACGGCGCACGGAGAGACCCTTTAGCACGGTTCACTGCATGCGGGCCGTCATACGGCCGAGATCGGCGCGCATGACCCTCGCACTCTCCACTTCAACCGGGCCGGGAGCAGCGAAGACTGCGGGCCAACCTCGACGCCCTCGAGGGCATGAGCTCGCTTCATAAACGAAGCCAAGCACAAGAGCTGGTCACGCTACTACAACAAAGAGTAAAGGCCTCCACACCGAGTGGGCGACCTCGCCCTACGGAATAATGAAGCAAGCCGAGCCGGCGCCTTAACAAGCTTGATCCGACATGGGAAGGACCTACCGCGTTCACGAGGACCTCGGCAAAGGGGCTATAAGCTCGCCCACCGTCAGGGACACTTATTCCCGAACACGGCACATAACTCATCTAAGGAGGTATTTTACATAGCTTTGATTTTAGATCGCGACATGTTAGCCCTCCTATTGTTTTGACCGATATGCGATCTTTGTTTACTTGTTTAATAAAACATCTGCTTTTCTAATGAGTATTTCACTTACGTTCGTCTTACACCTATGTGAACATCCATTCGGATATACCACATCTAAACCTTCACGAGGGACGCCTACGAAGATGAAAATCCCACTAAGTAGGGTAAGCATCGCACTACCCATTAAGTTGGGCGTCTACATGCAAAGCATCAGATTACCCATTAAGTTGGACGTCTACATGCAACGCATCTGATTACCCATTAAGTTGGGCGTCTACATGCAAGCGACATCCGCACCGATCTCGCCACCTCATACCCCTTTATTTGGGAAGATATGCACTCGGTACAAAGTGCGAATGCATTAACGACTACAAACAAAGTACCAGTCATATCTAAGACAACAAATTGCTTCAAAGCTCGTTTCTACCCCTTTATTTGGGAAAATCGTTGTATCTGATAAATACATTTATGACCAAACGAAGTCCTAAGCTATGTTTGTACCTCTCAAAGGAAAACGACACTTCAAACGAGTCTCAATACATTTATATCTACATACAAGGTCCTATACTATACATGGCCTCATTCCGGCCTCAAGGCTCCGCCATGGGACCGGCCAAGTGCACCAATTCTCTACAAAATCCCCGGGCCGGCGATGTATGCAGGCGAACTCGGTGCCTTCGACCCGGTCGATGAGGCGGAATCACCACGCCCCGCCTCCCGGCGCTCGGCGGGCTCGAGCCGGCCGGACGAAGCATCGACCTGTGGTCACCTTCACCCGCCTCGAGGACACCGTGGCGAAGGCGCAGCACAGGCATCCGGGCGGGGGCGACCCGAGGTCACACCCGACCCCACGACGGACACCGGGCCGTGTGCGACCGCCCGCTCAAGCTCTCCCTCGCCGACTGAGGTCCCTGTCGCCGCCCGCTCCCAGAGGATCCCTCGGATAATCCGCCTCTGGGACCCATCAACCTCAAAGACTACGGCATGATCGGAGTATCCGCCTCCTCCGTTGGTTCTTCTATGATCGGGTCCAGAGCCGTTCTTGCCCGCCACCTCCGGGGCATGCGGCGCTTTCGGACGATGTCGACATCTCCATAAACTTCACCACTGAGTCGACACAAAGCTTTGAACTTCTTCTTTGTTGGGCCCCTCGTCCTCGACACCATACCTCCGCCAAGAAGCTCTGGACTCGGTCGTCGGCTTGATATGGTAGTCCCACCACAAGTGACCGCCTCTCACTCTGCATGCTCCTCGACAACCGAGCGAGCCTCTCGCGGTCGATTCAAGTCGCTCCTCGCCTTTGCATCAGCGTCCTCGATTTCGTCAGATATGTCCGCCTGACTCCGCCTTCATGAACTTTCAACTTCGCCTCGTTCTCGGGCCAGAGGCGGGCCACTTCCGTCGGCTTCGTCCAACTTCCTTCGGATCGTGAGACAAGCCGAGCCGACCTCCATAGTGGCTAAAACTTGGGTCACTCGCACAAAACCTCCAGACAAAGACCTCTTCTTCCTTATCGGCCGAGGAACCCCGGACCTCTTTTAACTTTGTCGACAAGTCATGGTCAAGTCCCACCCAATCGGTGGAGATCGAAAATAAACAAGACAACACCAACTTTCAAAATATCTGCGTTTATTACTCAACAAGAGGAGAAATTATTACAAAGGCTCGTGGTCCTATCGACCCGTAGGTTCACGCTATTACATCGGTCCAGCGACCTCGGGCTATGGCGGTCTCGACGACCTCGATGCTCCTGCGTTGCCGCCTCCCACGGGACCTCCGACCCGCCTCCTCCCGCCTCCGCCTCCTCCCGCTCCGCCTCCTCCTCCCGGCCGGCCGGGACCTCGACAAGGAGCTCACAAGCTCGCGATCCTCGTCCACCTTGCATTGGGCGGCGGCCTCGGCGAGCGAGAAGGAAGAGCTGGATGCGAGCCTCCAAAGACCGGAAAGAGTCGGCCCGTCGATCGCTGGGCGAAGATTTATCCACCTCTCGGGTGGACCTCGATCCACCCATGCTTCACCTTATCAAAATCGGGCATGGTGGCCGCCACCTCCAGTGTAATTCGACACCACCTTCGGCCAAAGACGGCGGCAAGATCGGCAATGAAAGTCGAAAGCTCTCCGACTCGACGAGCCTAATTTGTGCAAAGCCCTCAACAAGGGTCCCTGGTCGGCCCACCTTGCCTCCTCTCGTCGGCGAGTTTCTGCCCGCCCCGGCACCTCCTCCTTCGCCTCCTCCACCTCACCAAGGCCTCCAGGGCCAAGGCTCTTCTTCAGGCGGGCAAGAAGAACCCTCCGGCCAAGAAGAACCTCCCGCCTCGGAAGCCGGGCGGCCTCGGCCCGCCTGCCGCAGTGAGCCTTGGCCTCGGCCCGGCAAGGTGGCAAGCTCACGTTCAGCGCCTCGCGCCGAGCTCTCGTAGCAAACACAGCGGCCACTGCAGCCTCCTCAAGAAGGCTGGCAGGCCCCATCATCGAGCTCCCACCGCAAAATAGAGATGCACAAGTCGATGACCGATCGTGAGGCGATCAAGCCCAAACATGAAGAACCCTACGTACCTCGGGAGGATGCGGCCAGAGCTTGAGGTGATACTGAACTGGCGGCCCCGAGGCATGACTCGGCGGTGGACCGGCTCGAGCCCATGTCGCCAGGCCACCCATCACCGCCCACGGGCCCTCTTCGGCCCAGCCCAGCCTCTGCTTTTTCTTCACGGCCTCACTTGGCGATGGTAACCCTCCTCGTCCCGTAGCTTCACTGCGTCGGAAGAAAAGACATATTAGCACAACAACATAAAACAAATAAAGATTAAGAAAAGGGGATGCCTACCCGTCCGGACCCGGTCCCGACGCTTGGGCCGAAAACACTCGGCCGGCCTTCGTGGATCGTCCCCGGTGTAACTTACGGATAAGATCTCACCCAGCTCAACAAATCCTCCATATGGCCCGGGGCTTGATTTTCGGGTCACCAACGTGCGATACCACTTCATACCTCATTTCCCCGGCCCAGAAGAAATACCTATTACGCGATGGGACACCTTCGAGGGACGGCTACCTTAAGTGAGAGGGGTGGCGGGTAATACACCCCTCCTATGGTCTTCACGCTAAAAGCGCATCAAGACCTCGAAGGTCAACTCCTCAAGAATGCCCGTTAGAGAGCCCCCGGCACCTTGACCCAAGCGGAGTTCGGGGTCGATTGACAAATGGGGATGGAAGTACTCTTGAAGGCTAAGATAAATGGAGGGATGAGGGTACCTAAGACTGCCTCAAAGCTGCCTACATGAGCGGTGACAAAACCTCTAGGAGGGCCATCGCCCTATCTCGCTCATGCGGCGACACCACCACGCCTCAGCCGGAATCCAGCCTCCTCACAACCTCAAAGACCTCCTCCGAGGTTAAATCCGACCTCGCCGACCCCACTTTCGGACCATCCCATACGAGGAGGATACCGGCGGAATGCTAGAACTTAACCTACGGACCTACCCAAACCGTTGTAGTACAGATAGTCTCTAACGCAAGGCAACTCACGCCCAGAACCCGACGCGGAAGGAACTTTCGAGCGAGAAGAAGTTGAGGAAAGCATACTTACTTTTCAAAGGGTATCGGCTACTTCAAATAAAAATCGGGTCGACTCGAAGTTCTCTCTCTCGGGATTTTTAAGCGTCGAAGAAGAAGAAAGTGAGCGATTGCCTCTTTGCGCCTATTTATAAGACTAAGGCGCCGCAAATCGCCGTTCAGATTCAACACGTGCTACACGCGATTGGACGTCGCGTTTCACCGCACAGCGCGATTCGAGTGCCCAACTACCGCTTTGGCGCGTGTATGCGACGCCACGATAGGACGAGCCGCCGATCGACCTAGCAATCATCATGCGGACCGAGTCCTCCGGATAATTGCGCTCGCATCGCGCCCGTTCAGATCGGACCCCGGCTAACCGGGCCGCAGAGTCTGTGCGGCCGGAGACAAACCACAGAATTCCGGAAAAAGGGCGGGCGATCAGGTCGGACACCGTCAGCCACCGCAGGAATAATACATCTTCAGACCGCACCTCGGCATAACGGTAGCAGACGCGACGTTACCGGTCGGGCCGACGTCCCGGTGCTACGTCTTTCAACAAGCGGCGGACAATAAACAACCCAACCCGGATCGGCACCGAAGACCCTCGCATCAAAGAAACAACGGCCAAGCCACACCTCACTTTCGGCGGCTGTTTTCACTCCACCTCGGCCTCGGCGTCGCCGGCTCTTCGGGGGGGGCTATGATGGGATATAGCCCAACCAAGTGGGCCCTCTAACAGGCCCAAGCAAGCTGGACCTAACATTGATAGCAGGCCCACGCGGTTGAGCCCAGGTAGAGCCCCAATCATTGCACGAAACCCAGCCTCGAGCCGCTCTCGGCCGATGGAAGGCGCCCAGAACCAGGTCGCGCCGCCTCCACATGGCGCACGAAGGGCGAGCGGTCCGGCTCGGCGATGGAGAGCATGCGGAGGAAGAGTCACACCACGACCAATGGGGAGGTGGGGCGCGCCGCGGGCAAGGTCGATCTTGTATAAATAGAAGGAAAGCGATGTTAGAAGGGTTAGCAATTTCTTGAATACAAAGGCATGTAAACAATACTCTGCATTAAAAGCTATAGTGAAAGTATTGAGGAATCATTCCTCCGTGGGCGTAGATCTCATTAACGATCGAACCACGTAAAAGGCACAGGTGTTCTTTATTGCTTCATATAAATCTCGCACACTCACGTAGCTAGATTCATCACGGCCTATCCGGCTATCACGGAACTACAACTACGGACCGGCGAGGAGAGCGCGGGATTCGACGGTCCACGTAATCAGGAGATAGTCTCCAACAACTCTGTTATCTCTCGAAAAGCGCCTTGTGGTTTTGGATGACGGAGGCGAAGCCCAACCCTCGTGCACAACGTCATGGTCGGACGCCACGTCCCCACCAGCGGTGATTTGGGCGCCAACCGCACCGCCGGTTTTGGGGCACGACCAACATAATCAACGGAGGACTCGAGTGTGGGGTTGGGCCACCGCCTCCGTCTTAGATCGGATCGGATACTTCAAACGATCTGTTGCCGTCTTGATGTCTCCACCGGACCTAACTGGATTGTCGATATCAACAACCTTACTAGGCTAGCTACCACTCTTTCCTTTCAATTACAATAACTCACTACTGACCCACATCATTTGTTCATGGGTATATATATATCTCTCGATCAAAGCGTATTCAAATCTTGATGGGATATGGCCCAACCAAAGCAGGCCCAAACAGTTTGGGCCTAACGTTGAGTGAGCCCACGCGGTTGAGCCCTAATCATTGCCCAAAACGCTAGCCCCAGGGAACCGCCACCCTCATGATGGAGAAGATGAACCGAGGTCGGCGCCACCTCCACGTGGCGCGCGAAGGCGAGAGGTCCTGCGCCGGCCAATGGAGGCACGCCGGAGAAGAGTCACGCCACGACCAATGGAGAGGTCGGGGCCGAGACGAGGCGGCGGTATAAATAGGAGGAAGCGATGTTAGAAGGGTTAGCAATTTCTTGAATACAAAGGCTTGTAAACAATACTCTGCATGCGAAAGCTCTAGTGAAAGTATTGAGGAATCATTCCTCCGTGGACGTAGATCTCATTAACGATCGAACCACGTAAAAAGCACGAGTGTTCTTTATTGCTTCATATAAATCTCGCACACCACGTAGCTAGATTCATCATTGGCGCCGTCGTGGGAAACATTTGAACAAGAAAGCTTCATTCCCCACGACTAAATGGCGAGAACACGCGCAACCAGCCGTCAGCCGGGCAACAACCGCGCGGAGGGCGACCGGTGGTCGCTCGGCGTCACGGAAAGGAGATCGCGAGCGCCACGGCGGGCACACTCACGAGGCCATGGAAAATGTCTCCATACACCCGGGACCGCGCCACAGCGTGGGGAAGGCGTCGACCTCAGCGAGGACGAGCAAGCGACTCATTCGTCCCACGAGGTCCTCGGCGAGCCGTGGCGAGTTCCTCCACGCTAATCTCGGCCAATTCCAAAGCTTCTCAACGGAGGACCAGCGGCGGGTCCTCTAGGCCCGGGCCGAACACCACGGCCCAAAGGCCGCTCACATCTTGGCAATCGGCGCCCACCGGCGTGATAGCCGAGCCGATCGCGCCCGATTCATGTGAGCCGCTCGCGGCGGCCGCCGACCTCGTTCATGAGACCTCTCACCGCCGCCGAGCCGCCACCAACGATCGCCCGCCATTCGCGCCGCCTCCACCTCGTCATGCCGACTGCAGAGTCGAGCGAAAGAAGGGAAGAAAGGCGGTCGAACTCCACCGGAGGCGAAAGGCGTCATTATCGATCCCCACCCTCCGAAAGAGAGCTAAGCGATCTCGGGGTTCGACCGGTGCGGAGAATCATCTCACTTTCTCGGGAGATTCTAGACACGCCCGCCCCTGCGTGATGCACGGGCACCCAACATAGCGGCTCACGATGGCCTCGGAGACCCTCCGACTTCGCCGCCACACCACCAACATGGCGATCGAGGATGGAAGATTTTCACATGTGCAAAATCTTCCCGAGTCTTGATCTCCAGCGCGCGGCGTTGGTTCACCTTCCTTCATGAGCAGACATCCACCTTGTTCCGGGACCTCGTGGATCGGTTCAGTGGCGCTTATCGAAGATGCCGCCCAGTGACCTTCCTCCGACACGCCACAATCCGCCCGAGGCGGGGCGAGACGATGTCAAACTTCGTCTCGAGGTTAAATCAAAGAGTCGCTCAAAATCGGCGGCGACAAAGCGATCTCTACATTATCAGCGCGTTGAGCGGGATCCGACCGTGGCGAACAAAGAAATCACGGGGAGAAACCAAAGGCGGCGAGTAAGCTTTGGAACACGGTGGATAACCGTTAAGGGGCGAGTCGGATCGGAAAAGCGGGAGATGCGGGACGGCGGTCCGAGAGAAAAAGCCGGACGGCCAAGTCGAGGCGCAGACGCAGTGAGGCGCCTTGACGAGAATCAAAGGGCGGAGTCGGACTCGGACCTCGGCCCAACCCCGAGGCGTAGCCCCCGCTCAAATCAAGGCGGAAATATTCGAGCTCACGCCGAGCTCTTCCGAAACCCGCCCACATGAAGGGGATCGAAGAGGTCCACGGACGAGTATTGTGACTATCACCAAGGGTATGGTCACGATCCGAGGATTCGTAACACAGGCTCACGGATCGACGAGCTCGTTAAGGAGGGCCCCAAGAAATACCTCGGGCGGCGGGGCGAAGAGCGAAGCGAGAAGGAGCGGGGCGGCAACAAGCTGGGTCGACCCCAGTGGCGACCCAACCCAAGGCAGCGAGGCGAAGGTCCCAGCGCCATGGGCGGTCTATGTTGTTCTCGGACGCCCGTCGGGACGACAGGTCGTCCACGAAGAACGACGCCCGCGGTCGGCCCGGAAGAGCAGAAGAACAAGCGACTCGGGATGGCGAGAACATAACGTTCTCCGCGAGGACCCGTGCCCAGATCATGCCGCACTGGGGCGCCATCACCATCTGTGCGGTGGGCAACAAAACGCCCACCAGGGTCTATATCGACATTGGAGCCTCCGTCAAGATCATCTTCCAGGCTGTCTGGACAAGCTTGAGGTCGGAGGCATTCGTGGTGCTTCGCGCGCCTCCCGGCTCACGAGCTTCACTCGAGGCAGTCCGGCCAGGGGTCATTACCCTTCCGGTCGCGAGGGGGGCCTGTCCAGTCGGTAACGAGGCCGTCCGATTCTTCCCAGTCCGGCTCACTCCGCATAACATTATCCTCGGGAGAGATTGGTCATCGCCACCAAGGCCGTTTGTTCGGTCTACCACTCATCGTTAAGATCCCCACCAGGCTGGAGTGCTCGGCGTCGAGGGACCAAGCGGTACGCAAAAGAATGCCTACGGCTCTCGACTCGGGATGCGGCCTCGCCCAGGGCATAGCAATTCTGCAAGCCCCCGAGGCCGACACCGGGATGACCGATCAAGACCTCCAACTATCGATGGCGATCCTCGAGGTCGTCAGTCGGCACCTGTGGGCGTGGACATCCGTGACACGTCATCGACTTACGAAGGAATATAGGGGCGTGTTCGCTGGTCCCCGCTTCGATATGGCCGGGGTGTCGCCGAGCTCATAACTCATCGCCTCGACATCGACCCGCCACCAAGCGATCAAGCGGAAGAAAAGGATATTCGCGGCGGGCGCGACCGGTCGTTAGGGACGAGGTGACTCAACTCAAGGCGATATCTTGTTCGAGGTCGAATACCCGACACGGATGGCTAATCGATCGTAGTCCGAAAGCCCGTGAGGGTGGCGCGTGTCGTCGATTATACCGACCTCGACAAGACCGCCCAAAGATTGCTACCCGCCCCGATATTGACAAGAAGGTGGAGGCTTTGGTGGGCCATGAGATGTTCGAACCTCGGATCTATCTGAGGGTACCACCAAATCTCGATGAGCCGGAGGATGCACCAAAGATCGCATTCATCACCGACTTGCGTCTGCGTCAGAAAGATGCCGCCCTACCAAGAAACGGGGCTACTTACCGAGGATGGTGGATGCAACGTTCAAAGACCACATCGGGGAGATTGTCGAGGTCTCGTCGGCGATATAGTAGTCAAAAGTCGAGCGGAGAGCTGCGCCCGACGACCTCAAGACCGTCCTCCAACTCTCGTGTCGGCCAATCTCAAACTTAACCCCAAAATGCACGTTCATGGTAAAGGCGGAAATTCTTGGGGTCTTTGGGTTTCCAAGCGCTCAGGCGAACCCGCAAGGTGAAGGCGGTGCTCGAAATCAAGTGCAAAAACCATTCGCGAGGTCCACAAACTTCTGGGTGCTGGCCGCCTCAAGTGGGATTCTCTCCCGGCTGTAGAAGCACTCCCGTTCTTTAAAATCTTGAGGAGGGCCGGGACTTGGCATGGCGGAAGAGCACCACCGCCTTCACGGTGAAGGAGTACCTCGCCGACCGCCCACCTCGACCGCCCCAGGCGAACTCTCTCTCAGACTTGGCGGCCTCGGACGAGGCAATCGGATCTTGATCTTGGTGCGGGACGAGGTCGGACGGCGACTTCCTATCTCTTCATCAGTAGAGCACTCAAAGGACCGGAGACAAGGTACGCCGGCCTTGAAAAGGTAGACTCGCTTGGTTAATGCTAAGCGGCGGCTCAGCCCTACTTACTGGAGCTCACTCCATCCAGTCTTGACCGACCTTTACGAGGCAAGTCTTATCAAAACACGAGTCATCCGGACGAATAGCGAGTGGGCCACGGGCTTGGCGAACACGATATCTCGCACTCACTGGCCGCCATAAAAGGGCAAGCTCACGATTTCTGGTAGAAGCGAGTTCTTGAGCTCGGTCGGACCGCTAAGATTAGCTCCTCCAACGCCCACCTTCGGTCGTCCCACCCACTTGCGGAGGCGGGACCCTCGTCCACCGGATAGTTGTTGGCGGATGTGCGTGGGCGGAGCCTCGTGCAAAGCAGGCAATGAGCGGGCATCGCTTCTCCTCGGCCCGGATATGCGGGAAGTCACCCACGCTCCGGTTTACCTTCCCGACCACCAACAACGAGGTGGAGTATGAGGCCACAATCTCCGGGACTCGCCTCGCTAAGGAGGCTGGGGTGGGTGAGATCCAAATCTTGGCGATTCCTGGTCGTCGTGAACGGTGTTAAGCGAATCACGAGGCGAGGAGGACCGAATGAAACAATACCTCGACAAGGCAAAAGAGATGTTGACCTCGTTCAGATACTTCAGCATCCACCGAATCCCCCGAAGGGAAAATAGCCGGGCTGACGTCCTCAGCAAGCTAGCGGCGTCATCAACAAGTCCACCAGTGGAGAGATCCGCTCGAAGCATAGCGAGTCCCACGCGTCGGCATCATCACCGAGATAGAGCCGAATTGGATGTCTCACGAAGGCTACACGGAACACGGTATGCAAGACCTGGATCGGCTCGAAGCCAAAAGATGATGGCAAAGTCGAGTATCTCATGCACGGAGGCTCTCACCTAAGTCTTACCTCCAACCCTCCCGAGATGCCTCGGGCGGAAGAAGCCGACCACGTGCTCAACGAAATACACCGGGGTCTTGTGGAAGCCACGTCGGTCGCGAGCACTTTCAAAGAAGACACGAGGTCGGGATACTCTTGGCCCGCCTCGTGCAAGATTCGGCCGAGCTCGTCGAGGTGCCCGGTGCGGATCCACTCCACAATCAAAAGGCGCCTCCGACGGTTTGAGCGACGCAAAGTCCGTGGCCTTTCATGCGGTGGGGATCGACATTGTCGGCCCGTTCGACAGGGCACCGGTCGACTCAGATATTTAGTCGTGGCCATAGACTACTTCACAAAATGGGTCGAGGCCGAGCCACTTTCGAGCATCACGGCGAATGATTCAAACCTTTGTGTGGAGAAATATAGTCTCGCCGCCGGCGATACCGCACATCTGGTCTCGGACAACGGCACCCATTCGTCGACAAGAACTTGAGGTGGTGCGAAGAGCTTCACATCGATCAACGCTTCACCGGTCGCACACCCGCAAGCAAATGGTCGACCGGGTGACGAACCGCACGATCGTACAAGGATTGAAGAAGAGCGGATCGAGCTAAAAGCGTCGGGCTGAAAATCTCCTCAAGTCCTCTCGTCCCACGGGACCACGCCTCGATCGCGCACGGAGAGACCTTTAGCACGGTCACGATGCGAGGCCGTCATACCGGCCGAGATCGCGCCAAGCCCTCGCACTCTCCACTTCAACCGGCGGGGAGCGAGGGAAGACCAGGGCCAACCTTGACGCCCTCGAGGGAGAAGCGAGCTCGCTTCATAAACGGCAATCTGAGCTGCGGTCGCTACTACAACAAAGAGTAAAGGCCTCCACGCTCAGGGTGGGCGACCTCGTCTACGGAATAATGAACAAGCCGAGCCGAGCGCCTTAACAAGCTTGATCCGGCATGGGAAGGACCTACCGCGTTCTGAGGACCTCGGCAAAGGGCCTATAAGCTCGCCCACCGTCCGGCACTTATTCCCGAACACGCACATAACTCGTCTAAGGAGGTATTTTACATAGCTTTGATTTTAGATCGCGACATGTTAGCCCTCCTATTGTTTTCGGTGATATGCGATCTTTGTTTACTTGTTTAATAAAACATCTGTTTTTCTAATGAGTATTTCACTGTTACGCCTTACACCTATGTGAACATCCATTCGGATATACCACATCTAAACCTTCACTGAGGGCACGCCCTACGAAGATGAAAATCCCACTAAGTAGGGTAAGCATCTGATCACCCATTAAGTTCGACGCCTACATGCAAAGCATACTGATTACCCATTAAGTTGACGCCTACATGCAACGCATCTGATTACCCATTAAGTTGGGCGTCTACATGCAAGCGACATCCGAGACCGATCTCGCCACCTCATACCCCTTTATTTGGGAAGATATGCACTCCGGTACAAAGTCCGAACGCATTAACGACTACAAACAAAGTACCAAGCCATATCAAGACAACAAAGCTTCAAAGCTCGTTTTACCCTTTATTTGGGAAAATACTTTGTATACGGTATAAATACATTTATGACCAAAACGAAGTCCTAAGCTATGTTTGTACCTCTCAGCGGAAAACGTACACTTCAAACGAGTCGAATACATTTATATCTACATCAAGGTCCTATACTATACATGGCCTCATTCAGGCCTCGGCTCCGCCGCCAGACCCGCGGCCGCACCAATTCTCTACAAAATCCCCAGGCCGACGATGTATGCCTCGAACGAACTCGGTGCCTTCGACCCAGTCGATGAGGCCGGAATCACCACGTCCTGCTCCCGAAGCGCTCGGCGGGCTCTGAGCCGGCCGGACGGAAGATCGACTGTGGTCACCTTCACCCGCTCCAGGGACACTCCGAAGTGGCGAAGGCGCAAGTACGGGCATCCCGGGCAGGGGGGACGCACCCGAGGTCACACCCCGACCCCCCTGACCGGACACCGGCCGTGTGCGACCGCCCCCGCCCAAGCTCTCCCGCCGACTGAGGTCCTCGGCCGCCGCCCCTCCCGGAGGATCCTCGACGATCCGCCTCACGGACCCATCAACCTCAAAGCCTTCGGCATGATCGAGTATCCGCCTCCTCCATTGGTTCTTCTATGATCGGTCGGCAGAGCCGTTCTTGCCTCGCCACCTCTCCGGGGCATGCGACGTTTCGGACGATGTCGTACATCTCCATAAACTTCACCACTGAGTTGACGCGAGCTTTGAACTTCTTTGTTGGGTCTTCCTCATCCTCAAGACCATGCCCTCCGCCAACAAGCTCTGGACTCGGTCGTCGGCCGGATATCTTGCCGCCTCTCGTACTGTGATGCTCCGCCGGACAACCGAGCGAGCCTCTCCGCGGTCGATTCAAGTCGCTCGCCGACCGCATCAAGCGTCCTTCGATTTCGTCGGCAGATGTATCCGCCCGCGGACTCCGCCTGCGCGACCTTCAACTTCGGCGCCTCGTTCTCGGCCAGGGGCGGGCCACCTCCGATCGGCCTCGGTCTTCTTCTTCGGTTCGGAAGAAGACACCGAGCTCGATCCATGGCGGCCAAAATTGGGTCATTCGGCAGACCGACTCTCCAAAATTGCACCTCGCCGTTCTACCGGCCGGGCACCCTGACACCTTTCACCGCCAAGCAATTCATGGTCGAGTCCCAAGTATTGAGATGCGAGAACGCTATAAATGAAAAGACAACACAAGTCTCGAAAGTGATAAACATCCTTTATCAGACACGAAAGGATTTATTACAGTGGCTCGGTCCCATCGACCCGGCGGTTCAACCTATTACAATCGGCCCACTAACCTCGGCCTCTCTCGGACTCATGCCCCCGCCTCCTGCCGTTCCTCCATTTGCTCGCCTGGCGGCTGCATGGTCGACTGAGCCGCCGAGCTCGGCTCCTCCTCCTCCTCCTCCCGCCCGAGCCCGCACTGGGCCGAAGCTCTCAAGCTCGGATCCTCATCCACCCCAAGATTGGGACACGGCCTCGGCCGTCGAGCGACGCAGGGAGGCTAAGGCCTCCACCACGGGAAGGCAATGCGTCGGCAAGCACCGGGCATACCCAAGTTCACCGCCTCGATCAATATCGCCCCCACCATGCTCGCTTTGTCAAAATCGGCATCGTGGCCGCCAACCCTCCAGTGGGTAGATATCACTGCGGCCTCATCACGGCGGCGGTCGGAGATAAAGCGGAGAAGGACTCGACTCGATAAGTTTCTTGGCGAAGGCCTTCAAGATGGGCCTCTTTCCGCCAAGAAAGCACTCGTCCGATCTGCCGCCTCTTCTCCGCCTCGCCACCTCCTCCCGAGCGAGCTCCACCCTCGGCATGGCCTCCCGCACCCGACACGGTTCTTCCTCAGGGCGGCCCGGCAAGAATACCTGCAACCTCCACTTCCTCCTCGCACCGGCCGGCGAGGACTCGCCATGCCGCCTTTCTCCATTTCCTCGTGCCGGACGCAACAACATCGGCCATGCGCGCGATCTCGCCGCGATCAGGCGAGTCCCGCAAGTCAAACGATTAATAAAAAAAAAAAAAAAAAAAAAACACATGACTAGACAAAGGCGTAAGATCGCAGGAGATCGGTACCTCGCAAGATCACGGGCACGAGCCTCCACCTCAGGCCCGAGCTTGAGATCGGTTGCGGGCCTTGACAGATCACCGAGGTGTTCCACCACCACGGCCGCGGGGTGGCCTGCACACCTTCGCCTCTTTTAAGGCTCGCCGCCGCCGGTGGCGCAGGTCGAGACGAGGCCTACCGCTTCACCTCCTTTGTGTGCTTAAGCCGCCTTGCATTACTGTAAGAAAATCGAGTTAGTCAAACAGAGGTCGAACCTATAAGAAGGAGAAGAGGTGCCTCACCCACTCGGACCCGTCACGAACTGCGACACATGCACACTCGGCCCGGCATCATTAAGGTTGTCCTCGGTGAATTCTATAGAAACTTCACCGAGCGTGTCGAGTTGTTCCTCTACCCACCGAGGGGCTTAAGCTTTATATCCGCCACCTTACCCATCCCCCAATCAGATCGGATGCCCATCGACCTCAAAAGAAAAACTTCTTTGCCACCCCGACACCTTCAAGGTCGACTCACCCTAAACGGTCCGCCGAGGCGAAGATAGTCTGACCTCTCGAGTACTGACCGAAGAATCGCGATCAAGAGCTCAAAGGAGAACTCCTCACCTACATGATAATGTGCTAACCCCATCTCAACTACCGACCTAATGGAGTTCGGGGTGAACCGCGATGGGGATTCGAAATACTCCGGAGGCTCAAAAGATGGGGCTAACGGGAACCTAAGACCGCCCTAAAGGCGCCTATATACATAGTTATGAATCCTCCCGAGGGCTAACGCTTCATCGATGGGTGCGAACACACCACCGGCGCCTACCGAATGTGACATTCCTCCTACTCTTATTACATCGTCGAAAATCACAGACGATCCGACGTCCCTCACATTAACCCCATCCCACGCAGATGATATTCTTTGGAACCTAGCGCCAATCTTCCCACACCTACCCGACAAGGTATAGCAGAATAATCCCTAACCTCGATTTCACTATCGGGAGGAGGATGAGCGGTTCGAATCAAACTCCGCGGGAGATGATCGGGCGACCCTAAAGCGGGCTAGGCGACTCGTAAAGCAGAGTAAGAAGACATACTTACTTTTAGGCGAGTAAGTGGCTATTTCAATAAAATCTGCTCGAAAATCTCTCACAAATTCTCTCTCGAATTGTTAAGCGTCAAGAAAAGTGAACAGATTCTCTTTTTCGCCTATTTATAAGACAAGGCGCGCAAATTGCGTTTCAAATTCAACACGTGCCACACGTGATTGGATGTGCATTACACGCACAAGACGCTATTCGAGCGCCTAACTACCGCTGGCGGCGTCGACGACGCCAGATAGGACGGCCGCCCACCGACCTAGCAATCATCATACGGACCCGGCTGCCTTCTACATGGCGGCGCTCGGTCGCCCGCCCTCCCCACAAATGTCAAGGAAATCCACATCCGACCTCCGCGCCACCGTCAGACACGGATCGGACCTCGTCCCGCGGATCGGACCTCGTCCAACCGATCGGACCTCGTCCAACCAAATCGGACCTCGTCTCCACTGCATCGCGCCTCGGATAACCAACGCAGAGTGGCGTTATTCTGTCGGACTGACTTCCATCGGTGCAGATCTTTCTCCGGCGGCGGACGATAAACAACCAAACTCGGATCGAACCAAGACCTTCGATCCAAGAAACAACTCCACCCACCACACCTCACCTCGGCAAGCTGTCAGATTCACTCCACCGCCTCGCCGCGCCTCGGCTATTCGTGGGCTATGATGGGATATGGCCCACCAAAACAGCCCAAACGAGCCGGGCCTAACGTTGGTAGCAGCCCACGCGGTTGAGCCCTAATCATTGCCCAAAACGCTAGCCCCGAACCGCCACCTCCGCCAACGGGAAGATGAAGCGAGGTCGCGCCACCCTCCACGTGGTGGCGAAGGCGAGAGGTCCCTGCCCAGCCCAATGGAGGGCACGCCAGAGGAAGAGTCACGCCACGACCAATGGAGAGGTGGGCGCGCCGAGACGAGAGCGAAGCGGTATAAATAGGAGGAAACCGATGTTAGAAGGGTTAGCAATTTCACGAATACAAAGGCTTGTAAACAATACTGCATTTTAAAGCTCTAGTGAAAGTATTGAGGAATCATTCCTCCGTGGACGTAGATCTCATTAACGATCGAACCACGTAAAAGCACGAGTGTTCTTTATTGCTTCATATAAATCTCAAGACACTCACGTAGCTAGATTCATCAAATACTTTAGGAGATCATATTATTCAACTTTAAATGTTCACCTCCAATTCTTGCAATCTACTTTACCAGAAAACAAGTTCAATTGCGGTTTCTCTTCAAAATTGCACTACACAGCCTTGGACTATGGAACCAATTTTACTAGCTACCTATACACATTTTCTGATAAAAATTTTGTCACATCTGCTGCAACATCATAAGCACCCTCCACGCATCTACCCAATGCTACACCGGACACATAGTTACCCCCAAGAAAGAGGCCTTTAAATCCTCCATTGCTCAGAGCAGTTTGGGCATTATCCAACACATCAAAGTGACCTACCAGAAATTGTGGAATGGCTTGTGGCCATACGCGTACCCCAAGGACTAGCGGATCTGCTGCATTCCTTTTTATAAGCATCTTTCTCAGGTCACGATCCACCGATTCCACAATTTCACTCTCACTCTGATCAAACAACAACCAACAACTTATTCAACTTACAACCACTTATGGGAACAATCTATTAAGGAATTTCAAGTTATAATCTTTTTGTTTTTCTGTTGCACTTAACGTCGGAATTTCAAGATATAATCTTTTTGTTTTTCTGTAACACTTAACGTCAATAGCAGATGCACTAGTTAACACACTTTGTACCTTAGATGTAATTTCAGGATTCATAGCTCCTCCGATGTAGTTCAAAAGAAGAATTCTGCCAGGTGGGGCACGATTAGGAAACAGTGATGAGCTGTATAATGTTCCTGTGGGATCATGTGAAACAACACACTTGTTATAACGGTGGCAATGGCATAGAGAGATTTAGGTTGCACTCAACCAGAAATTCTGTATAATGCTCATAACACAGTTTTTCGCATGCATAGTATCCAGGAATGTAACAACAAAGTCAGCAAAGTAATTAATGAATAAACTTTGTGGATATACCTAAAGTTTCGACCCCTTGGGAACGCGGATGCAACTGCCCAAACCCCTTTAATTTACCATCAATAAGACATTCTTCACGAATTACTCCTTCTGGATATGAAATAGTGACTGCAGCAACAGGTGGGTAATAGAATTTTGATAATGCATCAGCTGCAATAGCCTGCAAATGATTCGACAGGAAATAATTATTTTCTGAACCTATCTCTTTGCAGGCAGAAATATAGATGCACATGATACTGTCGCAAATTTAACACATATAACGGCTGACACAAAACACTGGAACATTCAGGATCATATATCAAGATCCACAACCCTCAATAAAATCCAGCAGCTACTGGTATGGTGGTAAGAGAGATGGAGTTTCGACAGTTTTAGTACCAATTCTTTAGGGATAAGTGCATTCAAAAGAATGAGGAAAGGAAATTTACTGAACATACCGAAAGCGGGCGAAGTATGGTGCTTGCCACGTAGGAAGGAATAGTCATTACAACACTTCTAGTCTGCAAAGACACTGTTCCACTGGGAGTTTCGTATGTCAACAAGTAACACCCATTGTCCAACTTAGAGATGGTCGTAAGTCTCCATGACACCTTGACCTTGCTTCCCAAGCTAGAAATACGAGAAATGTATAAAAGTGAGCACAAACAAATACGATAAGCAATTACACCTTCTATCCTCATGATACTTGCTAAATCGCCTAAAAAGACCATCTATTCTACACACAGGTCTTATGGCATTAGCATTGAATTAATGAAGTCTATTTTTGAATCTTTTACTTGTAATATGCTGCATTACAACTTTCTCGTGTCTTTCTTTGAGCTGAGAATGTCACAAAATAAGATTACTAAGATTCTTACCATCACATCAATTGTTTCCTTTCTATCTGGCTATGCTGACCAGACAAAAATTTACTAAAATTCCAATTTTTTATGAAAAATATAAACCTAGTGTACTGCAAACCTTGTTGAACATAGAGAGCATTAAATAAGATAATTCCCTATGCAATTATGTACCCTTTTTTAATGTATCAAAGGACTGATGAGTACCTCGATGAAATTGCATTAGGCAACATTGCTAGGCCCTTTCTGAACGACCCAACTGTTTGGCCTTTTGGTTTTGGTAAGCGCCTGGAGATGTACTGAATTTAAATTCTGAATATTCATGCGCAATTAAGATAATCAAACACTAGAATGGCCATTCTAAGAATGTAATTACGGATCTCTAGGTGTCTTAGGGCTGCTAGATTTCTCTTGGATTGCTTTAAAGGTTCCTCCAATTATGCTACCACCAGTTTGCTCCAATTTCCAGACTTTCCCAAATGCAGCTTTCATACTTAGCTTTGAAGGATCACCAGCATAAACACCTTCACAAGAACAGAAATGTGTCATTCACAGAGTTTATGGACCTCGAGCCACGTAACCTATTGTATATAATCAGTAATATCATGACTTACGAGTAAAAGGGAATCTGGCAGAACTTATCTAGAAAATCTTATAAGCTTTAATCTGGAATCATCTACAAGACATTTACACCTAGAGTTCGAGTAGGATATGAATGACTTTTTCTTTGGAAAACCGAAGTGTAGTTTGGAAAGGTTATGCATAAATGTGAATCCTCAATTAGAATCAATAACTGCCATCAACCAAGTGATACCTATCTCCTAATCAGTGAAATCTAGTGATCTACCAAAAAAAGTGTCCAATTGCAAGAAGTTAACATGCATTTTGATCATTCCATATTATCTTGAAGAAAACAGGTTGTCTTCCTCCTAATACAGCTGGTGTCAGCAAATGGTACAAGAAAACCAGATATAACTTAACAATGCCAATCAGAATGTTAACAAGTGCTAAACTAGCAAGGAAAGAATTAAGCTCGCAACAACTTAATAAGAGACGTAGTCATGTTACTCTCTCCGCTCTAGCTAGTGTTAAAGAAGAAACAAATAAGTGTGTAGAGAATGTGAGAGGAGAGGAGTACCGGAGCAAAAAGGCTCTATTAAGCGCTCAAAGACTTCATCACCAAGGTTACGCCTGACAAACTCTTCAACTGACTCCTCATGCCCCTGTGACCTTTAAGTGGTAAGAATAGGATGCAGGAAGGAGAAAACAGAAAAAGAAAACGAAGAGAGGGAACAAACTGGCGGGGCGGGCGAAGGCCAATTGCACCAAAACCAGCTCTGAGCTTGCCAGGGAAGCTCATCAAGTCAAAGAATGGCAGGTCGGTGGGTTTGGAAGGCACCGGCCTCAGCTTCCCATTCCACAGCACGAAACGAGGCGCATCGGGGTCCCCCAAAACCAGCTCATCTTTCAACCCACTGTCCACCTGCCCAAATCAACCAGAATATCTATTAATTAATAATTTCAAGAAATAAAATCAAGGGGGGGGGACGCACCGCCATGGTGAGCATGGGATCAGACGGCTGGAAGCTGTTGGGACCTTCCTCCCAGAGATAACCATCCCTCTCGACGGTGGTGATGTTCCCTCCGACGCGCTCTCTGGCTTCTGTGAGCATGAAATTGGAGCTGCGGTGTTTGGTGGAGAGGGCCTGTGCGATGCAGAGGCCGCCGATGCCACCGCCCACAATCACGCAGTCCAGAAGTGATCCATAGCTGGTTCCCGAAGAGGGGGAAACAGCGGCGGGCCCCTCCGCGACGGAGCAGCGAATTTTCCGACGGAGGGGGATTCTGGATGGGAGTAGTTGTGAGGGAGAATTATAGAGATGGGAGAGCGGCCTGTGTGAAGAAGCGGGCAGGTGGTTGAGGGCAGCCATTTCCATTTCGGAAATCCAGCCGGAAGGGGAGAAGATGAAGATACTTAACTTAATGATATAATACAAAAGAATAAGGCTTATCTCGACGTGGACGGACGGTATTGCTAGATTGGATTCATCTTCGCCAAGCCTATCGCTACGCTACGGGAGTCAGGACCTCTTTATGGTTTACTCGATTTAATTTTATTATTGTTTAATCATTTTATTAGTATGAATCTCAATTTAATAAAATCGCTATAGATTTATGTTAACTTTCAAAAGCTTCATAATTCAATTTATTTTGCTCAACCTTAGTTTTCAAATAAATTTTAGTATTTTTATTCTCTGTGTTAATAATGAAAACTGCCTATTTGAGTTAATGCGCTCCAAACCCATTGAATATATTAATTATACTCAACATTTACTGTCAAAGGGACAAATTTTTCTTCACTCAATTTTAAAGAGAAATAGTTAAATATTTTGAAAGGTAAAATTTACTAGAAATATTATATCCTCAAATTCAAAATATAAAACTTATCTGCAAATTCTAAATGCACGAGTCATCTTCATATTTGAAAATTATGTTCCATTAGAGCTCGAAAACTGCATTTCATTCCATTCGAAAATTATTTGAGAGCCTCTAGATAAATTATACGAGTTTAAGGAAAAGTTTAACCATCAATCTATGTTTTCGATGTCAATTATGGTATTGTCTTGGTAGTATGGATGCGGAAATAAATTGAAATTCGATTTTTGAATGATATTTTTGTTTTCACAGCTAAATATGCGATGTCTCTACAATAATAGTGGTGTAGTTGTACAACAAATATATGCACGAAAGAATTTGTTATCTTATTGTGCAATCGACATCATGATATGATTGCATATAACACACTTATTGTTGAATCGTGAAATTTTTAATTTGAATTTATTGTACAACAATACAACCTATAAAGAACCCTTGTTGAGTTGTATAAAAATTCAATTTGAATTATTGCATGACATGACTATACAACACTAATGTAAAGTGTAAACATTATATTCGTACAGTTGAATGCCCGAAAACCTTTTGTACAACATAATTTATGCAACCATTTTTATTTTGGGGCGTCTCCTGTGTGCGCGCACAGTCAAACAACCCCTAATTAATTAATTAAATTAAATTAAATTTAATTAAAATTAAGTATTTTAATAAATTTTAATTATAAATTAATAAGTAATGATTTTGAATTAATATATCTTAATTGTGAATTAATAAACCTTAATTGTGAATAATAAACCCTAATTTTGAATTAATAAACCCTAATTATGAATTAATAAATCCTATTTGGAATTAATAAACCCTAATTTTGAATAATAAACCATAATTTTGAATTAATAAACCCTAATTGAAAATAATAAATCCTAATTTTGAATAATAAACCCTAATTATAATTAATAAACCCTAATTATGAATTAATAAACCCTAATTATGAATTAATAAATTCTAATTTTGAATTAAAAATTATAATTAAAAATTAATAAATTTGATTATAAATTAACAAAATCTAATTATCCTTACTCATCATAATTAATATATAATTATTTTAATAAAAAATAAGGGTGCACTAACTATGAGCGGAGCTCACCTAAGTTTTTATCTTTTATTTTGAATTATAGATGGAAAATTACATGTTGGTGCTTTCCCTCGTGAAATTATCAAGACAAACTCGGAGTCATTAAAATCCTCATAACTTGCAGTCATTTCATGCTTCACAATACATTTTGAACGGGAGGTGAAGTGCAAAAGATGGCGAATGATGGCCGCGGCTAAGTTGGATTGCACGACAATGACGAACCGTTTCACGGCGGAGTTGCTCCCAAAGTTGGTTTCTCTCTATGTGATTCAATTGTTGCAATCAAAACGCCATTTTCCATTTTCCAAAATTTCACATTGTTTATATTTTTTTTGGCTAGACTAATTCAATCATCGTAGCTTTATATAACTTCCACTGGCTAAATAATGAGGTCCCAATACATCTTATCTTATGCCATAACATAGAGTGATTGTCCTATATAATTTTGATGGAACACTTAAATCATGTGAAAATTACAAAATGAAAGTAAGAATGGCGTTTTAGTTGAAACGGTTAAAAATAAAAGTGGTGTTAAATCTAGCAATTAATCCGAATAAAATGCAAAAATACTATAAAACTAGTAATATATTATTAAGATGGAGGGCGGGCATATTTTATTATTTTGATATCCTAAATGAGCACGTGTAATTTATCCTCTATAGTTTTTTTGTGTAAGACATCATGTCGAATTATGATTTGATTTTAAGTAATCACACATCAATCTAAAAACATATATATTTTTAGGGGAATCTACAACTAGATGCTACTCATGAGTTTACAAAACAAATTTAACGAATGTTTAATAAACTCCACGAAAATTGTGACCGAATTTTAAATATAAAACGGAAGGACATATCGTAAAGTAATTTGTTTGATTTCAATTACTGAACATACAAAACAAGTGATGATCACCTAAATTGTTGGGCGTTGAGGAATATATACACATGCGGGACTCGTGCTATGCTGTTTCCCGCCTCATTTTTCCATTTCGCTCATCTTCTTCCTCTACGCTACTCTCATCGATTGCACAAACATACTATTTCCGGAAATATTGCTTGGGAATCGCACGCCATGGGCGGATTTAGCTGTAAGAAAGCGTTCTCCTCCCTGTCTTTTAGTCCCCAAGGCTGCATGATACTTTGATCGGTTTTTTTTTTTCTTTTAATTTTGTGTCTGCGTGCATTAGCATTTTTATCTGTCTCGATGCAATATCTCTGCTCCTGTTTGGTATTACTTGAACTTGAAATTTCTGCAGAAGTCTCTGATCTGAAGCTATCTTCGTAGCCGTTACTCCCGAGAATTTCAGTTTTCAGGGGTTACCCTTTATCTTCCACACAATCACTCGCATTCTCGCATCAAGCACTATACTATTTTTCTGTTTAGTTATCTTTTCCTTTTCTGGTAATAAAATTTGTTCGTGGATCGCAGAAAAGTATATAGGAACAATCGAGAGGCTGATTTTTGAATACTGAGATTTAGCAACTTCTTAAAGCTATGGATATGGATGTTGGTAGACAGACTGATCTTCAGGAGGTGAGTCTTGCATGCTACCTTTAATCCGACATCGATCATAGATGACATTATGACCTGCAGTACAATTTTGGTTGTTTTGATTGATCACTTGAGAACCTTGTATCTAAATCCTTTAAAAGTATTAAGTCAATTTCCTGGAAAAAGCTTGGTTTATTTTACGCATATATTTATTTCAAAGAATTTGTATTCTCAACTTGATCAGCTTTTTCATTGGTTCATATAGAGTTCACCTTATTGGATTTCTGTACTTTAACATGTTAGGAGCGAATGAGTGATCGTCGGAGTCTTAGCAGCAACTATCGTTACTGCAGTCAATCCAGGAAGATATCTGTAGGAGTTCTTGTTGATTCTATTTCCAATGCCAAAACAAAAGATCTCCAAAAACCAGGGCCCCAAACTGCTGAAATTGGAAGTTGCAGCAAAAAAAATAGTGTCAAAGACCGTGAAGGACATTCTCCACTCATGGAAAAACATGTGATAGTTGAACCGAAGGATGCCTCTCCTTGGGTTTCCACTAGATCTTTCAACCCAAAGATGTCTTCTTCAGTCGCTGATCAAGATACAGAACATACTCCAAGTTTCCCAGTGACCAGAAGAACACGTCCCAGATCAAAGCTATTAGAGAAAGCATCTGCAGCCCATTCTCTCAAGTTTTTTGCTGCTAAGTCTGGCTTAGGATCTGATGTATGCAGACAGAAGAATTCTGGTAGAGATATCTGTTCCGTGGAGGATGGGAATCTTGATAATGCAGAGCATGTCAAGAATCCGGTATGTTCAATTGAACAAGGAGTTCAGCAAGAAAAAGGACAGGTACAAAATAAAGATAGGACAACAGAAACTGGGGGCCGTGAATCTCTGAGGATTAAGCTGTGGGAGATCTTAGGAGATGTTTCTTCACCAAACAAACATCTTCCGAGTTTTCAGTGTGAGGAATTGCATTTGGATCAAGAGAGGAACCGGAAGAACAGTCCTATTGGAAAAATACACCTGAATTCGGATACTATTGAAAGTGATTCTGAAACGCAAATTTTCACAAGGCCAATGACTCGTTCTTTAGCCCGGAGGAAAGCTTCCACTAGAAGACAAGGTAATAAGAGTGAAGCAACAAAATCTATCGATAAAAAAGACTGTCAACGAAACAGAATATTCTCATCCAAAGGAGATCTAGCTGCTGGATCATATGGTAATTTCATGGATGGTTCTTTACCTCGAGCAGAGACAAATCTGGGTGTAAGCCATAAAAATGTAGAAAAGAGACAGCAGACTGAAAAGAGCAGATCAGTACCAGCTCTGGAAAAATCAATGTTGCATAAGAATAAAGTTTCCAATGCTAGCAGTTCCACCGACAGAAGAAATGATTTACATGTTGAGCCAAAGAAGGATACCAAGAATAGTTCTTCATTTGAGTTTCCTCTTAATGAAATGGCTGATCAAAGGGATGTTCAGCAGTCAATGGTTGTCGAAGCTTCAAAGAAGAATCTACAAGAAGACACATTTGATTCTCTGTTAAAAAGGAAAAGGAACTCTCTGCAGCCACAAAAGGATACCAAGAATAACTCTTCAGTTGAGATTCCTCTTAATGCAATGACTGATCCAAGGGACTTTCAGCAGTCAATGGATGTCGAAGCTTCAAAGAAGAATCTACAAGAACACATATCTGATTCTCTGCTAAAAAGAAAAAGTAACTCTCTGCAACCAAAAAGGGTTACCAAGAATAATTCTTTGTTTGGGTTTCCTTCTAATGCGATTAATGATCAAAGAGATGCTGAGCAGTCAATGGATGTTGAAGCATCAAAGAAGAATCTGCAAGATGACATTTCTGATTCTCGGTTAATAAAGAAAAGGAACACTGTGCAGCCAAAAAAGAATAATAAGAATAATTCTTCGTTTGAGTTTCCTCTTCATGCTATGACTGATCAAAGGGATGTTGAGATGTCAATGGATGTTGAAGCTTCAAAGAAGAATCTTAAAGAAGACATATCTGATTCTCTGTTAGAAAAGAAAAGGAACTCTGTGAATGATCCTTCAACCCCTCCTTCCGAGATTAAGTCAGCAAGCAGTTTACAGAAAAGTACGCAAGAGGAACTTCATGGTCAAAGTCCTGCCAAGAAAATGTTTAATACAACAAGTATACAAAGCTTTAAAAGCTTTCTGAGTTCAAAATCAGCTAAATGCAGACCAGATGTGCAACAAGAACCATCTGTATCCTTAACTACTTTCAGCACAAAAATTAATGAAGTGGCACTCACAAAAACAATCATTATTACATTGTTGACACAACTTTATCTTCCTTCATAAATTTTAAGGTTGGCAGGAACAAACAAAACAACTGTACGGAGAGAAGTCTCTTTGTGAAGCCAAATATCGTAATTGATGAAGACAGTGATAACCAGTCCAAATCATTAACTGATGAGACTGACTCTGAGAGCTCTGAAGATGAATCTAATAAAGGTTATTGCCTCTACCTAGTATCATGTGTATTTGTCAATCTATGTTCTACTTATATGCTTTACCCTCTGGAGATTAAATACTGAATCTGTTACACCACCCTCCTGGGTGATATGTATCAATATAACACAAGCATGATTCTGCTCTAATATGTGCAGTGTCTTATTTTATTGAAATTATGTTAGGCTGTTTGGATAATTTTGTTAGGTACTACAATGCACCTTGAAGCATCATGTTGAGCATCAAAAGCGCTTCTTTTCGTATGCATCATGTTGATCATCATGCTATGGAAATGCAGATTGCAAGGAATCAGAGGATTTGTCTCCTGAAATTCGTATATGTGAGAAGATTCTACATAATTCCAATAAAAGTCTTGGCAATGACAAAGATGTTGGAGTTATTGGATCTAGTCCTGCATCAGATTCATTAAAAGGTTTTTAATTCTAGAAAAGACCTTCTACTTCCAACAGTGGGATGGCTCCCTTATTTCAGTTGTCTGGTTTAGATTATCTTAATTCCTTCCCGTTCTTGTAACCCTCTTTTTGCCTCTGCTAAAACTAGAAGGGGTACAGGACGCCAGTGAGCTTGAAATGTACGTGGAAGAGAACCAGGAGGATGGTCTGAACAGGTATTCCTGTCCTGCTAAGTAGAAAAAATAATGTGGGAAAGAGCTATTCTGACGCTGTTGCTTTTTTCTTCTAATAAAACCTAGGGCTGTAACACTATTTACTACGGCTCTGGCTCATGTTAAAACCAAACTGAAGTCAATAAGTAGCAGAAGGTCTGCTGATATTTTGCGCACTGCAGTTGAGGAAATATTGTTACGATTGCAGAATGCTGAATCTCTTATTACAACAGATGTGTAGGTGCTCTACAATTTCATATCATAGAATTATAAAAGTATTTAAATTATAATAGATTGTGCATCCAAAGTTTTTTGCTCTTAAGCATGATGTTTGTGTATCCAGGGGAAAGCTGACCAATCTGAGTAATTCAAAAAGCAAACACCTGGAAACTAGATTTCAAGGTTCGTGTTTCTGGGAACTTAGCTTGATAAGTTGACCAACTTGTAGACATTTTGATCCATCATGTACTATATTAGACCTAGCTGCATATACCCTTACATGATTTTAGTTCCTGGTTTAGCAGGCATAATCAATTTGTAGGTGTGTGTTCAATTTATCTGGGGAACTTGGTCTCATTTTTACCTTTATTGGGCCAATTGATGCTAATTTAGGTGTATCCTATTTGAAGCTTAAAGAGTTAGGCTTGCTTAAAACGTTTTGAGCCTTTAGCCTGCCGATTGCACTGGGTATCAGCTATAATGAGCTTGCCAAAATATTAGTGTGATCAATTTTATGCTATTGATCATCGAGTTTTACCTGTTCTTTCAATATATTTTGACGGGCCACTACTGTAGCTTGATAGGGCCTAGTGAAGCCAGGAAGGAACGGTATAAGAACAAAAGTCAGGATATGCATCTATGTAAAGGGTCAAATCATTCAGTGAAATAAGAACGATTTTAATTTGTAACTGAAGAAAAACATTATAAACATTTTGAGAATGATTAGCTGAATGCATGATTATGGTCATAACAGAAATCGCTTGGACACCTAGGAACAACCACTTTTAATCTTTTCTTAGAAATTAAGCACCACTGTGGTGGGTTATTTTGCAGACTGTCTATTACTCTTGGCTCTGTGACAGTGGTGGTCATTTCGTCATTACAGTAAAGCAAGCTACTAACTATTGATTAGGCTATGTATTACTCCCTCCGTCCACCAAAAGTTTGCAATGCTTTTGGTGGCATGGATTTTAATAAATTGTAGAGTGAAGAAGGGGTTTCACATTGTAAGTGTAAAAAAGATATCCAAAGAGGAAAATACAAACTTTGATGGGCGGATGGAAAAGGAATTAAATGCAAACTTTTGGTGGGAGGATGGAGTAAAGTTAAGATTTTAGAGTTGTATCATTTTGGCTGACAATTAATTTATATCAGCGTGTAGACTCCATATAAGATTTAAACATCCACCAACAAAGAACTAAATCTCATTTACAAGAGATAAAAAGATTAATTTGTTGGTCTCACTGCAAAATGAAACTCTCTGGGATCGTTAGAAGTTTCCAATACAGGTTACACTCAATCAACAATCATGGACCTCTACCCGGCCAGTCGGTTATTAAAACATCCTGGAATTTCAATTCCTAGGATATTGCAAGTATTTGGAAAATATGTTTCAATTTCTCTTGAAGTTCTTGTGTTCTGCATTGTGTCTTACAGAAAAACAGGAACAGTTGCTTGGAATACATAAAAGATTCAAAGCAGAGGTTGAGCAGCACCTCCAGGACTGTGGCAGCCTAATAGAAGATCTAGAAGAGCATGAGATCGAGCTCAAAAGATCTGTGGAAAAGCAAAGTATGAATATTCAATGATTTTGCTGAATGATTTTATTTGCTAGGAGAGATAACTACTGTATCTGCTAATTTATTTGCTAAACTCTGACAAAGCTTTTTATAATCATGGACTGATGTCACCTCAGGAGCAGCGCATAAAAAGTTTATGTCACAAGTGGAGCAAGAAATCAATGTCCAACTTGAAGATGCTGAGAGCAGAATCATGGCTGTGCAAGAGGTGAGTTAAATTTATTAAGAATTTGGTGTACAGTACCTTTGACCATTACGGGTATTGCAATAGTTGAAGCAGTATGTCTAAAAAGATTAGATTTAGTTTTTTCTATTCGTTATTTGTTTGAAACTCTTAAGTGGTATTCCACATCTGTAAATAGAGTACAGAGTACCCAGTTAAAGAAACAATGAAAAGAAAAGGTAAAACTTTAGGATCCCAAAGAAGTATTTTAATTGTTATTGTTGACGGTCTTATTATGTTTTCTTCATTTCTCCTAGTAAATAACCATGCAATTTTGTTATACAAGATGTGTTTTCCGATTTGTAAGGTAGAAGGAGTCATTTCAATAATGACCATCAACCGGTAACTACTTGCGGGCTAGCTATCTTATTTTCCGAATATTATTATATACTCTTTTCTTGGTTTTGATTTTGCAGGTGGCTAGGGAAAAGATGCTTCAACTGAAACTAGGTGTGGCTGAGTGCTTGAAACATGGTGGCTTGAGTCGAGACTAAGTAATAGTGAGACGTGAACGTAATGATATAAGTTGGTGAATTATACTGTAAATCCTTGCTTATTTTACACCTAAAAGCAGCCCATATTCATTTGTACACAGTAAGGTTTTGAATTTGTTACAGTCGACATTGCTGTTTTTTAGAGGGTGTAGTATGTTGATATTGAAATTAATAGCTGAATAGCATAGTATTGCTAATTATATATGAATAAAGTGACGTGGACATAGTAGTTTCCTTTTCCTTTGTGTGGAGGAAAGGAAGTGGAAGAGGCGTGCAGTTGGTTTATACAATAAAGTAGAGTAGGAGGAGACAAAGGGAGTGACTGGCACGTGAATTCACGTGAAGTGGAAGATGGATTTGAGGTTTGAAGGGAAGGGGTATGGGGCCCGGCCCCTAACTTGAAAGATAAAGGAAAGTGACAACTCAAGAAGGTGTTGGTGCTCAAATGAAACAAGTTTACATAGCCATTATTTCAACGTACGAAGAGAGGGCCAAATATATGTCCTTCTAGGGCCCATAGCCATAACATACCATATTTCTCTATAAATACAAATATTCTGTCTGTTTGTATTAATATATGCTTCTTCACCTCTTTTCTGTTATGAAGAGTTTTTTGAGTGCTAAGTTTATCAATCTGCACTCAACCACACATAAATATACTAGCTGGTGTTGCTTTAATGGAGAAAACTTGTGCTTATTCAAATACAAGAGCTAACTCAGAATCATCTCATTCAGACCAATCTCATAATTTTGATGCATCAGCCATGCAAGCAATCAAGAAGAGGAAACGAGCAGCACTTCATTCACATAACAAGGTCAGCTTTGCTCTCCTCTCACACACTCCCCACCCATAACAATTTAATCTACTTTTTGGTAACTGTCAATTCTTTTCGACAGAGGCGTAGAGATAATAAAATTAACAAGAGATTGCGGTCACTACGAAACCTCATACCACATTGCACCCAGGTTTGAATTTTGTACTTGTACATAAGTACACAACTAGTTAACCAATTTATGCTCTAATTCTGTTCTTAATATATCTTCCCAGATGGATAAAGAATCTGTCCTTGATGAAGCTATTGTGTACCTAAAATATCTTCAGTTTCAGTTACAGGTGACTTTTTCATAAACAATTACATCTTATTCTTGAATTATGTACAAAAACTTATATTTACGTTACTTTGGTCACAGATTATGCCAACTTTTGCTGGATTATGCCCCATCAGCTATCCTACCATTTATTTGAGACTAGGAACAGGTCCTCCACAGTTCTTTGGTTTACCTTCAGCTGGATTAAGTGGATATGGGACCAGACTTCAGATGCCACCACCTGTAACATCACCACAGAAACCATGACAGTTTTGAGCTAAATTCATGTGTTCCAAATTCAAGTTACTCTATTCTAGCAACAGATTAGACTTTCTCAAGCTACACTGTCCATTGCTTGGTAGTTTGTGTTAAAATGATCTATTAGCACTCAACAAGAAAGCAATCAAGAATAATATAAATCTAACTTGAAACCAGTTGTCAATGTCAGACCATTATTGAGCAGCAGCAGTAGCTTGCAAAGTGAGGAGGATACCGTTCCTTCATCTCTGAGAACAACATTTTCAAGATTTCTTGTATATTTTCAAACTCAGAATGTGTTGTATCTCTAGCATCAAATACATGAGTGCGATGGCCTATCTGCATCCAACTCTTACCCGGTTTCTTTCTTAAACCTCTCTCCTTTATCAGAGCTCTAACCCTTGAGGCATCTTTCCATCTCTTTCTGGATGCATACATATTTGAGATAAGGATATGGTAACCAGAGTCGTCCAATCTATCTTGGAGAATATCTTCACCAAGAAAATCCACGTTGTGGAGTCGACATGCAGCAAGCAAGCATCCCAACACATTAGCGTCTGGTTCCTCAGGCATTGCCCTGATAAAGTTGCATGCATCATTAATGTGGCCTGCTCTACCAAGCAGGTCAACCATGCATGAGTAGTGTTCCATGTTGGGTCGTATGCCATAATCAACAATCATGCAACGATAGAGGCTCTGCCCCTCATCTACTAGGCCTGCATGACTGCACGCAGACAGGAGTCCTACGAAAGTGGCTGCACTTGGCTTCATTGCCAAAGACTTCATCTCATCAAAGAGCAGCAGCGCTTGCTTGGCATACCCATGAAATCCATAGGAAGAAATGATTGTATTGTATGTGATTGTATCCTTTTCCACCATTTTGTCAAAGACCTTGATTCCAAGCCCCACGAATCCACATTTACAGTACATATCAATAACTGAATTGCTGACCGAAACTGCCATGTCAAGGCCGTTTCTAATTGCGTGGCAATGAATCTCCATGCCCTGTTTATGTGCCCCCATTTTGGTACACATTGGAAGGATGCTTATCAAAGTGATGGAATTTGGTTTAAATTTAGACTTCCACATATTCCTAAAGATACTGAGAGCCAAACCATAATTCTCAACTGAAGCAATCCCAGCAATTGCTGAGTTCCAGATCATGACGTCCCAATCTGACCACGTGCTTAAGAGGAGTTGAGTTTCTCCACTCAATCCACAGACGGAGTACATGTCGATCAGAGCACTGCCAACAACAAAATCAGAGTCGAAACCATGTTTTAAGATAAGCCCGTGCATCGCTCTCCCCTCTTCTGATAAGTTGAGTTTCCCAAGTGCAGGAAGAATACTTGCCACTACCACTGCGCTGGGAATAATTCCCAATTTTTTTGTCATCTCTGCATACAGCTCAAGACTCCTGTGGTACTGTGAATTATGTGAATAACCAGCTATTAAGGTTCTCCAAGAAACATGGTCTCTGCAAGGCATTCTGCAAAATATGCTGTAAGCTTGCTGAGAGTCCCCCAACTTACAGTACATATCAATGGCAGCGTTGGCAACGAATAAATCATCATGGAAGCCACTCTTGAAAGCAGAGGCTTGCAGAGCCATTCCTGCTTGGCTGGCTTGCATTCGACCACAGGCGGGGAGAATAGCAGCCACGAGAGCTGAATCAGGGCGCAGGCCATGGAGCCTCATCGTATTGAACAAAGACAGTGCGTGTAGCGCCTCGCCTTGGTGTATGGTTCCACATATCATAGCAGTCCAAGAAGCCAAGTCCCTCTCCTTGTGAGGCATTTCATCGAATACTTGGTGGGCATCTTCCAAGCTTCCGCATTTGGCGAACATGTTGATGAGGGCACACTTAGTGTAGGCATTGGGTTTGAAGCCGCGGGCGGAACTGATCAATCGATGCATCTTCCTGGCTTCCTCGAGCGAGCATAATCGGGAGCAAGCCTTGAAGACAAGCGGGCATGTGTAGTTATCGGGGACAAAAGCAAGCGCAGAAACGAGGTGAGTGAAGAAGTGAATGGCCTGAGAGAAGAGAGCAGAATCGAGATGGGCTCGTAGAATAGCGTTGCAGGCGATGTTGTCAACGCTGCAGCGGAGGGTGCGGAAGATGAGCAAGGCTTCACGCAGACAGCCGGAGCGGGCATAGACTTGCACCAGAAGCGAACCCAACTCTGAGTTTGTGTAGAGGTGGACGCCACCAACCACCAGCACACCATGCACCCTTCTGCCTTGCTGCAAATCACATTTCTTCATCAGAGACTCCTTCACTGCTTGTAAAAAACCGCCGCCGCTCACAGTTACTAACCACCGCATTACAACCCTCTCTTATTACTTGCAAAATCTTCACTCACATGGTCATACCGTACTACTAAATAAAATGAAAACGCACATAAATAAAAGAAACAACTTTGAATCTCGTTGCCACAAAGAAAACAAATATACATCAAATATACATTTTTATAAGGCTATTGAGCTCATTCGCATTTCACACCTACATCGAATTAATCTATTACCCCTTTACCTAAAATCAAGCCAAATACGACAAATTCTACACTGAATCAACTACCGGTTTACATAAATTCAAGCTGCTTCAAGGCGGCCCTCATTTGACATGTTTCGGTCAGTGCAATATTCTGCCTCCGGCTTCGTGGCTGTCTCACTCTTGAGATGAAGATTTGACAAAGCATTGCTCAAAGCATCAGTTTCTTGTGATATCTTTGCCTCTCCTGCAACAGCATCTTTTGCCTTGTTGCTGTTTATTTCCAGCTGCAGTGTGTTAAATTCTTCTTCGATATCGTCATCATGCATCTCACCATATGTAGTAGTTGCTTCTACAAAATTGTAATCACGCATGTTACGCAGATATACATTCAACTACAGATTATACAAAGTGTCTTCCGCTGCTGTCAGCGGTCCAATGTGATTCCTTACTCAAGGGGTCAGTGTTAAAGCACATCTTGAACACAATGTAGTTTGAGATTTTGCAAAGCATTTAGTGCCAGACAAAATAATGAACCATCTAACATTGGAATTTAAGATGCACGTTTTGAATTCACAAGAGAAATAAAGATGAAAAAAATACAAAAAGAGTTCACATTCTAATTGCCAAAGAATGGTTGTAGAGTTCTCAAGATAGGATGGGGGTGAACAAATACCGTTATTTGTAATAGTATGAAAGTATACATTTATCAGTAATGTGAGCTCCAGATATTTTTTGAGTCATTTGTACTCGAGCATTTTGGATATTTAGTTCAAGAATTCTCTTGGAAGCTCCGTGTATAAACAGGAACTAAATCATATCGCATGCACGAGTTCAGATTTCCCTCACAAATAAATCAAGTCACTAAACATTAAATCAGGGCTCCATCTTACTGACCATATTTCCATAGCACAATATAATTCAAAACATGATTTTTTTAACATGCTCAGCACAACAGAAACCTGATAATGGATGCTTACCTAGAGCATTATCAAGTCGTTTCAGTGCATCAATGTTGTCATCAAGTTCCTGCAGGCACAGTTCAACTTTTTCGATGTTAATTTGGTTTTCCTGCAAAGCAAGTTTGCTGCTCTGTAAGGCCTCCGCCACCTGTGTGAGAACGTAGAGTAAAACTAATGAAATGTTGTTTATCAGAAGTAAATATGAGGTCACACTTGAACAGGCTTGAGAAACTGTAGACCATATTAAGCATCGATACAAAGCTGTATATCACATTCAAAAAGCCATGATTACTGAAATAAGATTAGCATGCAAAACCAACCTTTTTAGAGGACTCGGCATCCGTGATAGTCTGGAGAACTTTCTCCACCTGGTCCAATAGTACCGAGCATCTTTCTCTACTTTGAGATGCCAGCTTCAGTTGTTTGGTATACCTGAGGGCAAGTTTCTTGTCCCCTTGTCTAAGAGAAGCTAAAGCTAAACTCCTGCTTCTGCACAGAGCCCAACTCAATAATAAACAGCTAAATTTATAGGTGGAACATTTGGAATGCGAAGCATAATCAGTGACAGTCTAACTAACATCTTCAATGTGTATTAGCCTAGTGAATCCATTAAGCTCGGGATGTTTACTTTTGATAACGTTGGTCAATCAAATGAAGCTGCTTCTCCAGCCTCTGGGCAGTCCAATTTAAGTGCAGTAAAGTGTAATCCATAGTTGAGGCAGTAGAAGCTGCTCCAGGAGCAAGACACAATTTCACTCCCTGTACCAACAGAAAAGGAAAAGAAACAAGTTAAACTCCATTTCCGATTCCAGATTCAAAGGTATCAGCAAGCAACCTCTATAGGATGAGGTCTGTTGATGAGGAGGCGTGTAGCCCTGCGGCGTACTGACAAGTAATCCAAAATGGCAAGTGCTTCTTCCTTAGAGCCCACACAAATTTCCTCAAACTTGTCCATGGAGACAACACAGGTACTAGTCCAACAATTTTCCGACAATTTGGTAACGACTTCAAGGGCTCGTTCCTATGATAGAATCGGAGTTACTAAAGAGACTTGAGAGACAAGTTAAAATCAAAATGAAAATGGCTACCTCCAAGAGCGGTGCGAGAATGTAGTAGTCGGCGGTGAGAGCGACAGGGCGGTCGTCCAGGGTCAGAAAATTGAGCGCCCTGCGCAAAATGTGAGGGAGGCGAGAAGAGGAAGCGGTAGTAGGAGGCAGCAGCAAGTCTCCAGCGCGGTGCATTTCAAGGAGGACGCGATCAAGGCACAAAGGGGAAAGGCCGTCAGGGCGGCGGCGGAACCAGAGGCGGGAGAGACGGGAAGGACGGATGAGGAAGATGTGGAGGTGGCGAGCAGTCTTGACGATTAAATCCCTCCAAAAACAGTAGAGCGCTTCCCAATCCGACCTCTGTCCGCTCAGCGCTTTGAATCTCGTCCGGCTCTTCACCTCGTCGTCCCAGTCCGCCACCTCTTTCCGCACGAACGCAGCGGCTTCCTCCTCTTCTTTCCCGTCCATATCCATTCCTACCTTGATTTGTATTCTTTTCGCTTACGCTCTCGCAAAATCCGTCTGTTCTACTGCATTTGGTTCGAGCAATAGATTTTTAAATAACTTTCCTTGTTTTAAAAATTATAGATATGTCATTCCACCAACTGAATAGTCAAACGCACCAAAAATTCTAATGTTGGCTTTGGAACCAATGTTCGGCTTCATTTTCAATTTCTTTACAATTTTGGCGCTTATACTGACGCACCTATTGATAGATTCGGATTGAAGATCTATTATGAAAAAAAAAAGATATTTATTTTGAATCGGATGAAATAAAGATAGGTTTATTTTGAGTATTGAATTTTCGAAACATCTTTGGTATGAATGCAACAAGCTTGGTCGTCGCAAAAATTGCAAAACGGAACCAAATGGGTTATTTGGGTAGAAACTCCTACGCTCAAATTGGATTTCAATCGTTTTAAAGCATAGTGTTGATAGCAAATAGCACGTACGTCCTTGCAAGTAAGAGGGTATGATATTTATAGGATGTCATGCATAGATGACATATTAGACATATTATTTTAAATAGAGAGATAAATATGTCTTTTGTAGAATACATATTCCCAAGTGCACATGCTAGAACATCGTAAAATGTACAATGTTTCATGTAAGTTTGTTAGAATATTCATATTTTGAAGTGGAGAAAATACATGGAATAGCCCTCAATTATACATGTGCATATCAGATAGTTACATGTATGATGGAGTTAATGAGTTTTTGTCTTATAGACACTTCTAGTATACACATCGAGTAGTTACAAGTATGATGGGGTTAATGAGTTTTTGCCTGATAGAAACTTCTGGTGTATGACAAACACAACTGCTAGAGAACAACTCAAAGGTCTTTCTGCTGAGGTGTGAACAAATCTAACTCACATATATGTTTTGGCTATTCAGGAGGATAGGTTAATCCCATAGAGCAATGTTGAGCCTCCTCTGACATAAACTCTATCATGTAACTTCTGTATAACGAACTTATCTATGTTTCTTATGGGCCTTGGCCCGTTTATTCAAGAACAAACCACTTGAACTTTAAATTCTAATAAATTTGTGTATATTTATTCTATATCACCTATCTTACTGTTGCTTGCATCAACCTCTCTTAGAAAAGATTACAGTAAAAATGAGTGTCATTTACGATCTTATGCACATATAATATACACAGACCAGTGTAAATTATCCATCCGACTTTGACAATACATGTCCAACTAAGAAAAGGTTTCCATAACAAGAAAATTTAACTTAAAATGTTGATAACATCAAATCAAATGTTTGATTTATTACTCCACGGTCTCCACCGACTCGTCCAATCCAATAAGAATGTTAAAATTTGAAATCAAATGAAAATTAAGCTGTATCTTAATCTTGACCGAAGTGATAATTATCGTAAATTTGAAGCAGGAGTTGTCTACATGGGACGACAGCCTGAAGCTTGATGCAAGCAAGGAAAGCACCTGAAAGCTTGCGGTGAAGGCTATAGGCCTCTTCTGGAGGGGGTGTGAGCCTGTGCCTCAGCATCGTTGCCCCCAGATTTGAGACGCTTTGAGTAATATTTGTCGATCCAAAATCATACCCACCACACTTGGCAAACGGCAGCCCCACCACGAAACCTGCCTGCACATGAGCCTCCAACATTATTTCAGATTCCATTCCTGTAAGAAACCCAAGTCTCCTTGACATCTCAATCACCGCCTCCCTCTCACTATTTGCACAACTCACAACCTGATCATCATCATACAGACAAAAAATTCAACTTCTACATAAAACATGACAATTTCTATCCACCACTTCAAAGGAAACGAATGCATCTTACCATCCTTAGGTAATCATCTACAAATTCTTTTGGGTAGTCCCTCGCTGCTCCAAAGTCTATAAGATTCACCGATTTATTTGTCTCATCATATAGAAAGTTACTCCAGTTAGGATCAGTCTGCTTGAGATTAAAGCGACAGGTATTAGAATTGATGACCTTAACAACCAAAATACTTGGGTTAACACAAAACAGTTTCAAACATGATTTCAGATAACAATAACAAATAAAACAATAGTCGCAAAATGAGTGCTGGTGATAGAGTTAAGGCCAGTCACACAGAGCCAACACTAACACAGTCAGAATCTAACCAAGGGGAGATGGTTTTATTATTATCAAAGAAATCTAGAAAATACTGCTAGGTGTACCACCTGCTGTACAATCCTGCTGATAACAAAAATTAATAAGCACAAGCCTAACAAATGACTAACATCTTATATAAATACTACCTAAGACTGCTGGCTTCAAACACAGTTCAAAACATGATTAGCCTAGGAAACCTTTACAATAGTTTCTAAAAGGAGGAGTGAAGGCGCAGCTGCAGATTAATTTTCTGCAGTAGTTTCCAAAAGTTGTTATTAATAATTTAAGTTGTTTTCATTATGACTAATTTTATTATTTTCCTGGACTAAGGCCTGTTGGTTGCATGAGTCGGGGGTTTAAATAGTTTTTTCTCAGTTAAGTTAGGATCATCTTCTGGCCCTCTGGGAAGTATCATAGGTTTGAATAGCTTCACTGTGGCAGGGTAGTTCCTCTGAGCCTCGTGAGAGGTGGTTTTTGCTTTGTGATTCAGTCATTTATTTCTCTTCTACCTTAACACATCCTCTTGTTGTGCTAAATTGGAATTTGGGGAATGCTATAAGTTGGATTTACCAATATATGTTAATTCCTTAAATACAATCAGATTCTTTACAACCAGAAGCTTGCTAGCCAAAGGAATGTATTAGAGAGAGAGAGAGAGCGAGAGGGAGGGAGACAGCTTGCCTGCATGAAACGGAAGATAAATAACTCCATTAAAGTAAGCTCAAGTAACTTTTTCCCCACATAATTGCGAGTCTCTTGATCCAGTAATGCAACTTTATCAATTGGAATGCCTGCATAAAGGAGATAGTTACCTCATAAGTTTTTATAAGCTATCAATTGTGTGTGTATATAATTAGAGAGCAGAGTTAAAAGAATGTCCATAAACTATGGAGGAGGCAAGAAATTGCCTCCTGAATCTAAGATTTATTACAAAGGGAGAAGAATTGGAATAGGACATCAGAATTTCCTTATCAGCAATATATGAATAAAAAAAGTTTTAATTGCATCATGCAACTTAAACCAAAGGAAAAGAAATAAATAATAATTATTATTATTATTATTAAAGAAATTATTAATTTTATAAATTAGTGAAAGTAATTTGATTTGTACTCAATTCTTTTTAGGATGTCCTCAAATTTAACCTGAGAAAATTTTGTATATTATTGCTGACCTACTGAATCCAAGGTTTAAATGGGAGGTAAAGGTACAGAGATTTATTTTCTACTAGTACAACAGAGGATTTCTTTCCTTTATAAAAAGAAAAGGATAGAACACATACCAGGTACCAGTTCTGTAGTTAGAACTCTTCTACTGCATAAATTATCGACTACAAATGGAACATAAAATCCTTCTGCGTTGGACAACAAAGTACGAAACCTTTTCTGGCTTTTGGCCTCCAATTCATAGTCACATTCACGAGAAAGTTCTTCTTTGGCAACCTTTGAAGGAATTGAAGCATAAACTGACTCTTGTTAAAGTAACAATCACACTTGCATGGCATCAGAAAACTGACTTCACGAACAATATTTGGGAAATGTATTGCAAGCGAGTTTTCATAAGAAACGTAGGACATTGTGTGAAGATGCATGAACTCAAAGATCTGATACAAATACACCCATAAAGAGACTAATTCACATCTGAATTTGTCAGCAGAAAGCCAAATGCAAGAAGTTTTAGAAAGAGAATTGTTCAGAGCATCTAGGTAATGATTGATAATTACTAAGAATGCAACTGTGAGAGGCAATCTCTGTGTGGTTAATCTAATTTATCTAGATTATATGTGCATAGTTGCGCAATCGGAAAAAGTTTTTGAGATTATCAGATCTTTTTGCAATTTACTACTGCATTGTCCAAGGGTCATTGCTTATTAAAGCCTTAATATTTTATGGCAGCTTAGGTCACGTAAATGACAAAATTAGCTCCATCATTTACATCCTCATAAAGAGTTTAGTTCTTGCAAGTAGCATATTCTTTCCAATTACTCGCCAACAATAAAGCGCTACAACTAGTCAACTTCCAACTAATTAAATGGTCCTTCTTGTGCATATCTACTCATCCAGCTCACATTTCCAATTTCTTTCTTACTGACCACAGACAGGTGAAGCCAAGATATTATAATCACATTGAGAAATATATTATAAGTATACTAGTAAAACTATGTAGTGGTTTCAATTATGAAGAATTTGTTTGAATGCTAGAAGGTAATGGTATTAAGCCATTGATAATTTCATGCTTTAGTGTAATTGAGTTGACACAATGATAACATAATTGTTTGTTAATTTATAGTTTCATTTTTTTAAATTATGCCTAAGATTTTACTTTTAAACCACGTCTAGTTGGACCCCATTACCCCCAACAAAGTTCTTGGGTCTGTCGCTCGCTAAAACTAACAATATATCCAGATGAAATGTTCAGCAATATCTAAAGAAGCAAGAAACTTTAGCAAATCCGCCTAGTAGGCACCTCTTTCTAGATAAAAGACAAGAAAACTACATTAGACAAACTAAAAAGTTACAAAGGGAAAAACGTCCAGGCTAAAAGAAAACCACTCAAATCTCTAGCTACATGGGAGGGGAAAAAAACTTGAATTCTTTATAATATGAAACCCATCAAGCAACTCTAAACTTAGCCCTATCCCAGATCTCCACTAACCTGCTAGGCCACAAATTCGCTTACAAACTAAACAAATTTGCACCATAAGGCACAATTCATTCAGTAAAAGAGTATATGTCCAATGACATAAGCAAGCACTTTAGACAAGCCAGGTACAGCTTCTAGACAAGCCAAATTAAGCTTCTCAGTTCTACAAGCATTATGGAGCCAATAAGAAAAAGAAAGACCTCACAAAGCACAAGAGACAAACGAGAAGGACTGTTGAACGTCAAACAACAGGCTTGCACCATCTATGATGGGGTTATGATAAATTTTAAGCAATAAAATAACCATATTTTGCATGGAAAGCATGAAACACAGACGAAAAAGCCAATGCTTGCTTTTAATGGGATGCATCGAATCATATCATGATGCACCTTGGAAATCTTATCAAGCCAAGAGGGCCAGAGGCATACAGGAAAAGTAACAGACAAATCAGTGATCAAAAACTTTACCTTCATTGCATTGTCAATGTACATTTTTTCTGGTAGCAAATTTGTATAAGTTAGTAGCCGTTTGACATTCTCGATGTCGCTCTCAATGCTATCTGCAACTCCAGGATACTGAATTTTCATTGCAACCTCCACACCATCCTTTGTGATAGCCCGGTGGACCTAATAAGATTTTAAAAAGCCTCAGAAGATGGAATGAGAAGGATCGTGTGAAAACCTTCAATCAGTTATAGGAGGCATAGTTGAACAGAAAGGGATAGAGCTAATGAAATCAGATTTGTTTTAAGGTAAACAGAAAGCCCTCTAGTTGTTATATCACAACTAATGAAATCAGATTTGTTTTAAGGTAAACAGAAAGCCCTCTAGTTTTGATACTTATATCAGTCAAACAAATTATTTCCACCACTTACCCTTTGCAATTAGAGAACTGCTAGTGCACTCACCAACAAAATCGATATTCTAAGTCCAAAGATATTATTACCTTCCAATTTGGCTTTTTTTATTAAAAAAATTGTGATGAAAGGCTCACTATCACTTATATATTTATCTTTAATGTCTAGATATTGACTGGTAAGCAGAACAACAACAGCTTTTCCTTATATCATATTTTAGAGAGTGGGATATAAAATAATATATGATAGGGTAACCGAACTGTCTTATACCAATTAAAGAACGTTTAAACAATATGAACTCAATTCTTCAGATATGGGCGCATTTTAACCATCGACCATTCTCCAATCCTAATATCAAAATGCTAAGTTCATTTTGTTAAACCATTGAATCAATAAATATGCGAGTCATATCAGATTCAAAAGTACAGCTCATAACTTTTCTACATATGTAGAGAAACCTTTTACCTTGTCCACTCCTACTTAGCTTAACCTTAATCTGTGTTTGATGTAATTTTTAAATTAAATCATGGTGAGTCTCTTACAAAATGCAAGAAAATTAGGAAGTGGAGTTTGTAAATCACTCTGAGAATTAATGATAAGCTTAAATAGCCAGGAGTAACTTCAAGACCTGCCCTATACTTGCTGCAGCCACTGGATCATAGTCAAAACTTGTCAACTTGGAGGACCAGTCTGAACCCAGTTCAGCATCCAAAACCTGATTGAGCTGATTCCTTGGCATCCGATCTGCCCCCTGACGAACAATTTCCAAAGCTTGCAAGATCTGGAAGGGCATAAAAGCTCACAGTCAATGAGGAATGTAAGAATTACATCGGAAGCTAAGAAATTTCAGCACCAATAATCATAACTATAAGCACAGCTTGATTTATCTGATCATTGTTAAATGGTAAAATATTAATCCATTGTCTTGTTCGTAGAGAATGTCTTCCCTCTTCTTATCCTTGAAGAAAAGTTTGACTAACAAGCATGTCTAAACAAAGCATCCAAAAGAGCTCAGTACATATGAAATAGTGCCAGGTTGGTGCTTCATGCAAGAATATCAAACATCATAGAGCTGCTACTAAGTTAAATGGTGCATGAATCAAGCCGTCCAACAAAGATTCACAGTACTTGATCATTCAACAAAACTACGTAAATTATCTACTTTTGAACCATCCAAAAAAGCTACCAGAACTCGGTATCATATAACAGAAAAGACATATTTACACACAAGACGATGAACTGTTTAAACACTAGAAGGAATACAATTCTCATAAGTGCAGTAAAAAATTACCATAACATACCATTTTACAACCACAAGTATCTTCCGAAAAAGAAAATTGAGGCTGTTTATTGTTATCATAGGAAATCAGAGAAAACACATTTTAAAGTGTGTATAGAAGTTTATACAATGCACTAACTCCTGTTCAATAAATATGCGCCTACGTACTGGAGCAGGTACAAGAGATTCATCTTGGATGCTCAACATTTGGCCTAATTTGAGAGCAGCTCCACGCATTCTGCATAACGCAAGAGCTAAACGTTCTGCATTTTTCTCAGACAAGAATGGGGAAACAGCATGCTGATTGTTTGCTGATTCAGGTGTCCCAAACATGACTCTCTTTGCAGATTCCTGAAACGTGCCCCACGCAAGACCCGCGCCGAGTCCAGCAAACCTTCAACCACGCTTTAAAATGTAAAACTAAAGCTCAAGCCAATGTGAACCGATTCAACAGTTGGTAAGCTCAAGGCATACAAACTCCAAGAACACAATTGACGTAAAGGAAGCAAGCATCCTCAGAATTGATTGTCATTTAGGCAGTTAATAGTAAGCTGAAAGAAAGAAAGAAAGAAAGAAAGAAAGTGTGTTTAGGGTTACCCAATGGCTCTAGAGAAAGGTGTGGAAGGAACTCTCCTCTCTCGAGGCTTCCTCCGGTGGTTCCCATCAACATCAATTACGGTGGAGGGGGCTCTTGTTGAGGTTGACGGATCATAGGATTCGGTCTGTGAATGTGAATCTGGATTGGAGGTGGAAGGGATAGGGAGAGCAACAGCGGCATCTGCAGCTGGTGTCGGCAGGGTCTCGGAAGCATCATGTGGCCATTCATCCTTATCATTATTACGATTGTGATTATCAAAGTAGACGACGCTGCTGCCTGTATCGCCGTGACTATTATTATTATTATTGTCAGTATGGGTGCGTGGAGTGTCCAGAATACGGAGGTTTCCTTTGGTGAGGCCGGCGGCGTCGGTGGCGGAGAGAAGGGCTCCTTTGATCAAGGTATCCGCAGACCGGCGGCCGATGGCCTCCTTAGCCACCAGAGATAACCCATTCACCACTCTTGCTATGTCCTTCAATGGAACCATTCTCAAATGTATATCAAAATCTGCCCTAATTCCTCCAAATTTCAAAATGTATACCAATATCTGCCCTAATTCTTACAAATTTGAAGCATCAAACAATGCTATTGCATAATAAACACAAGATAAAGGCAACGGGCGAAGAGCAAGGATGTCCGTCCAAGGACGAAACCCTACATTAAATTGTGCAAATGGTTGTCGGTTGAGGTTCAACTAAATTACGTCTATAAATAGCATCTCTTCAATGGTGCGGTGCCGCTGCGTGCTGAAAACCTTTTTTCTTCTGTATCGTTGATTTGAGTGTTTACGTGTGCATTCGGCTGCCATTACTAATGAGTAATGACTGCGTTTTAGTATCCACGCCGCCACCCAAGTTCCCAACTGTGTACTTATTTTTCAAATACCATGTCATATTTTTGGAAAAGAATAAGGACGACATATTAATATTTGAGCTGTGTTAATAATGAATCGAATACATCCGAATATTGAGACTTCCTTTAAAAAAAAATCTATGTAAGAGAGATGTCTTCAATCTATTTCACGGATCCTTCTTCCCAACTTTTTTTAAAAGAGAAAAAAACTATCATGTATCCATGCTTTACTTTTGTAGTTTTCTGTTAAATCTGAATAATCGTTTAGTTTGAAATTGAGACTCTGATTTCATGAATCCCAAAATATGAGAATTCCTAATAAGTAACATGATTATATAATTTTGTATAAAATAACACCAAACTTAGTTTAATTATAAGTCACACATGGGCTATCTTTGTCGTTCAATCTTCTAATTGAGCCAAATGCATGGATTGAAATGAAACTCTTAATACTACGATTTGATTTAATGTTTGGATTATTACTATGTTGTATTAAACAAGTGGTGGACTCTTATTAACCACTAATCACAATATGGGAACAACAATATCATAGCCATTAATTTTTTAGATGGATTCCTATAAGGATATCTACATATAGAGATGTTAATGAATGGATTTTACTCGAACCGATTCGTAACTGCTCATAGCCCATTAAATTTTAAAGCAACAGTTTCGATTCCACATCCGTTTTAGATGCGGATCGTTTAGATCCATAGTATAATGGTCATGTTCAGTTCTAGAACCACAATTTATACTTATTTATTGGTTCTGGTCGGAGTAAAATCCGTTTATTGATAAACTCAAGTTTAAATATGCTTGTCAATAAACTGGTTTTACCCATGCTGATCTACAATTACTAATAGCACATTGAATTCTAAAGCAACGATTTTGTTTCCAATTTTGATTCTGATCCGATTCTGATTCCAGACCTGCTCAGATCCAGACTGCTTCAAACCTCTAATTGATGGTCATGATCCGGATCCTGTATCTAATTGATCGATTTCAGAACCAGAATCAATACTTATTTATTAGCTCTAATCCGGATAAAATCCGTCCATTAACATTCCTATCTACTGGTTTGGAAAACTTTTTTTCAATGTAAATAATATTTTTTCAATATAAATTATAATTTCTAATTATAAGGTAAAACATAAATGGTACTAAGTTTTAGTGCAAAGAACACTTTTCATTAAAATAATTGATTTTTAGGAACATGAGTTCATACGTTAATCTTTATTTCAACCAAAGAAGAAATTCATTAACCTTTGCTAAACATACACACACTTTAGCGAGGTTTTTATCAGCCCCCACATTTAGAACTAGTTTGAGATCCTTCTCCAAAAAAGACTGAACTCACCACAGCTACCTGTTCTCTGATTATCTTAAAAAACGCAGCTTTGTCATTTTTACTAAATAAATTATATATAATAAATAAGAATAATACATTCATTTAGTTATTATCATCGAGCAATAATACTGAATACACTTACAAAGTAGTGGCCAATACTCTTGATTCAAACTACTTTAATCAAAATATCTACTTTTCAAGAAATGCTTTCCATGTGCGGTCGACCTGAGGCGTAATACTAATTGTTAACTACAGTATATGAGGCCATCAAAATTCAAATGTATGGTTTCTCATGCATTCTTCATTTCTCGACTTCTCAGTATTTATTAAAGCTGAGAAGAGCTTTCCCTATACATAATTTCTACCTTATATATAATCATCTATCAATTCTAAGATTATTACAAAGATGGCCAAGTTCAGGCCTCGCATGCATCCAAGTAGTGAATTTCATCTCAGTGGCTGAAGTGCTGTACAGATAGGATCTAAACGCAATCAGGAAGAAGTATCGCCTGTGGTGCATACACACAGAATTAGACAATGCGACAGCCCAAAACATTGTAGAGATGTACAAAAAATGGAGTGAATTGCAGTTCATAGAATATCCTATCATAGATCCTAAAACCCATCGCAAATGGAAATCATACTGCGATAAAAACATGCAACTGAAAGATCATTAGAATATCAATATGTAACTCTATAGCATAACCGGGGGTCAGTGATGCAAAAAAATGCCTGCCTATGAAATCCTGTTATTGCATAAGGACACCAACCTTAGAGCTTTAATACCCATATCAACAAGGTATGCCCGATGTTCATCACTATCATTTGAAAGCCTTTCAAGTTCCTTGCTGTAGTATAGAATATCATCTCTCAAATGTCCAGCACCGGAGCACCTTCAAAAGAGAGGAAATAACTAGATAGCTAGAGAAACAATTTCATCAAAGGAATTTGAAACAACAAATAACAGTGTGTGGCGTGTGGATAAATACCAGTTAGGGCTCTGCAATATCCATTGTTTTTTCATCATTGCACTTTTTAAAGGCTAGGCAATTATACTTCACCTACAGCTCTTTTCCAACTCTCAATACTATTTTCACCATATTTGAATGATTATGAAGTCTGTCAAACTGTCTAAGTCAATAACTAGCTCATTTCAGAGAATCCAAAGTAATCGTCCTAGATGAGCTTCAATCAATCTCATTTACTCTTGTGGTTGCACCAAAAATATGCATGTATATTTTGATTTGATCTACATCAATTTTACGGCTACACTTATAATATTATTTTTAATAAGTTAAATGTTGCAAGAGAGTCCAGGAGCTTTTGAAATCCCAGATTGTGTTTGACTAGGGCAGATGCCTTTTACATGATGTAATTTCTGGATTATTTGCAAAAAGATATTAAAATAGAAATCAGACCTAGCATAATTTACTTCTGAACATTTTTTTATTTCCATGTCACTTTTGCCTGCTACATGGAATTACATTAAGTAGGTTTAGTTTGATTATCTATGTCATTATAGTATATATTTGATCTTCTTCCCAGTTGGTACTATTATATGGGAGCGCAAGATATTCTTTAAAGAGTATTGTTTGATTAATGCGGATCAAAGCATAAACTCACCCTTTTGCATTTGTGCCTAAACATAGATAAATAAATAGAAATAAGTGATACGTGCACAAATGAATACCATACCTATCTATAACTGAGTCGACATCTGCTTTGCTCTCAGGGCCATGGACAAGGACTCTAATCAAGCTTAAAATGTCTCTGTAATCACCCAGTTTTCTTGCTTCATCATCAGAATTAAAATGTTCTTCAAATGAATTAGTTGAGCATGGAATTCCAACAGATCTTGAGACATGTGATTTTAGTGCTGCCTCTGCTTCAAGTCTAATACAAATGATAGCCATTGCATAAGCAACCCCTCCAAATCCTGTGTGTGATATGAACAGATAAGACCCTGCAGAGCTGGTAAGATGCACAAGAAAGGAAAACCGTAGTTTTAGTGCTATGATACCATTGGCAGGATGACATCAGATGATAGAAAGGGATTCACATATACAGAAGCATCTTAATTGCAATTACAATTGGCATATGCAATCTGAAGAATTTGAACCTCACCATTAAGAAAATCCTTGATGACACTGTGGCATGTGGTCAATTTGTACAAGATTATAAGAACTCATCATCTATCATATATATATGTTATTAAACTGACTTCCCTTTCAAGGAAGGTTTTCTGTTACCATACAGGAACCCAACAACCCTCCCCCCCAACAGATATTTATATATATCTACTTAACACTGATCCATAGCATGACATCATCTCAAAAATGAAAAAACTAACAAAAAGACACACATAGAAAGTTCTAGTCAGATTGATAAATTTTCTGGTACGTCTCGGGGATAGAGAGGTCTGTTCTAGAAACACATGCACAAATACACTAAATAATCTTTGTAGTGCCACAATTTTTCGCTTGACATTATGGAAGCTCTATTCTAGATATATAAAACAATGTCATATTGTCATCTCAAACATGTTAGAGAGGATGTTATCGTCGTAGGGAGGAGCAGGGGTGCAAGTAGCAGAAGCACCAGCGCACCTGTTATCGCTGTTGCTGCTGTTTCATTACTGCTTTCTTATTATTTTTATTACTTAATTTCAGTTCTGTTATTTCTATTATTTAGGGTTATTCGTAAGTAGACCCTGGTCTGAAGCTCATGGGCTTAGTCTAGCGTGAGGCGTGAGCAATAAAAGGATTCTATCTCCCTAAGAGCTGGATTGTGTAGGACATGATTTCTGGATAGGAGTGGCGCTTAGCGTTTGAGCGAAGAAGATTCCTCTTCTGTTGGAATTTTTGTTTTTAACTTGGTTTGTTATCTTCGTTATTCAATTGTTCCTATTCAGTTCACTGCTCATTCCCTTAACTCTAACAAAACCAGGTATATTTGAATAGTAGAAACTTAGACAATGAAAATCATATGAAATACAAATCAGAATTGAATACTTACTCATCCTTACGGTACTGGATGGAATCAACATCTGAAGCTAGAGCTTCTCTTTCTCTGGTTAATGGGATCCTCCGGTAAGCCATGTTATGCCCTTCCTGCTTCAGAGCAGCATATACCTCTGCTGGAGTCTTAACATCATCTATGAAAATATTCTCCCAGTATCCTATGACACTGGCCTGTTTTGATGCAGGATTATATTCTTCGCGATGTAAAAGCATCCTACCACCAGATTTTTTTATCTCATAAATTATATCTTCCTTCAAACGTGCCTCCATATGTTCCACCTGTAAAGTAGAACCCCATATTAGGAAACATAAATGTCTCGACTTCATCTGCAGTTTTATCATGTGAACAACTCTTGGCATTGAGCATACCACTGGGCCAGTGATTCCCATGTGCTTGAGTGTATCAACAGGCTTATTAAGTTCCCTAAGGACAAAAGGTGTGTTATTGATGTAAACAACAGCCTCTTCTCGTAAATCTGTTAAAACTACTTTTTGAGAACTTCCTTCTGCTATGGGCTTGGCACCTAAATAGGCTAACATCTCTTCTGCACCAGCAATTGTTGGGGTTGCCATGCTATACACAGCATATCCATCCACCTTAAAACACAGAAATCTCCAAAGTCAGACATGCTTTGACAAAGTTATGACCTAGCAAACGCATACTTGGGAAATATTATCTCAACAGAGTTAAATAATTTGTGACATAAAGTGTCATCTAGTAATTGGAATAGTAATTAAGTTCATGTATCTTGAAGTGATCATTTTGTGATGAATTCTACATTGTCTATTTTGTCAGGCTTTTCTCTATAAGAAACAAATATACTTTATTTATATATATATATATATAGGATTGGGTTCAAATAAAAACACATTCAAAAATAAGAAATGAGAACAAATTTGAACCATTGATTTTTGAAGATGTGTGGTTGTGATTAAAACAAATTAGGGTATAATGGTAATTATATAATATTACGAAAATAACCGTCCTTTAATTATAGGGAATGTGATAACTTAATCTTGAACCATTGATTAATGGCAAATGGATGATCAAGATGAATTCTTATTTCTTATTTTAAGGGAGTTTGTATTATAACCCATCCCTATATATATATATATATATAGAGAGAGAGAGAGAGAGTGAGGTTCAAATAAGAACCAATTTTAACGTGAGAACTAAGAACTACGAAAATTCTTTACGAACAAAATGAATTTGCTATGAAAGTTAATGAATCCGCTGGGAAAGTTACTGAATCCAAAAATTCGGAATTTTCACCAGGGTTCGAATCCCATGAGAGGCAAAAATTCCATTTTTTTGGATTCAGTAAATTTCTCAACGGATTCATCAAGTTTCACACCGAATTCATCATTTTTTTGTTCTCATATTCTCACGATAAAAATGGTTCTCACGTTAACCCTCCCCTATATATATATATAGAGAGAGAGAGTGAGGTTCAGATAAGAACAATTTTAAAGTGTGACATGAGAACCAAATGAATTCGCTGTAAAATTTGATGAATTTGCAGGGGAAGTTACTGAATCCACAACATTCCGAATTTTCGCCCGGGTTCAAACCTCATGAGGGGTCAAAATTTCTTTTTTTTTTTAATTCGATAACTTTCCCGACGGATTCATCAGCTTTCACTCACAATTTAAAAATGGTTCTCACGTTAACCCTCTCATATATATATGTGTAGGAATTCAATAATGTGAGAACACATTAATCATGAGAATGATAAGAACACTGCACTGAACGTATAAAGTTATTGCAAATAACATATGAAGTTACTGCACTATGATAACACTGAATTGAACATAGTGCAGTTTTCTACGGTCGTTGAAATAACTTCGTACATTCAGCACAATGTTCTCATGTTCTCACAAAACATGTGTTCTCAGGAATAAATGTGTTCTCAAATTCTCACAATATGTGTGTGTGTATTAACACTTAGAGAAGTAATTTGAATCAAACACAGAAAAATACGTAAGACCGAAAATTCAGCAATACACATTTGTGTTACTAGCATTGTGCATAACATTTATGATTTATTGGTAATATAATTTCTCCGTGCCATAATAGATCCTCAAAACATACAATTGTCATTGAATTCTTATTCAAGGTTATTACATCTTTTTCGTCAATCAACAAACTTAATATCCTGTACATCTGTGTAAAATACAGCTGCTTTAGTACCTTGTATACATTAGGTGCACCATGGATTTGTATGTGGCTAGAAGTCCTTTGACCAGGAAAGAAATACATCTTAAGAATACAGCCTTTCCCCAAAACTGAGCCATTACGATCCTTCACAATTGCCTCCATCACAGCATCTCCATGTTGAGAATCATATGGAGCTCTCAATTCCTCCTGTATTCAGAAACTTAACAAACAGTCAACCAAGAAACAGAGAACACTACAACCTTGAGACTTGAGAGTGTTTCAGCAAAGAAAGGAACCTTACAGGGATAGTAAAGAATCGTCCAGGTCTTAATCTGATGGACCATTTCATGGCTTGAACCTCTGGTCTCTGATGTAACCAGTTTTTAAAAGTCATTCTTGATTCTCCTTGTCCACAAAAACCATCAAATGCTTTGCTTCCTAGATATGCTGCAAAAGCAATTAAACGGAAATAACGTTCCAAATATTCAGCACCACGGTTTAATGCTACTCGTCTTTCTCTGGGCTCCATATGCTGTTGATTAAACAGCTGCCTGTATTGCAAGACAGCTTGGCGTATATTCTGAAGTGCTGAACACCTATCTATTATAGCATCTAATGCGCCTCGGCATTCCACCCCATTATCAAATAATCTTGTAATTTTCCACAACAATAGGATGTCATTGATCCCAAATGAATGAGATGAGTCTTCCCCTGACCTAACTCCTTCGGAAGAAGATATTGATGATGTTATGCAATCTTCACTCTCATCATCTCTGCGGTTACCAAGTTCTTTCTGTGATCGGTCATCAACTAACACTCTGACAGGCCTCCCGTAGTCTATCCGGAGCTTCAGAAGACAAGCAATAACAGTACCAGTTGTTGTCCTTCCAATCCCCATCTGAATAAAACTTTACCCAGTTAGGAAGCTAGCAGAGATAGCAATTGTACGTTCAGAAAACTTAAGAAAAGCTGTGAATATGGTCCATGCAACTGGGTGACTGAAACTTAAAACAACAGCTACCTGGCAGTTAAAAACAAAAGCTGTCTCTTTGGAGGCAGACACAATATTCATGGCCAAAGTGTCAAAGTCAGAACCTTTAGGAGCTTTTCCATCAGTTATTGGAACACGAGCATATTTGATGGGGAAACCATCAGCTTCAAAGCATCTAAATACCTCCCTTGGGGTCTGAACAGCATTTGTGTCAACGTGTTCCCAAGCATCTGATATTTGTCCATCATCAGTTTCATGGATGACCATTATGGCACCCTGATAACGCTCAGCTTCACGCAAAATATCATCCTTCAGCCTAGCCTCCATTCTTTCAACTCTTTCACAGTCAATCCCTAGACATAGATATTTTAGAAATTAGTGCATTGGAGAAAGAGATTTTTAGATAGTATAAAGAAAAGAGAAAATCATAAATGTTAATGTTTGAACAATATAATAGGAAAGAGAAACAAGGAATATTTCAAACAATAGGAATACAGATTTGTAATTAGTAATTACTGATGAATAATATAACCATTCTGCAAGCATCTAATCAAACTGCATTTGACTTGAAAGGAAAAAGATCAATTATGATATACTGCTTTGGTGCATATAAATGAGAATATATATAGTGATGCTGTCACAGATCCCAGTACACAAACACAGACAAGAAGTCTACTTCCTCTAAGGTCTAACCCAAGGAATGAAAGGAGCTGGAGGATACACTCGTATTATTATTTGGGAAACCTGTGGTCATAAGAGTTGTCACTTCTTGAAAATATCTAGTGCAGAAATCAAGGAAGATGGTGTTAAATACCGAATACTCCAGCATATTTTTGTATGGTCTTTCAACTTCCCGAAGTACAAATGGTCTTCCTCTTATGTAAACAACAGGTTCTTCTCTCATATTGTGCCACAGTACTGGACGGCCGCCTCTTGAGCTACCAATCCTATGAATGACCGATTGAATTCCATCAACAGTTGGATTAGCAACACCATAAACTGGAAACCCTGGAATTTCTCTAAAATTGGGAGCACCCTCCAATCTTTCCGGTAAACAAGGATGTTGACAACCAGGACAATGGTCACTTTTGAGAACTGTTTGACTTCCAAGGACCTCTCCATTCCTTAAGGCAGCAACTTGACTCATCTCTAAAGGGCGGCCATCAACAGTTTCAGCATTTGTCGGTAGAGATGGTTTTAGATTAGCAAAACCTAGAGCTCCCATGGGATCTCTCTAAGCAATCTGCACATTACATCACAAGACATTAACATATTTTGACATAGACGAATCGGTTTCCATACTTTCATTATCAACATATGTGCAGCAGGGTGATTCATTCTTTAACTGCAAGGTGGTACTTAGAATCAGAGAAAACTGTGGTTCATCTTGATCCCAGTTCCTCAAATAAGATGTATGAATTATGAAATAACTTTGAACGCAGTTTACATGATTAAACAGATCTTACTATATCCTAATCCAGCCTCTGACACAGGTATTTCATAATAAATATCTTACCCTATTTCTCCCTCCTAGTTTGACACTAAACTGATCCACCCTTCTTGTTATAAATATACTCAACATATATTTAGTCTCCCATAATTAATAAGCGTAGATGGCACTCCAGATGACTCGGAAAAGATTAAAGAGTTGTGCTATGGAGAGTCATAGTAATTTGAGAGCTCTAGGAAATACTTCCTGTGTCCCCGAATAAATGTCCTATTCTGAAAATGGTTTTGTAGCCGAATGTGTCCTATTTCAGAATACTATGCAGCAATGATGCCAAACTAACAATTTTACACTTGTCCAATTTTTTCCAATACTACTATAACTTTGCAGACTCTTCATGTTTCCCACAATAAATACGGGTAAAAGGAGTAAATTTTCCCACTTCCTTGGTATGCGTTTTCTGACGGCTGACGACACTTATTGAGAGTAAGAGAGTAAAAAATAGTATTTATGACTCTCACTTAAAACTTTTCTAATTTGGCTTTCTAGGTTTTCCCATAGGAAATCTTGGCTCCAACAGTGTTTGGAGTATTTATCCTAAGCCTACACAATCTTTCCATCCCTATTCGCTATCAATATTTTTTAGCATCAACATGTCAATCTGGAAACACAGTCAATATACCTAAAAGTATTTCTTTTTTCTAACAAAGGTCAAAGCTGGAATAATATAAATCCATTACTGATAGAGTGCATATCTTACCCTTCAAGGAGGTGTGCGTGAGGCATGAGAAAAGATGAGGAGGAAAGGCAGATTAGGCTGTTTATCAAAGTTAATTTTATCCTAGTTATTTTTCTTATGTATTATGGCTTTAGGATTGGTTTTATTATGGGCTGGACTAAGCCTCGTTGCATTATTTTCAACGTTATGGTTTATCTTTTGGAATCACCACTTGTTCATAACAGCTCTGCTGTGTCAGGGAAATCCCTGTGGCCTTGTTTCAAGAGTTCCCGTTCAGTTTATCGTTGGCTTTTCTTTATGACACTACCTTTACTCTTAACAATTGCCAAAGAGGCCATCTTGTAGATATAATATGTAACGGAGATGCCAGCATGTGTGATATAGTGAGGAACCATCTTATATTATTCACTTGATTGAGAGACCTCAAGCAATAGTTTGACACTTACGGGAAAGAACTTTGGTATTACCTGCGCAATATACTATAAAGCTCTGGTCTAGCTCTCATCCATTCTGTGAAACTGCATTGAGCAGGAGATATAGGATAAAGAGCGTCTCTTTCTGTATGAAGATATACGGCAAAGCAAATAAGGAAGTAATATCTTTCCAGGTACTCCACAAAAAAGGAGAGAGATGCTTCTTTCTTCATTTCATCAGCTTGACACAGAATACTACTTCGATAACTAGAAATAGCTTCACGTAGATTCTGTAAGAAAAACAACACTTACAAAAATTTAGAATCTGACTGTAGCACCAAGACCTATTCAATTTTCCGAAGTGCTTCTGCTTACTAGAATTGAGAAAATGAAGCAACCAAGTTGAATACTGGAAACACTACCTGCATAGATGCACATTTATCGATGACTTTATCAACCTGTCTCTTGCCTTCAACACCACCCTTGAGACATGTATTAGTCAATATAAATTTATACAGAAAAAAGGAAGGGAAAAAAAGTCTACTGCAATTAATGGAAGTAGGAAGTATATGTTATCTGGTACCTCTAGAACTCGAATGAGACTTCTAATGACAGCATATTCTCCTCTACGGATAGATTCCTCCGACTTTGGTAACTCATTTGAAATGCTAGAACTTAAATCAGAAACTTTTCCCATAGAATTGGTTCTAGGAATACCTATATATAAATATATTGGAACATATGGCCTTAGCTTCAAATGAGACAGAACAAACAGAAATATGTGTAGATCTTCTATCCAATAAAAACTTTTGACGATGCAGGATAAGCTGTATCTACTCATTAATCACAAGGACATATGAGCTAACTAATAGGTAATGCTAATAAAATACGTTCTATAATATAAAAAAAATCAGGCGGACAACGTGTCCCTTGAATCCCTGATGCACATATGTCATGCTAGATGATGTAATTAAATCTATAGTAGTAAATATCCAATTATTTGCAGATCTTCTACAATATTACCATGTTTCAGATAACAGAAAGAGAGACTACTGAAAGGTAGAGAAATACATTCTAATGATTTAATTTACAGGTAACAGATCACACTGCCAAAATATAAATAATGAAGAACAATAAGATTTTAAATCAAAGATCGTAAGCATAGAAAATCAAGTGTCAATGAAAGCTTCATATACAAGACTGTTTCCAAAGAACTCATTTCTCAAAATTCTATGTGCATATCCTAATGATAGAAGGGCATCATTATTAAGGCTGTGAAAAGCAACAAAAACTCACCTGAAGCTCCAATGCGGTTAATATAAATCAGTGTAGCGATCACCATCCCCGTGGTTGTTCGTCCACGCCCCATTTGGCAATTAAATACAATCTCTGTCCTTACATTTGCTTGAGAAATCTTTTGGACCTAAAAAGTAAACAATAACGGGTAGCAATGTAATATTGAAACATTCAAGTTCAAAATCATATTTATATAAGATATAATTTTACTAGATCTATCGTTTAGAACTTGTGGAGATTATAGCAAACACAAATCACTTGTTTTTAGAACATAATCTGACATGTAATATTATATTTCCTATGTGGGGATACAATATTTTATGTTATTGGGGATAATGGAATGACATATCAAGTAACAAAATTTAGCAGTGCCCCAAAAGACATATAAGGGCCCGAGCATACCAAAGATCGTATTTGGTTGGATGGGTGTTATTGATGATTTTAATTCAACTACAACTAGACTGAAACTTACCAGGATATCAAAATCCTGTTCTTTAGGAGACTTTTCATCTGTTATGGGAACACGTTCGTAATCAACAAGGAACTGATTTGTCAATTCCTCATACACCTGATGGAGAAGAAGTTAGGACAATGAAACATATAGTTTAGTCTAATTCATTTCAATAGCAAGTATGCATACCTCTAGAGGTGTTTTAACAGAATCATGTGAAACTGGCTCCCATTGATCCACCATCTGACCATCTGGTAGTTCATCAGTTACAAGGATTTTGTTTCCATACCTGTGATTCAAAAAGGTAGTAAAGATCGACTGTATATCATGGAAAGAGACCATAACAACCAAGATATATCATAGAACAATAGGTCTAAAAGAACGATGAAAGGAAGATAGAGCACCTAGCAGCTTCTGCGAGAATATCTTCTTTCAATCTATCTTCCATTTGCTCTACCCTGACCCTGTTAATGCCCTACTTTTATTTGAAAAGACAGATATTGATGAAGATGCAGCTGCAGAGAGTGTAAAAAAATTGAAGCAGACAATATGGACCAAAAGGTAAAGTAGAAATCTCTCAACACACATCCAGTAAAGTTTAACAGATAATCATTTTAGAACAAACGGGGAGCAACTTTTTTTATTTAGTGAAGCAATGCTGGAAAAATCCAATGTGCAGTGAAGCAAGGTAAAAGGTTGACTTGATCATGGTTCCAGGTTCAAGTGCCTGTGGATTGCCACAAAGGAAACATGAGAAGGCACTTTGCCCACAAGATTTTTACCCCAGAAACTGGTTTACACAACAAAGAGTAGCCCGATGTCTTCGCTCTTAGGAAGGTTTATATGGGACCAACTATGCTGTCTCGAGGAGCCCTTCGAAGCACATAAAACCAAAACAGGGAAGCTATATTACTGAAGATATGAAGCTGTTAATATACTAACATGCACGGTGCACCAGCAGAGAGTAACTTTTAACAAAGAGGAAGATAGAAGTAGTATAACAGAAATATAAAAAATAAAGGAAGAAGTACATTGAAACACCTTCAAGACATCACAAGGCAATCCTAATCCTAACTAAAGTCATTGCATTATAAAATTAAAATTAAATTAAAGGATGGACATTCCAATATTCGAAGTAATTGCTAAAAAATTGAAACTGGTCCTAGTCCAAATCTTCTTACTGTGAGTTGTGAGTTGACCTACAACAGTAAAATTTTTATACATTACAATGTCTTATATTAAAGTGTTCTTAGGCTTCACTTCAACCCACATAATAATCCCCAAGCATTTTGCCTCATAAGAACTAAAAATTTAAAAAACAAAATAGAAGAGAGTAGGCAGGATATCAGGGATATTACATACCGTATATTCAAGATTCGAAAAGGGCTGTTCAACATCACGTAGAACAAAAGGCCGACTGTTAATGTATATCACCTGTTTCAATACAATTGTAACAATATATTAAATAGAAATATCCAGGAAGTCTTTTATGAATATCCCAATTACACAGCTACTTTTAAGTTCCACTATTCAAAAAGGTGTAAGTTTATACCGACGTATTCAGTTGTACAATGGTGTTATTCCATAACAACTTGAATTTATAGTGCAAGAGAAGACTTCATTAACCATCTCTATAGGAGTATCCAATTAATAATATAATGCAAAATGCAGTACTTGGAAGTGATATGACCAATAATGTTGTCTTATTGGCTTTTGGTCTCAATTCACCACCAGTCGGAACTCAAGATACCACAGAAAATAGAAAAAGGTAATCTAGCTTTAAACAAGTGGAGAGGCAAGTAGAGCTCAGTGACAAGTCACTCATATTCATGAAGATTCAAGAAAGAGGACTGTAGCTTGGAAAATGAAAAAATGAAACTGAAATTGCAAGTATAGCCTAAATAAGGCAGTGTGTTTCTCATACTTTTGGGACAGACATTATACAAATATTATTGATGCATGCTAGAAAGGAGCAAGATTCTACAGTTGCATATTCTACCAACTATCATATCCCAAACCTGACCCATTTTCTGAAGTAAGCATCAAAACCTTCGAATTGAAGATGTCAAATAATGCTCAAACAAAAAAGCATATGAATCGTCAATCGTGTGGCTTTCACAGATGTAGAGATGTAACGATATACGGTAAATTTTACCATTCGCAAACTAAAAAATAAAGAAGAACTAGGTAAAAAATAAATTCTAAAGCTACTTCTATCATGGATGTTGCTTTGGTTTTCCACCAAAGCAAAGACTAATTACGAGGATCAAAATACAATTGTATTAACACACTTAAGCTTTCTCGACTGGCTCCCAATTCGTAAGACTTCAACTGGTGGCTAAAAGTGTTTGTAACTTTCTTCCCATTCTTCCCATAGTAGGTTAATGGCTCCAGTATTATTATCTTTTGAGAAGCTATACACATAGAGAACACTCAAGGACAATGAGTGGCATGCAATGATACTACGTCAGCAACAAAGCAGGAAATATAGAATCAAACATAAACCTATTCGCTTTGAAGGACTTAATCTAAGTGGTGACAAAAATTTATTACTCTCGCTTGTTAAATGCCCATTAAAATATTACCTCTCAATAAATCATAACATAAGTAGGTGACGTAGGTCCAAGTCAGCATTTAAGTAAAGCAATCTGCTAATTCACATTATTTAAATGTCAAAATGCTTAGGGAAACTATGATTTCCTAATTATATCTAACGTTATCAACTTAAAATTTGTCACACTCGCTTGCTAAGCATCTTAGGAAATGACCATTATGTGGCAAAAACCTTAGCTATGAATGCAGTGTTGTATGTCTGTGCATGTCGAAGTAGGTAGACATGTTTTTCATATGTTTATGGGACATGCAGTTGGATGTACACATTAAAAGTAAATGCTTAGTTGGAATCGCAAATTTTTTTATTAGACACATAGTTATTGTTTCATGATAAAGTAAGAATCAATCATACAGAGAGAGAACAAGTTATCCACACAATTGCAAAACTAGGGTCAGAGTAAAACCCCAATCACTAATAATACAACAGAAAAGTCCTTAAACTTTAGTCTAAAACACCTTAAAACATATGTTTACAGTTTACACATCATCCAGGCACTATAATATCATAAAAGATTATGGTTCCAAACACCTAAGAAGCTATAGCTATAGGTGCATATCCAACGTCATGATACTTGATACAATTTAAAAAGTCATAATTACTGATTATACTGCAATTTCGTGGTTCATATACATTACTTCTAAAAACGTACAATTGCAAACAAGAACTGTCCGCATGATTAGTCCACAAGCAGCAAAGATCTTTAATGTGAGAATAAATTATTCTACTATAGGATTTGAAAAAGGGAAGTAAGGAGCTGCAGAGCAAGCATAGGGAGGAAGTGCCTTTTTGGCCTTCTATTCTTTTATGTTCTTAAGTATTAAAATAAAAGCCTACTGGTGGATTCCCGATAAGCCAGGAAAGAAACAACCATTTGGAAAATCAAAATAAAACCATTATACAGCTATAGTGCAGAGAAGATCTGTGATAAATATGAGTGCACGACGAATGTAATTAATGCGACTCATTAGTGTAAGAAAAGCAAACCATTAATTGAGATGTCTTGAAATGATAGACAATTTTCAGGAAATCAGGTATTCAACTTTTATCATCAAACAGAACAGGCCAATCAATCCCCCAAAGGGGAATGCGAGCATGATTAACCTATATGTAAAATTCACATCCACTCAATAGAAGCTAATGCCTAACGGTACTTTTATGTGTTGTTAAGCATAGAAGTTATAGTCAGGGTATAGAGGTCAGACGAAGTCAGTAAATACTGTAATGAGATGGCGTAACATTAGGCATGCATTATGTAACTTTCAAGTATGTTACTGGAATCCTTCCAAGATTGTGAAATTGTATTGCCACCAACATTATTCATTAGAATGAAGTATTAAGTGTGGAAAGTTACCGGTTCCTCACGAAGACTAATCCAGAGTACACGAATTTGCTCTCCATTCATGTGTGCCCTGATGTGCGTGAGAACATTTCGGATGCCATCAACAGTTGGAATAGCTACTCCATGAACAGGCAAGGAACTTGCCTGAGGGGGAGAGAGAGAGAGAGATTGCAAATGAGCTAAGTTTGCAAAGCCTTTGAAGAACATAACATGGTTGAGAAGTGAGATCATGATTACTAAATACCCCAACCAAACATAGAGATATAAACAAATAAAGCCACAGTAAAATTAAACAAGAGGGGGGTGAGTGCAAGAAGATGAAAAGAAAGCATGGTACAAACCGACAGCAAAAATCTTGACTCTACTGAACCAAAAAGAAAATGAGAGAGAATGACGAAACGTCATTGTGGAGAAAGATAACCTTGCGGTAATTGGGGGCGCCGTCAATATGGGGAAGCAAGCGTTTGTTGTGGCAGCCTGGAAAATGGTCGCTCTTGAGAATAGTCTTCTTGCCCAGCACCGATCCATCTCTCTGTTTAATTACTTGCTCCGGCTCCTTGGGTATCAACATGCTTACCATTAATTTTTTTGCGAAGCACCTTTGTTTTCCCCTCAACGAAACCACTAGCCCTCGATTTACTGCTTTTCCGGCGCCCGCCAATGGAGGAATATTCTTATCACCGAATAATAATGCCCCAACTTCTGAGAGAGAGGGATAATTGACGTTAAGACTTGGATTTTGAGTTTCAATTTATATTATCTTATTTATGAGAAATGAAAATGATAGAATATGAAAGGAATATTGTCTGCCAAGAAAATCTCTTACTTACCGTTGTGGGTGGCTATAAATTTATTCATTCATTCGATCACTCAAACAATGTGCGCGCAATAAAGAAGACGAAACCTCAGCATCTCTCTGAGTCTTCTCTATCTGTGAGAAGAGCAGCAGCAGCAGCAGAAAGAATTATATAATTTTAGAAAGGTCGATGAAACCCTTGTTAGCCAGCCATGCCCCATGTGCATCACCAGCATTCCAAGTTGCCAACGTGAAAACCGTGCGCTGCTTCTACTTGTCGCACAGGAACCGCCACCTGCGCAAACTCGATTCTTTAACAGATAGGGAATATGCTTTTCATTCTCTATTTCACTTTTTCCTCTTTCTCTTTCTTTTTCTTTTTCTTTTTCTTTTTCATTCCACCCTTTCATTCCTTTCCACTGATATTATCTCTCGTCTATCTCCAGTTATTTTTATACAAAATCGCCATAATAATAATAATATATAAATATCACTTTGCATATTAAAAATATCATGAACTTTAAGAAATATTAATTTAAATAAATGGTTTAAATCCTAAGTTATATCCATTTTATTAAAAATATCATGAACTTAAGAAATATTACTTTAAATAAACGGCAAACTATATTCATTTTATTAAAAATATTCTGAACTTTAAAAAATACTCCCTCCATCCATGAAATTCGTATAATAATGTAGAGATAGTGGAGAAAGGAACTCATAATTGTAATGAGTATTGGATAAAAATGAGTATATTAATGCTAAGTGGAATTAAAAATGTGAGTCATAGTAGGATTTTTTTCGTAAATAAGTTAGTAGTATAGCGGGGAAAGTTATGAGGGTTATATGGAGTCCATGTCCATAAAAGAAAAGTAAATATTTTTCATGGACGGTCCAAAGAAGAAATAAATAAACGAATTTCGTGGACGGAGGGAGTATCATTTTAAACCTCAAACTATTAACTTTGTACCAAAAATATCATGTATCCATTTCCTGCTTCTAAAATTCTTATATGACTCATTTGGAAGAGAAGAAGATATCCCTCGTCTAATTTCAATAGTTGAAAAATGAACGTAGGATATTTTCATACAAAGTTAAAAGTTTGAGATTTAAAGTGATATTTTTTTAAGTTATAAATATTTTTAATAAAATATGTATATTTGGAATTTAAAGTGATTTTTATAAGTTTAAGATATTTTTGATAAAATGAATCAAATTTGGAGTTTAAAATGATATTTATTTATAATAATAATAATTTACAAGTGTATCTACACATTAGTAAGTGTATTTCCAAGATTTCTTTTAGTTTAACACATAAATAGTTACATCTATATTTATATACTTTATAAAAGTAGATATGGAATGTAAAATATAGTAAGTTTCAGCTTGTTAAATGAATTATTTTCTTTCCATTTATAGTTGTTATTGTAATACTAATATAATTTTGAAAAAATCATTTTGCTTAATTGCTAGAACTTACATGGAAATTTATTTTAATGTTAGCTAAAATATTAATATATTAATAAAAATCATCATTAACAAGAAAATACTGTACTCCTAATCGATGGATGGAAGGGTTGCCTTGATTTATGAGTCTTTGGATTTATTTTAAGTTTAATTTTGAAGTGTGCTTAAATATACTATTAAGTAATTATTAACAATATGAATAATATATTAAACAATATGATATGTATAATAATAAAATATGTGATAGATGCAAAATAATAGACATTGGGCAATTACATTTAGAGGTGGCAAAATGGGCGGGTCGGGCTGGCCCAGCCCGTCCCATCGGGCTTTGGGTACTATACTGGTTGGTGGCCCATCCCATGACAAGATTATCGGTGAAAAATTAGAGCCCAACCCAGCCATGTCTGGGCCACCGGGTTTTCGGGCTAAACCCGTCCGGTAAAAATATCATACTTTTTTTTGTCATTTTAGTAGCTTTAATATAATACTTAAGATATTTACTATTTAGGACACTTAAAAGTGTTATATTAAAGGAATAACAGTGGATTTTAAAATTGGGACACTTTTAAGTGTCCTATTAAGTATACTAATTAAGTAAATAATAGTGATTTTTAAAATGGGACACCTAAAAGTGTTCTATTAAGTGTAATAATGCGGACGGGCTTTTAGCCCGAAAACCCCGGGCTTTTTAGCCCCAAAGCCCGATTGGCCCGACGGGCCATCTGGGCGGGTTTTTTAGGTCCGATTTTTTTCGGGCCTATAATTTTCGAGCCCAACCCAGTCCTACCCCCGGGCCGGCCCATCGGGCCGGGCCCATTTTGCCAGCTCTAATTACATTCAAGTTGACTTTAATAGAAAATTCATTTAATTGCTCTTTTGCTGCGAAGGGAATAAATTTCCTATAATATTTGTCCCTATAAACTGTCTGTTAAATCTCATGACTAACGCCTGCAGAGGACGGATACAAAAAAATCATTGCCTATAAATTCGACAAGCAATTATGAATAATCCATAACTTGTATACCAAATGTACCCCAAGTTTTAAATTTACTATCAAAATTAATCAATTAACTGAAAAACCTTGTATGCATCGTGGAGAGTTGATTTTCCAACGCCAATTGGTTCTGGGTGGGGATGGAAGATTAGCCGCTGGGATTTGAAGAGTAAGGGATATGTCACGTTGGGTTTTGGAGGGGAGGGGTGGTTGGCTGTTGGGTTAGGGATGGGGATGGAGATTGGCCGTTGGGTTTTGGGGATAGGGTGGTGGTCGTCGGGGGAGAGGGGGTCGATCGTTGGATTTTCGGAGGTGAAAGGTTAGCCATTGGGTTTTGGGTTTGGGGTTCTTTTTTTTGGGGGAAGGGGTCGGTTGGGTTTGGGGGTGGATAGGGTTGGCCGTTGGGTTTTGGGGATGTGGGAGGTTGGTCGCTGGGTTGGAGATTGGGTTTTGGAAGGAAGCACTGAAGCACTGGTTTTTTTGATATTTCATTTAATTTTGGATAATTTTGATAGCAAATTATAGATTGATTATATTTTTAGTGTATATATTATATATGTGATTAGAAAATATTTTCTCCCTTTATATAATTAGTGTTTTTTTATCAAGAGGCGAATTAGATGCAATCAAGTTACAGGCACATAGTTTGCATTTAATATGTTGTGTTAATAAATTATTTTAGCATATATTGCGTGAATATTTTATACGTTGACCAACACTATATATATGCTCACCTTCTCAAAGCTTTAGTCCATTACACGTTAATTCCAAAGAAATCATTTTGCTATTTTTATATTTTATTTCTATATCCCATCTATCTTCATACCACGCCTTTTTCTAGTTAGATAAATCATATCCAAGATACGGGTGATTTTAAGGGTGATTTAATTTTGAAACTTTGCATTGTACGTTTGTACAAAGTGTATGTCTATGGCAATAACAGTCAAGTTTCATCCTATGAGTTAGTATGTCACGACGCATAGGCAATCGAATAGATGGAACTTTTAGAAATATTGATGTCCAACGTCTCAAAATTAAACTTGTTGTTGGTAAACATATATGGATTTAGGTTTTTTAAAGTGCAACAAAATATTGTGTGTTACAAGACTACTACAAATATATTTGTATCGAATTCCAAGTCCGAAATTGCTGACATATTGATAGAAAAGGAAACAAAAGCTAAAGGAGAAAAAACTGAATAAAATGAATTTGCTTTTCATTCATTAATTGCTACGTACACAACTACATTAACATATATAGAAAGCAAGGCTCTGCATGAGCAGAGGTCACAGGATAAGTTGCGTACGGTTGTAACCAACAATATTCTCTATAAACCAATAATAAAATAACGCTCAATAATAATCTAGATCCTTCCATCAAAGACACTTCATCGTGAGCCAGCCTTCCGTGTAGACATATTGTTCCACGTAATGCATGGTCATCATGCATCGTCACCCTTCTTCAATTGTTGACAATATCTACTTCTTGTACTGAGCTAAGATGCCCCCTCAATTCGAGCGAGCCGAGAGAGACCACTTGAAGCTTATTCTTGAGGCGAGAGAAGAATTGCACGCTCAATGGTTTAGTTAAGATATCTGCAATTTGATCAAATGATGGCACATGACGAACCTGAAGTTTATTAGCTGCAACTAGGTCATGCACAAAATGGATATCAAGTTCAATATGTTTTGTGCGTGCATGCAAGATAGGATTGGACGCCAATGAGATAGCACTCAAGTTATCACCCAAACTGTAGGAACGCGAGAAATCGGGATACATAATTCTTGAAAGAGGGAAGTGAGCCAGGAGATTTCAACGGTAGTGTGCGCAAGGCTACGGTATTCAGCCTCCGTGCTGGATCGAGATACAACATGTTGCTTCTTGGAAGACCAAGATATAAGATTACCACTGAGATAAACACACATGCCGGAAGTGGAACGACGATCGTCGATATCAGAAGCCCAATCAGAGTCAGAAAAGCCAACAATATGAGGATGACTATGTTGAACAAGATGGACACCATGATCCAAAGTCCCTGCGATATATCGGAGAATGCGCTTGACAGCGCGCCAGTGAGAGTCAAGAGGGTTGGCCATAAATTAGCTAACCTTGTTTACAGCAAAGGATAGATCAGGTCGTGTGATGGTAAGATATTGGAGGGCACCAACAATGCTACGATAATCTCTCGGATTGGGTACAGGAGAACCTTGAAACTTAGATAACTGAATCGATAAAACCATAGGCGTAGGGCACGGATTTTCATGTAGCATGTTGACCTTGGAAAGAATATCCGATGCATACCTCTTTTGATGAAGGTGGAGACCTTGAGTAGTCCGAGAAATCTCAATCCCAAGAAAATGATGCACAAGACCAATATTTTTGAGAGATAAGGACTTGCCCAGTTGAGTAATAATAGACTGAGTAGCAGATGGAGAGGAACCTATCACGAGAATATCATCAACATAAACAAGCAAGTAAACAGTAGTATAAGCATCTTTCTTTAAGAAGAGAGAATGGTTAGCTTTTGACTGGACAAACCCCATTTGGAGAAGAGTAGCCCGAAATGTGAGAAACCATGAACGAGACGCTTGTTTTAAGCCGTAGATGGCTTTGTGAAGCTTACAAACCAAAGGCGTAGGACCAGCAACTTCAAAGCCAGGTGGCTATCTCATGAACACAGTTTCATGGAGAATGCCATTGAGAAAGGCGTTGTCGACATCAATGTGAGTAACACCCCAGTTTTGCTGAATAGCAAGAGAAAGCACCGTACGAATCGTAGTGGGCTTAACAACAGGACTAAAAGTCTCGGTGAAATCAAACCCAGGTTCTTGATCATACCCTTGGGCCACCAAGCGAGCCTTGTAACGGGCTATGCTACCATCTGCATGTCGCTTAAGTTTGAACACCCATTTGCAGCCAATAGCACGATGATCTTCAGAGGGCGAAACAAGAGACCAAGTATGATTAGTGTAGAGAGCTTTGAGCTCTCTGATCATAGCAGCTCGCCATAATGGACTGGAAAGAACCTCAGAAACAGTTTTAGGTTCAACATTAAGAAACTGATCAGGAGGAGCTTGAGATAGCAACATCTTTGGTTTAAAAATCCCAGCCTTACCACGAGTGACCATAGGGTGATCATTGTGAGAAGGTACAACAGGAACTGGAGGTGGTGTGGAGGTAACATTGCTCTCAAAGATAAGAGGAGAAGCTGGGAGATCAGGTGGGGGAGGAGTGGTAGAGGGTTCACTGGAGAGAGAAGTCGAAACAGAAGAGGAAGAGAAGAGGTTAGGACTGGAAGGAGAAACAGAAGAAAGATGTGGGGGAAGGTTAATATGAGAAGTAGGAATAGGAACCGAAGGGGTAGATGAATCCAAAAACCAACAGGAGAAGGTGAGGTATCCGATGGAGGTGATGTGGAAGGAGAGGAGTGTAGGTGGGGAAAAACGTGTTCATCGAACAGAATATCCCGGGTGACTAGAATTTTGCTAGAAGCAAGAAGGACTTTGTAACCTTTGTGATGAAGACTACAGCCTAGAAAGATGCCAGATGCAGACCGAGGTTGGAGTTTATGTCTGTTATAAGGTCGAGTGAAGGGGCAGCAAAGGCACCCAAAGGTTCTAAGAGAAGTGTAGTTGGGTTTCTGATGGAATAGCTTTTCAAGAGGTGAGAGAAATTGTATGATCTTGGTAGGGAGATGGTTGATAAGAAAAACCGAGGTGGTGAAGGCATCATCCCAATATTTCATAGGGAGGCTAGATTTAAACAAGAGAGACATCCCCATTTCCACGATATGTCTGTGTTTTCGTTCGGCTAAGCCGTTCTGCTGAGGAGTGTAAGGACATGAGACTTGGTGGTGAATGCCATGTTGGAGAAAAAATGGAGTTATGCTCCTGTATTCACCACCCCAGTCTGTTTGGATACTTTTAATTTTAGCATTGAGCTGATTTTCAACAAGTGCTTTAAATTGCAAAAAGATACTGTGAACATCACTTTTAGCCTTGAGGAGATATATCCAAACATAATGACTAGAATGGTCAATGAAGCTCACATAATAGGAAAAGCCATTTGCACTTGTTATGGGAGCTGGACCCCAAAGATCACTGTGGATTAGTTCTAAAGGCGAGTTGTGTAGAGAAGTAGAAGCTGAATATGGTAACCTGTGCATTTTGGTAAAGACACACGGTTGACATAAGGTAGATGATTGCATTTCTTGAAAAGGTATATTACAAGAGTGCAAGGCTTTTCGTACAACATTGATAGTGCAGTGAACAAGCCTATTATGCCAATCATCTAGACTAAGAGAAGAAGAAAACTAGAGAAATCAACAGTGGGTTGATGGCGCCACTGAGCAGAAGTTTGCATGGGAGTTTGATTGAAAGCAGGAAGTTGACTTGAAGCTTGGCTATTGGGAGAAGTAGAGTGGAGATGGAATTGGTAAAGGCCTCCTTTAAGAGAACCCCTGAGGAGAGTATCCTTGGTTTCCTGATTCTTCACGATACAAAAATCAGGACGAAACTTAAGAAATACGTTGTTATCTTTAACAAATTGAGATACACTTAGCAGATTTTTAGTGATGTGTGGTACATGAAGCAGATTATGGAGAATGAAAGATTTGGATGAGGAATGAGTGTGTAGAATACCTTTACCTATGTGAGCAATGTTAACGCCTTGTCCATTTCCCATTTGTAACTTCGCACCACCCTGATACTCAGAAGCAGAATTGAGATTAGTTAAATCATGAGATATGTGATTTGTTGCGCCTGAATCAGGATACCAGACATTTTCATTATTATAGTCCGAAGTATCATAGTGAGAAATACTGGAATGGCCAGGATGAGTGATAGGTGGAAGTTGAGCCATGTGAGCCACTGGCCTGAATTGGTTGCTAGATAACTGTTGTTGGTATTCTTGCTTTGTCACGAAGTTCGGTCGAACCTATACCAACATTTATCGGTATGCCCAAGTACAAAGCACACTTGGCGTGTAGGTTTGTTGCCAAAATCCTTCCTCTTCTCTCCGCCAATACTATAACCTCCACGTTGTACCCCATTTCTACCTCCCCCTCTATTCCCAGTAAATCCTTCTCTTCCTCTAGACTGCTGATAATATCCTTTGTGAGGAGACAAATGAGCAATGTGGTTGAGAGAAGGTTGTGATCCATCAGTGTTGAGAGGGGGAGATTTTGTGGACTCCAGTCTACTTTCAAAGCTGAGTAACAAAGAATGAATATCCATAGCAGACCATGCGTCTACTTTGGAGGTTACTGTAACAACCACATAATTATATTCATGACCCAATCCATTCAAGATGTCAGTGACCCGATGCCCAATAGAGTTGAGCAAGTCACAACATGATTTTACTTTGGAGAGATATTCCGACATGCTCAAATTTTCTTTCTTAAGGGTTTGGAGTTGAAGTTTATATTGCATTACCTTGGCCCTTGACTGATTTGCAAAGCTTGTTCCGAGAGCATTCCATATAGAGGCGCTTGTGTTTAGACCAACCACAAGATTCATAACATTCTCGGTTCGCGATGACTGAATCCAAGCCGAGAGAATCTGATCTTGCCTTTCCCATATGGTAAAATCTGGATTCGTGGATCTGTATGTGGTGTCTCCATCTTTTTCTTCGATCCATCTTGATGGAGGTTGAGTGAGGCCTGTAAGATACCCTTCAAGGCCATAGCCTCGAACTGTGGCTAAAATCTGTTGCCTCCATATGAGGAAATTAGTTTCTTTCAGTTTTGAAGGTGAATGGATATTATGAAGAAATATCACTGGACCTCCATTAAATATATTTGATTCACTGATGGTGGATTCCTCCATGATGTAAGAGGAAGGAAAAACAAACAGAAATTAGAGAGAGGCGGAGACCTGCTCTGATACCATGATAGAAAAGGAAACAAAAGCTAAAGGAGAAAAAACTGAATAAAATGAATCTGCTTTTCATTCATTAATTGCTACGTACACAGCTACATTAACATATATAGAAAGCAAGGCTCTGCATGAGCAGAGGTCACATGATAAGCTGCGTACGATTGTAACCAACAATATTCTCTATAAACCAATAACAAAACAACGCTCAATAATAATCTAGATCCTTCCATCAAAGACACTTCATCGTGAGCAAGCCTTCCACGTAGACATACTGTTCCACGTAATGCATGGTCATCATGCATCGACACCCTTCTTCAGTTGTTGACAATATCTACTTTGATCGAGCTAAGACATATCGATAGTACCTTTCCGTTATTCATGTTTGTTTTTGAGTTTTTTCAACTCTCCAAAATGTTACACAAGTGGATCAAAGCATATTGTTTGGTAATAAACATTTATTTATTTTTCATTATGTGTTTAAAATTATTATGTAATGCTAAATTGATGGCTTATAAAATTGTTTCATATTTTTTCGTGCAGATATCATAAGAAGGTGAATCGCGTTGGTGATCCGATGTTGAAGAGAATAAATGGTCGTGAAACATTAATAGTGGATGTACAACTTAAAACGCCGACTATATATCTTTCATATTTAGTATATTATTGTACAAATATTTTAAATTCATAAGTCAACTCCTAATTAGCTAGCTACCACTTATCCGTGTAATTAATGTAAGCAAAATTTAAATAACTATTATTTATTAAACATGAACATTCCATTGGTGACTTTCTATCTGTTTATTTTCTTGTTCCAAAAACTCCTAACGTACCCTAAGACAACAACTTATTTTTTAAATGCTTTGTTTGATTTAGGGAATTACAAATTATTTGCACGTTTTGGGCTGAGGCAGTTGACGAAGTCATTCGTTATTGGCGTGACACGTCTAAGCGTCCTCTGATTATGGTGCTTCAACTATGTGTGGCAGATATTTTAATGGTACTCTAAATTCTAAACTCTAAACGTACACTCATTCAAATTTCATCTACATCTATATAATTAATCATTGAATATATATTGGGATAGTCTCCTGTGCGCGTTGCGTGCAAAGTGATACCACTTAATTAATTAGTTATTAAATTAATTCTAATTAAAATTAATTAATTTAATAAACCTTAATTGTAAATTAATAAAATCATAATTATGAATTAATAAATCTTAATTTTGAATAATAAACCTTAATTTTGAATTAATAAATCATAATTGGAATTAATAAAACCTAATTTGAATAATAAACCCTAATTTGAATAATAAATCCTAATTTTGAATTAATAAATACTAATTATGAATTAATATACCATAATTTTGAATAAAAACCTTAATTTTGAATTAATAAACCTTACTTGTGAATTAATAAACCATAACCATGAATTAATAGATTCTAATTTTGAATTAAAAATTATAATTAAAATTAATAAATTTAATTATAAATTAATAAAATCTAATTATCTTTACTCACCATAATTAATATATAATTATTTTAACAAAAACAAGGGTGAGCTCATAGTGAGACGAAGCTCACCCAAGTTTTTGTTATATATATATATATAGAGAGAGAGAGAGAGTTTGGTTCAAACAAGAATCATTTTAACACGAGAACTAAGAACCACAAAATTTCACAATGAACAAAATGAATTCACTATGAAAGTCGATGCATCCATTGGAAAAGTTCTTGAATCCAAAATTCGATATTTTTCACCAGGTTCGAATCCCATGAGGACGAAAATTATATTTTTGGATTTTTTAGATTCATTAATTTTCCAACGGATTCATTAACTTTCACAGAGAATTCATCATTTTTTGGTTATCACGTTCTCATGATAAAAAATGGTTCTCACGTTAACCATCCCCTATATATATATATATATATATATATATATATATATAGAGAGGATGGATCACGTGAGAATGCAAATATTGGTGAGAAATAAGAACGCAAGATTTAACGATAAAGTTGTTGACCGAATGTATAAATTTATTGCATCAAATTTAAGATATAAAGTGTAGCACTTAGTATAAAGTTGTTGCACGAATTTGGTGCAACAAATTTATATATTTAGTGCAACAACTTTATACGTTAAATCGATTCTTATTTCTCACCAATATTTGTATTCTCACGTGAACCATCCCCTATATATATAGATGCTATAAATTTATACATTTAGTGCAACAACTTTATACGTTAAATGCTGCATTCTCATTTCTCACCAATATTTGCATTCTCACGTGATCCATCCCCTATATATATATATATATAGAGTTTGGTTCAAATGAGAACCATTTTATCCTAAAACTAAGAACCAAATGAATTGTTCATGAAAGTTGATGAATCCATTGAGAAAGTTCTTGAATTCAAAATTTAGAAATTTTCACCGGGTTCGAATCCCATGAGGTGAAAATTCTATTTTTTTGGATTCAGTAACTTTCCCAGCGGATTCATCAACTTTCACTGTGAATTCATTATTTTTTGGTTCTCAAGTTCTCACAATAAAAATGGTTCTCACGTTAATCCTCCCCTATATATATATATATATATATATATATATATATATATATGTTTTGTTGTACGTCCAATTTGGATTGAAAATGTTTATAGTTTGATGCATAATAATATTGCAATGTGTTCGGCTCCTGCATGATTGGCAACAACTATAAATTTAATTTGCATATTTTATTCCTGATTCTTTATAATTAAAATATATATTCCGTTGTACGTTCAATTTGGCACGAAAATGCTTATAGTTTGAAGCATACTATTCTTGCAATGTGTTCGGCTCCTGCATGATTGCCAACACATATAACTTTAATTTGCATATTTTATTTCTGATTCTTTATAATTAAAATATATAATCTGTTGTACGTTCAATTTGGATTGAAAATTCTTATAGCTTGATGCATAACATTCTTGCAATGTGTTCGGCTCCTGCATGATTGCCACCAAATATAACTTTAATTTGCATATTTTATTTCTGATTTTTTATAATTCAAATAGCATCCATAATATTTGTATAACATTTATTTAGTTTGTGACATTTTTTTTAATATATTCAGGAGAGGTTCGTGTATCTAACACGTTTCATATTACCAACAAGATTTTGAATGAGGAAATTCAAGAGATATCTGAATTCAAAGAATGATATTGTATGTATGGTTTAAAAAATTATATTATTCTACTTTAATCTCATTAATTTCTCGCACATATATTTTGAATTTAGCTATTTATGTAATCTTTTTGCAAGGTTGTAGGGAGTTAAGGATGTTAGTGTTGTGTATAAATCCATACAATCTGGATTGTCTACCAAAAATGTAAACGATGATAAGTAGTGGTCGTATAAGATTGATCACAACGAAATCATTGTTTGAAGATGAACAGGTTAATTTATTTAATTTTATTTTATATATTAGTATATTTCCATAATTTATTTGATTAGAAAATAACTTTTGATGGGTAAATATAGGTCGAGAAATATTGGATTTATGGGAAGATAGTTTCAGTTACGTCAAGAGGTGATTGGTATTATATTTCTTGCATACGATGCGGAAAAAAAGTCTCCAAAGTTGGAGACACATTCTTTTGTGATAAATGCAATAACTCTAATGCCGATGTAAGTTTGAGGTATAAGTTAATCATAGTTATTTCTGATGAGGCTACAATGTTACTATGGAACAAAGAATGCAATGAATTGATTGGAAAGTCGGCAGCTGAATTGAGTGAACTCCATGCTAATGATGTAAGTTATAACTTAATTTTTATGAAGCCAATATTTTAAATAATTGTTAATATGACTAGGTGTTTGGCTAAGCTTATTTTAAAGAGCTTATAAGATGTTTCAAGAGCTTATAAGACGTAATGTTTGAAGAGTTTATAAGTTGTCAAAGTGTTTGGATGATTGAGCTTATAAGCTAGAGATAGAATCGTGAGTTAAAGAGAGAAAATCATAGTTACATGGAGAAAAATGACGAGAGATGAAATCAATAGTGTATATGTAGAAAATAACGAACCATAATAAGATTATTTTGGTAAATCCACTGTTACTTATAAGTTTATGAAAAAATAAGTTGGGTTGAACTACTTATTTTTAGGGGAGCTTATAAGTTGTTTGAGCTTATTTTCACAGTTTATAAGTTGTTTAGGAACTTATTTTACCAAACACTTTACATGAGCTAACTAATAAGTTGTTTTAAAGAGCTTATAAGCTTAGCCAAACACCCTCTAAATCTCATAGATATTAAGTATGATTTCTATGCTTTATTAATATATAGGAATATTAAGTTTGTTCTTTAAGGTTATGACAATGGATGTGATACCATTAGTTGGTGAAATTTGTTGAACCTTTTATTTTGTTTATTGTTCTTGAGATTAGTTCTTTATTTATGTTTACTCATATGTAAATTCTTACATCTGAGTATTAATCTTGATTACATATTGTCCTTGGATATATGATAACATTTTTTTAATTCATCACAAGAGCTTGTAATTACATGGTTGAATTGTATATTACAAATAATTTTGGTTGAATAACGAAGCAAACCAATTCATATGAATTGACATTATTATTTATTCATGTGACTAATTGTTATCTTAAATTTTAATGTTTATTTCATGTGAATGCAAATATATGAAGCGAACAATAATGTAGTCCGATAGTCCGATTTTAGTGTCTCACAACTAATTTTTTTTCTTCAATCTATGTGTATTTGTGATTTAGTTTAATTTTACCATCACACATTAGGGTTACAATTTATTCAATTTTTGATCGGGTTTGTGACAGTGGCATGTGCCAATTATTACAACTATAACTTTAACTGGTAAGTATCTATATAAAATTGAGTAGTCTGTTTATAGATTGGGATAGTCTATTAATTTGAATCAGAAAAATAGTTGAAAATGACAATTTTGTTATATATCGACTATATGTTCATCCCCGCAATTGGCACGTTTATGTTTTGTATATAAAGGTAAGCAAACTAATATTCTGGTAAAAGTGAAATGTTATGCATTTTCTTTCTTCATTTATCATGCACATTATCAATTTTATATTGTTGCGGATTTAATATTTGTATAACCACAGTTGAAAGAGGTCTAATAGAGTTGATAGAGTTGGGAACATGGGATGGATCAATTGAAAACAAAAATAATTTAAGAACTCGAACTAATCACGATTGTTAATTCTAATTAATCGACGCGTGGAATTAATTAGGGTGGTTGCCGTTTTTATGTAATGAATTAAATATAAGGACATATCTATAGTCTCAACAATATTATAACCGATTGCATATTATACTTATGGGATTTTATATACTTAATTATTGCTTCCATATTTAGTTTATCTTAATTATTCGATAATCTCATCTGAATTTACTCATATCATCTTCCACAATATTCATTGGACATATTCTTCGTTGCGTTTTTTTCCAAGGCTTTTGAGAAAATGGCGTCAGCTGGTTTGTATTTGTAGAGACATGATTTAATTTAGTTATTTTTTTTTTATCACGGGGAACCCGCAGCCGCTACATTAGGTGCGCACTGGGTAAACCCCACGTTCCTGTACAATAGCCTACAAACCACACAAGACAGGTAAACCACACTTAGAAAACCAGGTGTGACAGGCTCAAACCCATAGAGGCGTTTGGTGGGGTTCGAACCTGTGACCTCTCGGCCATAAGAACCCACCTTAATTTGCTTCTTCATATTTTATGTTAACTTTATGTATGATATATTGCATTTTCTGTATTTTCGTTAATATTGGTTTTTAAATATCATGAATAATATACGTACTTTAAGTTATGCTGAAGTTTACGCATTTCATCTTTGTGTCCAACCATTCATATGATTTTTTCTTCATGGGTTTCATGAAATCTAAAAAAAAACTTTCCACTTAGTTAATATTATAAGGACAAATAATGACATGATACAACATGCACAAATATGGCAATGATATGCACTGTTTAAAAAACGTATGTAGGTATTCAAAGCAAAACTGAAGTATTGCAGTACAATGAATTTATTATTATCCCTTTTGCGATGAAGTAATAAAGCCGAAATTACATATGGTTTTCCGTAGCTTGGAAGAAGTAGAGGAATTCTACGACGTTTATGAAGCTGCTTGTGGATTTGAGACTCGAAAAAGCTCTATAAAAAGTTCGAGCGACAATAAAGTCATTTTGTTTAGGTCTGTTCTGTGTACTCGTGAAGATTCGAATGCCAGTTGCAATGTTCTTATTGATTGGAGGGGGATTTTTATGATGCGTATGTGACTGCATGTGAATATAAATTAGTCTTTTTTTTTCTTTTTTTCTTTTCAATCTTATGTTTTTGTTGTATTTGTATGCGTCTTGTTCATTGTTAAGTGTATTTATACCATGTCATTTGTTATGGTTAATAATCAATTGTTTTGATCTAGATATTAATGAGATACGATTGTGTTGTTTGTACAATTTTATGCATATTTTTATTCTTTGTTGTGCACAAAACGAGGGTAAATTATTCATATTTATAACATGTTTTTGCAATTAATTTTAAGTATCATGCAAGTACTAAATACATGCTCGTCAATCTGGTAAGGTGTGCAAATAATTGATTTTCATTCAACATTCGTACTGTGAATTTTTCATTAATTTGTTTATAATGTTGAACTATGTTGTCATATCTATATGCAATCATTGATCTTGTAACATATAAGAATTAATATAATTTTCCTTTCTAATTTTTTTAAATAAATTTTTTTACTTGTCTGGCATCACAAACGAGTTCTAAACCTATAACTCCTAATACAATTAAAGTCGTACAATTAATTTTCACATGTAGACGATCTTATTTTGTGAAAAAATATTGATAAATATTTTTGAACATATAATGTATATAAGATGTATGTCTGTCAATTTACATATAAATTGAGAGCACATTAATTCAAGTTGTCATTCGTTGTACATAATGAATTATTTTGATTTAGAACAATGCGTTGTGTGTGATATGACGTTTCTTATGCATCTCTTTATTGATTCATATGTACAAAACTATTGCGATTATAATCATATGCATAACTACTAAAGAGTTATGCTTACAAATTACAATTTCATGCACACCAATTATCAAATTCTGCATAAGATACAATATATAAATTCAACTACCTCTCAAAATAAAACATCCATTCACAATTATACATAATCATTTGTCATATAATGTCTTTATACTCTTAGGTATTACTATTTACGAAACATGCACAACAAACCTCTAATTATTCCAATTTCATCAGACACAAAACACTAGGTTTACCCAATTTCAGGTCATTCACTATCATTATAATGCACACTACTAACAAGTTATGCCTAACATATTTTGATGGTTCATATTATAAAATAGCAGTATTGCAAAAAGAGGTTGTCTCATCAACATTGATGCTGACAACGATACAGATATGGATCTAAACATACATTTAACGGATGCACTACTCATAAGGCGCTTAGCTGATTGATCCGATGGTCTTCGTGTTGCTGAAAAACCAAAATGTTTGAATTATAAAAAATACAAATAGCAATTACACATGGTTAATTCATTATTAAGATACAAATTTTTTATGCACAGATTTATTATTAAGCTACAAATTCATTATAAATACAATTTGAAATTCAATTCATCAAAATATTATTTATGCACAGAAATGTACTTATTATGAAAATAACAAATAAAAATTATTTTGAATTATGATTTATGCAATAAAAGGAGTTCTTATGCAAAGACCAATAACAAATATGTAGAATTATAGGTCATTCACTAACAACATGTTGTTTATGCATAACATAATATACACTTATGCATGATGTCGAATACTTAAAATATCGTGGCACACTTTGTCGTATTTGAGCATATCACATTCTGTAGTTTTGTCAAACTACTTAACTACGAATGAAGTGAATGAAACATGGCAAATAAATAATATCATAAAATTTCAAAATGGAATCATGAAATTGCTGAAAGTGCAAACAATATAATTTATATACTTAAACTACTTGTGTAAAAAGTAGATCGTTTCTTCCCTTTAAATCAAGAAGTCATCCGGATAGGTGCAATGATTAATTAACAACTTCTTCCTGCCGGTAGCCTTGAAGACAGAATAAACAAAATCTACGATGTTGATTAGAATAATTGCACAAATACATGTTCACACAAAAGTACATTTTATGCACACACGCATAAATTATATTCGGTCACACACGCATAAATTATATTCGGGTATGTCTCTTTGTTCAAGCCTTACTAAATTTTTTGCATAGCTTATCACCACAAAATCTAGTGTAAAATATAAGAAAAACATATTTGAATAATGGTTGTTTAAACCATGTTCATCTTTATACTCTCGTTTCCAACATATTCACTTCGACTTCATGAGCATCTCAGTGATGAGTAGCAAAAGTGGGAAATAATATAGAATATTGATTTTTAGCATTTTTTATTGCACATAAAAACTGATTTTAGACAGTATCACATTCACAAAATTTATGCAAAATAATGTTTGTACACAGATAATAGAAGCCATAAAAATTGTTCAAAGCAAAACCTTGCATTCTTTGCAGATTCATGCTTTGCGTCCACCAAAATCAGTGCATAAGTGTTACCAATCCATTCGAACAAACTTGTACATGTTCACCAATTTTTGATCGATATAGTTCAATGAAATTTAGGGGATCGAATATATTATTGAAGATGTATTGTATATTTGTTTTTTATTTGCAGAGATTATGAGTGATTTACCATTTGAGAGAAGAAAGAAGGATAGGAGAGAGAGAGATAAGGGAAATTAATTTGTTGCGTTAATTTAGAAGACAGGGTGGTTTCGGTGGGGTGGGTGGGGTGTTTAATTGACAATTTCAGCCTTAACACATAAAAGGAGTCAAATCGGATAAATCTAGTCAAAGACTTTCTTATGCATGGATTAAATCTAGACCATTGGATGATACATTATCTAGGATCTTTGTTAATTCTTAGTTCTCATCTTAAGGATGGTTCCTCCTATAACCAACTCCGTTGGGAATAAAACAACAACTGTGTGACACATATACGAAGGTGTTGGGCAGCCTTCATTAGCTAACAGCAAACACACTCCAGAATCAGAAGATTAGATAGTATGCTAATATTTGTGTATTTTCTTCCAAAATACAATTGTTTGTTCCTTTTCAATATTTTTCTGTATCTATAGATTTTCCAAACATATTTTTGTAGTTTCTGTTGGCCTTATGAATTAAAATCAAAGGGTTTTAACTGGAGAAGTTGTAAAACTATTAGTGTCATATATAAGTACATTGATTGAGTGCATTGTATTTGAATTGGATTGATTTCCAAATCAAAAAGGACCTGAACTGTTGCATTCTTTGCACGAGTACTTGTTTTTAAAATTTTGGCTATTAGTTAGAAGGGTAGCTGCCACAATATATTATTCATTGTCTCAATTGATATATGGCTTTGAAGTCGAACATTGTCGTTTTAAAAATGTTTGTGATTGATTTGGGTGGTTTCGAATATACTTATCTTAATATAATTCAAATATTTTTTTGTTTTTAAATATTTCAATTTGACTACATACAAAATTTATAATATATACTTATAATGTAAAATTTTCACTATGGGACACAAACTAAGGTGTTTACTTTAAAATATTTTGCAAAAGTTTGGAATTTTGAAGAACCTACAGCTATTCAATACATTTTGTGGGTTAGTTACACTTTACACCCATAATTTTGTCCATTTTTTATAATTAAAACACACTTTCCAATTTGATATGTTAGAATCAATAACTTCCACTTCAATTATTGGAAAGGAGAGACATCAGGTTTGTTGTCTTTTTGTGTATTTATGACATATTAGATATGAACGAGATTTTTAATCATCCATACTTAAAGTTGGAGGGAGTGAAATCAAATTACACATTTAATAATGCAAATTATTTGAATATAATCCCTTTGTCGTTGGTCTTACCCTAAGGATATTTTGTACAGCAAGGAAAGATAAAATAATAACTACTTAGAGCACTCTTGGAGTAAGGATATTCTGAAGCAATTGAATTACAATTTTTTTTTGATTAGGTGGCAGCAGTGGGGAATGGTCTTTTTGGTGGTGCTAACGACGAACATACCAATATTGATATACCAAATGACATTCATTTGAAATTATATGAAAATCTAACTGCAACAATAGTTAAGGAAACATGGCCATCATCGATGGTTGCTCCAGATGATTTATCTTAACTTCTAGACAAAGCAATATTGGCCCCAACACTCGATGTAGTCGATTTGGTTAATCAGTATATGATTTCCATGAATACATTTGAAAGTACATAATACTTAAGCTCGGATAAAACATGCAGTTAGGATGCAATGCTCGATGTTCTTAATAATGTCTACTCACCTGAATTTTTAAATGGTTCGACAGTTCAGGATTGTTAAACCACGAACTGAATCTAAAGGTCGGTACACCGATGATGCTCCTAAGAAATATTGACCATTCTATTGGGCTATGCAACGACACACGTTTGGTCGTCACAAAGCTTGGAAACCATGTTTTGAAGGCTAAGATTTTGACTGGAAATAATTATGGCTTAAAGATGTTGATTCCGAGAATGTCACTTACACCATCAGACTCGCGTCTCCCTTTCAAGTTCCAACGTAGACAATTCTCTCTTGTTGTTTCATATGCAATGACAATCAACAAAAGTCAATGACAATCATTATCATACATTGGACTTCTCTTTAAAAATCGATTTTATCTCATGGTCAGCTTTACATTGCTATTTCAAGAGTAAGCAGCCATGGTGGTCTCAAAATCTTGATATGTGACAAAGATGATAACAATAATGCATGTACTACGAACGTTGTTTATAAGGAAGTGTTCCAAAATTTATAGTTTAATTTGTATTCATGTTTTAATATTTTTTTATTAAATTTGATTTGTCATTATTGGTTAGTTTATATTATTCATTTATTCTCAATATATCACAAGATGCGGTAAATAAACCTAAAATTTATTTACACATACAACTATCACATTTTGCTAACGAAATGTGGTATAAAAAAAAATCTTTATAAACTAATTCCTAAACAAAAATACCATCATACATCTAAATGTATTCGAAATAAACTTTTATGTATTGTTATAAATTATAACATTGTTGTTAATAGTGTATTGTTAATCGACAAATACAACTTAGTACCATGCATCGCACGGGTGAATAACTAGTTAGTTTTAAAATGTTTTAACATTTATTTCAACTCCTCTCGAAAAATATTTCATTTGCATTTACTTCAGCTACAATGGGAGTTCTTTTGGTTTAAATATGCTCGATAGTCGACACTACACCTATTGGAACAAATTTGTGCACCCTAATCATAATAAGATTTTGGGGTGGTCTCATGTGAAGCGAGCGCACAGTGAGATCATCCCTAATTTTAATTAATTATTTATTTAATTAAAATTTATATATTTAGTTAGTTAATTAACTATTATTACTAAATTAATTGATTTTAAATAATATTTAATAAAACTTTATTAAATTAATAAATTATAATTGAAAATAATAAATCATAATTCAAAATTAGCAATCTCTACTTAGATTTAATAAACCCTAATTAGAGTTACTGAATTCTAATTGTGAATTAATAATTTCTAATTACAAATTAATAACTCTAATTTTGAATTAATAAAATCTAACTGGAATTATTAAAACCTAATTTAGAATCAATAAATCCTAATTTTGAATTAATAAACCATAATTTTGAATTAAAAACCTAAATTTGAATTAATAAACCCTAATTGTGAATTAATAAAACTAATTATGAATTACTAAACTGTAATTTTGAATTAATACATCTTAATTGTGAATTAATAAACCATAATTATGAATTAATAAATTCTGATTTTAAATTAATAAATCTAATTATAAATTAATAAAATCTAATTATTCTTAGTTACCATAATCAATATATAATTATTTTATCAAGAATAATGGTGAACATGATGAGACTGCGCTCACCCAAGTTTTTGTCTAAGATTTTTTCACATTCTCATGAAGCCAGCTCAAAGCCTCATATCAATATCATAAACGCAGTGAGCAAAAGAAAAATGAAGGAACAAAGATATAATAGAAAATGTGAAGTTCCACGTCATATAAGTAAACTGTTACAATAATATTACAGCAGACATAACAGAGAATACATGTCAGATACTCATCCAATCCCAGCGGTACATGTGCTAATCAAACCCCACTTTACATGGATAAACTAGTTGTTCTTATGGCATTCAATACACACTAATTTAATTATCCATGTCCATTTGTATGCTTATATGGGACCAAATCTTGATGATATGCTTCGATCTCAGACTGAAGCATCACGGACCGAATCTACAGGACCATACTTTTTTATCACATTTCTTGTAGAAGGTAATCCTGCAACAACATCTTCTTCGATGCCACACTCATTTGTGCCTCTCCTGATCATGAAGTATCCGTCCTGCCATCCCATGAAAATGACCCATATTCAGGAATTCATCATATTGTACAAATAAATAAAACACGAAGATCGCCATCAACAAAGTACAAAGTTCTAACTTCCTCAATATCTTAAGCATTAATATTTACCCCGCTAGTAATATTTGGGACATTTTGCTTAAATCACAATACGAACTCAAAAATTGCAATAGCAAATGATGGACGAAGTCCCCAATTTCAAGCGACAAGGAACGTAAAATATCTCAAGGTTAAGGGTTCAACAGAAAACATACATCACCCCAGCTTCTATTCCACTGATTGGCTAAGAGCTGCATAAACAAACCCAAAGTAAGTTTACAATCCGAAAATTCCATCAAACTCAAGTCTTTAAGATCTCAAAGAAGCACTTAATTACCCAATAATCCTCTCCATTGTCAGTAGTTCCCCAGCCAATCAGCTTAACAGCATGACCTCCCATCACATCACCTGTTATGTGACTATAAACTCCTGACTTATAAACAGCAAAATCCTGAGACAAAGGGAACAATAGCTCAACAATGAACACAATTTGGAGGCTGAAAAGAAAACTATCAAGAAATGAATCAGTGGCTAAAAATCATACTTGCTGTCAATATGTAAGTTGGATAAACATATCCCCTTAAGGGATGATGGACCCAATTCTAATAAAATATGAAATGCCAACAAAATAGAATTGGGATAAATAATAAAGCAATCTTAAGGAGCCTATGCCTTAAAGGTTATATAATCAAGGTGCAACAAATTTTTTAATGAGCAACAAGAATATGAATCAGCATCTTACGATTTCCATTATAACTTAGGACGTACTTGGTTGATTGTTTTCTTGTGGGGGGAAGGCAATAATATAAACATATGGAGATGGGAATTAGTGTGTTGTTGGGGAGTTCTTCATAACCCTCTCTTTTATTTTTATTTATTTATTTTTATTTTGGTTGATTGGGAGTTATTCCCCCCTACTACCATACCCATTCCTTTTATGTTCCTCTACACCAAGTGACCAAACCAAGCACCCCCTGTGTAATAATAACTTTGATTTCTCCTTTTACCTCATACACGGTGAAAGAGACCTCAACAGGTCCATTCATGTAAACCTCAGCCATTATACTGTAAGGATCAGCACTAATTTTGTAAGCATTGATGCTGAAGTGCTTTGAATTCGACCAGAGCAGGTTGTCTTTTTTGCATTTCTTCTCGCACTTGGGAGTAGGATATGCAGGTTCACATCCAGGATGTGAGCATCCAGTATGATCGAAGTAAGGATCACACTGCCAAAAAATATCACATCAAGCTGCATATATACAAAATACAAACGCAAATTGATGATCGGCCATAAGCAACTCCTATTACTCATAACAGAAAAGGCTACCTCCGCAGTCACAACGCCAGTATGGACAAAGTATTGCCAAGCTGAGAGCGGGTACCCTCCATCACAACCATCACCACACATAAAGCCACAGCATGCTAAGAGATCATTGACCGAGAGAGTGATATTCTATGAAACAGGGAGTGAAACAATTAGGTACACTTGTGATCTCAATTCTATTACTAATGTAACTTGTTGCACTAGGAAATGGAAACTCGAGGACAAACCATGCCAAGATGAATGCAGAATCGATCTGAGAGGACCTCAACAGCACCGAAAGCCCAACATGAACCACAATGCCCCTAATAAGTAGAAAAGAGATCAGGTAGGAATTGCCAAATATAATTGAACTAAGAGGAGTTGTGAGCTAAGAGAATCAAGTTACCTGATCTGCAATTTGAAATATTTTTTGTGGAAGATACCAGGTAGAGGGGGGAAAATCAAAATAGTTAGCAACTCTCTTGAAGAAACATAAGCCGGAGGGGGCAAAACAACTGACCGAGAATGTCCGCAATTGTGCTACATTGAGGCCAAGCTATACGTGCATCAAATTTTTCTGGCAACTTTAGACCCTCTTTGTGAGTAACAACAGAGATTCCCTTCAAATCACCCTCTGGCATTGGTTTAACTCCAAGAAGGTGCTTAAATTGGCCAACCTGGGGATCACAGTAGCAGCTTTCTCACTCTCATGTAATATTCTGTTGATTATTTACTCTTGGGGGGTATGAGGTGGGGAGTTAAAGTTGCATGTGGGCTTATTAGAATACGTGCAAGAGTCAAGTAATTATCTGTAGGAAGTTTCACTCAAGGAACTTACAGTATAGTTGGCAAATCGAGGGTTCATGAAAGCTTTCCATCCGGCTTGAGTGTTGTCGTTGATTGATTTAACGACGGATTCCTGCATGTTTTAAAATTGCACTAAACTATATAGAATGAAGAAAAGAAAAAATATGTATCCTTTTTCATGTCTGTAAAAAAGTACCTGAAGAATCTTGCTATCGAGTTTTAGCTGAGGATCATTTTTCCCTGCAATGACCTGTAGTAGAAATTTACTGACTGTAACTCCTTGCAAAAGTAAATATTACAGGCCACACAAAGCACGCACGAGTTAAACACTGATAAGCATGAGCAGCAATACTTATATAGCATTTTTTTTAGGATCAAATTGTAGAAGCAAGTTCATTGGTGGTTGTTTGGATTGACAAGGATTTGAAATGCATCGTTCTCATTTTGAAGTTATTTCAAATCACTTACTCCAAACCTAAAGATATCCACGATGTACTCGTGAAACATTTAGGGTGGAGTTGCAGAAAACTCGTCCCCGTAGTTGCACATATACTATTTACAGGTGATGCTTAGGGTTTTCTTTTCTCTATAAAACTGAGACCTAGGATTAGGATTGCTGAACACAGAATCAGAGCAAAAGCAAAGCAGAGCAATCAGCATATATAATTAGGCTAGATTATAGCCATCTGTTGACCTCAAGGCAGTAACTTGAAGGAAGTCGAACTGAATTGGATCGCAATGAAGTCAAGGAGAAAGCGAAGGAGGAAGGAAAATTATAATCGCTACCTTGATCGCGACCAGTACAAAGACGACCAATAACAAGCCGATTCTCGCCGTCGATGTTGCTGCCGCCATCCTACTCGTCTCTGCTGTGGTAATGTCGTGTTTGATTGGTAAAGAGAGGAAACTATAAAATAACAAGATTCCTTTTTATCTTTCTCGGGCACACGTATCAATAAACAATTAGCTGACCTCAAACTCTTTTAAGTTGGGTTACTTAACTTTTAAGTTGGGTTACTAAGGGGGAAAACTTCGCCTTTCGGGACAAGATATTGAAAATTAGTCGTTTCACAACATTGCATGTGAAAAATACTTATTTTGATAAGTTTTGTGTAAAAATTGTTCAAATTGTTTATTTGTGTCTTTTTACACATAATATCATTTTCTCGTGTAGAAAATGATATGATTCATTACATGATAATTGCTACAAATTCAATTTAAATACTGATAAATCTAGTGTATGCTAATATACGAGATTTAAGAAAGCGAAAAACACAAGAGTTTTACGTGGTTCGATCGGGAATGAGATCTACGTCGCTGGGTGATGGTCTTCAATACTTTCACTATAATGGATTACAATGAGTGTATCTAAGCGCCAGTATTCGGTAAGTTGTTAACCCTTTACCGTCGACCTAACCTCTATTTATACATGTTTGTGGATCTTTAAGGATGTACTTGATCCCTTGATTTGTGGGATCACGATATCCTTTCATAACTGATCACGATCTCCTTCCATAACTGGATCTCTGAATTCCGCCTTTGACTTGGTCTTGAATAAGGTTTGGATGTTCTTGGGCTTTAGGCTTAAGTGCAGAATCCATTATCCATTTGCGTTTAGGCAACTGTTGGTGGGCCAATGGTTTGGTATATCCCATCAAGTACCTAACTAGGAATTTATCCGTGAAATTTATAATATTATTTGTACATTTTCAATTGTCAAATTAAAACATTAGTTTAAAGTGTAAAAATTGAAAATTCGAAATTAGCAGAAATTATAATTTTTTTAACCGAAAGATACATTATCCAGAAAACAAATTGGCCCTTGGCCGGTCAAAAATATGCAATTAGGCAAAAGAAATCGGCCATTAGCTTGCAATTAGCCGGTAAAAATAATCCAAAAAATGGAATTAGCTTAACTAGCCGGGTATTAGCTTGCAATCTCACTAGCCGGGTATTAGCTTGCAATCTCACTAGCCGAATAGTGCTTTTTTCGGCCCTCTAATTGTTACTCCATTTCGCTGAAAAATATAATTTCAATCCGACTAATTCAATTTTCAATTTTTTTTTGTTCAAATTAGTATTTTTAATTTGACATTTTCATGAGTGTAGTGCGGCATTCAAATTTTATATTAGCTGTTCGATAGGCTAGTCGTTATTTCCAGCCGGCTAATATGTATTTTTGGCTTTTTGCTAAAAAAACGCAATATCACAGCTAAGTTTGAATCCTCAATCTTTTATACTTTAAATTTGTGTTTTAATTTGACAATACAAATTTTGAAAATAATCTTACGAAATTAATGGCTAAATTTTCAAAATGTAGTAGTTAAATTGAATTTGTAACAATTTTGTGTAATGATTCATATCATTTTCTGCATAGAATAATTTGATTTTATGTATAAGAATGACATAGAAAATAGTGCATTGAAATCAACATCCAAGAATATATTAGTCCTTTCGCTGTAACTTGGGTAGTTTTTACATGAAGTGTGAACATTTTCCACTTGCAACTTGTGACATGCGGACTGCGGTTGGTGAACAGTGTCATGTTTCGAAATTATAAAGGGGAAAGTATGTGGAGTTTCACCATGGCTAAAAAATGGTTGGGTAAGAACGAGGAAGGGGGTGTTAACGGAGAGAGAGAATCAGAATGGGAAAAAATAATATTTCATCCGTTTCATTTTAAGTGGTTTGTTACTTTTTGGATGTGTAGATTAAAAAAAAGTTGTATTTTATATATAAAATAATACGACTCATGAAATTCGAGATATTTTCATGAATAAAACTCTTATAGAATGAGTCACTTTTAATGTGATGATCCAAAAAAGAGCCACTTAGAATGAGAAGGATGAAGTATATTAAAAAATGAGAATTGGTGATATGGAAGAGTATCAAATTTCTGTCTCTCTCTATTTATATATATATTCTCTATCTTATATATATATAGGATCTTGTAGTATTTCGTACTTAGATTATATGTAGTACCATTACATTGTGGCTATGTGGACACACAAAAAAATTGACAAGTAGCAGCCGTTTTATTTTAAAAAAAATATATGTGCCATTAATTGCGCTAGTTTGAGATCAAGAGAAGATAATTAGCACTTGAATTGAAATATAGGACATGCTTTTCAATATTAGCTGAGAGCAGATTAGTATGAGGATTAATAATCTAATCGAATTTTTATTAGTTACATATTTAATTAACGATTTCGAGACATTAGTCTTACATGTAATCCATGATTTATTTGCTACGAATTTAAATATAAGCAATTTATGTGATTGTCAGGAATATTGAACCGCTTATGATCGATTGATTTGAACTAGCTTGATTACTTAAATCCAGAAACCAAAGCTCCAGGATACTCTTTCTCGTATCTAAATCTCATTAAGTTTCTACATCTTATTTGCAATACAGATATAAATGATTCGAATCGAATATTATTGCATTCGATTCCTATTCGAAGAAATTACTGCATATTCAATTTGGTATTTAAATTGCATCCAAATATTATTTTTATTCGAATTCAATTCGAGTTGTTATTCACGAATATTCGAAATTGTTTGAATATTCAGATTCGATTTTTTATTGAGGCAACGGAGTCAGGTTTGCCTATTCCTCACTTGTTAACATGCAAGAAAGGCAAATGACGTTAAAGAGATTTTCTTAGTTTGACTAAACTAGAGTTTCTAAAAATTCTCATGACACAACAATTTAGATTTGGTCGAAATCTTAAAATGGAAAATTTTCAAAAATTATCAAATTTATGTATTTATTCATTTCCTTTCTATATCATAGAAAAAAAGCAAAATTCACTAATAGTTATAAATTTATAGCCAATTAACCCCCAATAATAATAATAATAATAATAATAATAATAATAATAATAAGGGATAAGGTGCAAATATGTCTTTAACGTGTATAATGGTGAACAAAAACACTCCCAAAGTAAGTTTATGTGCGAAAATATACTTGATGTTAAATAAATAGTGCATATCCACCCCAAACTTTGTTAAATGACAAAAAATATGATGGTTTAATTATAGACATCTTTCTTTCATATATGCTTATTACATAATAATTTATATCCATTACTTTTAAATTTATAAATTTTCATTTCAGAATATATTTTCAAATGCTTACATTTATTCTATAATTGAATTCATATATATTATGTTATAATATAAAACTACAAAAGTTTCATAATATTTGTCAATTTAAATTTTTATTTATCAAAATTTATCATTTCATAATATTACACGTAGCAAATTGAATTGTATGTAATTATTTCATATATATATATATATATATATATATATATATATATATATGTGTGTGTGTGTGTACATACAAGCGTATGCGTACATATAAGTGAATGTTAATTTTAAATTTGAAAAAACAACTTAATATTTTAAATTATTTGCATCGCTTATTTAATTAACATGGATGATACTTTTGCACTTTTTATTTAACGATAAGGGTATTTTGCACCGCTTCTTTGACATCAAGGGCATTTCAGCACCTAAACTTACTTTAATGGTGTTTTTGTTCTCCACTATAAATATTAAGGATGTATTTGCATATTTTCCTAATAATAATAATAATAACTTAGATGGTGGAAGTAGTTCTTTTTCTTCATTTAGAACTAAACTTTAGCTTTGGCTAGTTCGATTTATAACACGCATACGTAACATTTGTAGTATGGTCTTCAGATCGTCTGTTCTACTAATTAAGTCACTCTTATAATTAAAAAAAATCCTTAAAAGAAAAGGACAAGATTGAAATAATTTGAAATGTAATATGAGTCTATGACATAGATATAAGATATTAAAAATAAAAACTAATTTACAAATCGAGATCCATGTCCATGATTTTGGAAATGATGGTAGGCCGGCTCGGTGGATTCACTCATTATCTTAACAATTTATTCTCAACAATATTTGATATTTTAACCACTAAAAAAAATAATATATGATATTTCAATAATTTACGATTGGTGCAAATAGGTAAGTATGACTTTGGGTTTGCACAAATGATTTAGTTGTGGAGCGAACGGCCTAAATAATGGATTCAAATATCAGAATACTTTTGAGATCGAATTGAATCGATATTTTCTATCAAATTATAAGTTTCACAACAAGATACAAACTTTATTTCAGACTCCCTAGTAGGAGATTACAACATAAGACAGATACCAATATTTAACCCCAAGACACGTAATATCAAGTACTACAAAACTTCAATTTTTTACCATGATCAAGAGCATTACCCATTTTTGTTTCACGAGCTGCTTCGACCGGCCGGTTCACTCCTTAACGTGAAGAACCGGATCACGGAATATAGGAGCAAGACTCGGATAATTGACAATAACATCGAGATCATCCTCCCTTCCTCCCAAGTAAGTTCGAAGGAACGCAACGACGGCGCCGCCCACGGCCTTCCTCATAAGACCCCTGGAATTGGCGTTCCCACTCTTGACTAAGAAGTTTCTTATAAAATTCAGTTCGACATTGTCGTCCATCATGTCTAAATGTCCGAACTCCTTGGCAATAAAATGACAACTTGGCGGTTTGGACTCATTGAAAAACTCTGCGTGGTTCACCCTATCCGCAGCGCACGGCTGGAACACCCATTTGTTTTGGTTACCCAATCCGCAGCCGATCACGGCCACCGGGATGGACATGTTGAAGCTTCGTGGAATGTAGCTGAGGATTTTAGGGTCGGGTCGATTCGATGGGGATGTGCCGTCCACCGGGTCAATTCCAACTACTGCCTTGAACTTCTGGGGTGGGGAGTCTCGCATTGCTAGGGCAAAAGCGACCTTGCCACCCCTACTGTGGCCCGACACGACGAGGTTGTTCTCGACGTCGGGATGAATGTTGTTGTAGTTGCTCTTCTTGAGGGAGGCGTGTAGGCCTGTCGATAGCCATTCTACCACACCATTTGCTCTACCAATTTCCTCGTAAATGGAAATGTCCCAAAGCGATGAGTAGAACTACACAAATAAAAAGAAAGTGGGCATTATAAGTTGTACACATTAAGAAAAATAAACCCAAAATATTACTATTACAAAAACGTGTACCTGAGGTGCAACCACTATGTAGCCGTGAGAGGCAATGTGATCGAACATGGTAGAGTACCACTGGTTGGTCATCTTCCAGCCATGGCAGAAGAGCAAGACAGGGTAGACGCCCTCTGTTGTTGGGGTCACGATGAAGACGTCGACGGGTAGCGAAGCTTTTACCTTTTTGTCGTTGGAAGCCTTCACCGTGATATGAGCTGCTCCGTACACCCCCTTCTCGAAAACATCAGTTGATGCAGCGTCCTTCACACTGATTTTGCCCTTCTCCAACGTTGCGTCCGCCATTTCTTTCTTTTTTTTCTTATGATTTGGTTATTCTTTTTTGGGGTGTGTGTAAAGTCTTTGCAATGTCTCCTCTTTTTATAGGCGAACTTGACTCGGAAACATTAAAAAGTCGCTGCTTGAATTTCATTAATATTAGTATTCTGATTAATACATCTAAAGTTTGGGTTGTTGGCTTTCACATATTACTACCTAATAAATTGATTGTGTTTCAAATTTAGATTAAATTATCTGATATCCAAAAGTCTGAGATTCCATATGACATGTGTAATATATTATATAAGTACAACAATTTGTACATTTTCCCCATTGCAACGTCATTTTGTTGAATGTTTTGAATTGTTTTTAACTCTTAAACAACATAATTCATGAGTGATGTGCTAAAAATAATTGTATATGGAGTTGGGTTTTCGTAGTATCGATCTTTAGATAGTATATAATAATCAATCTAGACGACACATTGTGGTCATGTGGATAGACTATACAAGCGACACATGACATATACTTTTTAATTTTTATGTTCGTTGAGGTGCAATACACTAATTCTTCTTCCTGCAATTGTTATCAATATTACGCTAATCTAGAAACTCATGACTCTTGCAATTATGTGTGAAACAAATTAAATATGGGCTCATTTTTGTCTTAGCCATTCCAATTCTCTATAATGTTTCTGGGTACATTTTTATACTCTATTCATAATCAAGTTCATATTTATGATATTGATTGATATAATAATATCAAATTATAAATTTAAAATACAATAGAAAAACATAAATATAATTTAAAATATGACAAAACATCTTATACCACGTCGTTGTACGACCAACAATAGTCCGCAAACTGCCACAATTACAAATGTCGTGTTCCTTTTAAAGATGGACCAATCCATAAATACCATACCTATAAATCCTCGCCAAAATGTCAAATGTAATAAATTAAAGAATTGTGACCCTTGGAATAATTGCATAGGACTTCTTCTCTATCCACAATTCTGGTTAATTTATTACTATTTGTTAAACATCGGACATATTTTTTTTTTTCTTACTATGATTCCTCCCGTTCGACGACTATCATATTCTCAAAATTTGTAATATTAAGTAATATATATATATATATATATATATATAAAATAATGATTATCTAACTATTTACATATAATATAATATCCATAGTTATTGATATACAATATTTATAAAGTTTGTTTCTAATTACAATCTCAATTTTCGATGGTTAATGTATACAAATTAATTTTATATATTTAGATATAATGTAATTCCCTTTATATATATAGATATAGGTGTCATTATGACTTTAAAAAGTCTTCAAATGATTTCCGGAAAACAAAATGTATGATATGAATGTAGCATAGCTTCATTTTGTGACAAAACAATTATTTTTCTCCAGATATATTTGCATAAACACAATATATATATATATATATATATATATATATATATATATATATATATAGGGGAGGTTAACGTGAGTAACCATTTTTATTGTGAACGTGAGAACCAAAAGCGATGAATTCACGGTGAAAGTTGATGAATCCGTTGGGAAAATTATCGAATCCAAAAAATAGAATTTTCGCCCCTCATGGGATTCGAACCCGGGTGAAAAATTATGAATTTTTGTATTCATTAACTTTCTCAACGGATTCATCAACTTTCATAACGAATTCATTTAGTCGGGTACCCGACACACGACCCCTAATTTGTCGGGTATTGGGTACCCGATTACCCGAAAATCGGGTATAAGGGTCGGGTATGTCAATTTTAGGTGTTATCGGGTATTGGGTTTACCTGATGGATAGTCGGGTATTACCCGATACCTGATTTTTTTTTTACTTTTTTTTTTTTTATATTTTTATATATTTAAGTATATTAACTAATATATTCAAATTAAAAACTAAAAAGATATTATAACTTAAATTAGTTTACTAGTTCCAGAGTCAATGTTATTTTTCTATTGATTGACAATTTTATCGGGTAAACAATTATTGAGGTCGAGAATGATTATGATATTAATCATAAAATAACTATTAATTCTTCATCTTACATATAGGTAAAAAATATTACAATATTAAACTGTATATATTAGGTATACTTGGAAAAGTAAAATTAGCATTATTTACTTATTCTCCGACAAAAAAAAAATATTATTTACTTATCGAAAATAAAAGTTTGGTTTTAATAAATGTTTGATTTTAGTGGAGAATGAGATTATAACTAATATAACTTAAAGATATTAACACACATAGAATAAAAAATTGTTATGTTATTGCATTATTTATACTAAGTTACTAATTACCTCTACCGATTGTAAATACTATGTTTACTATCTAATTGTATTACCCATATATTATTTATGTTAAATCCTAAAATTATTACTTACATTGTCGATAATGTTATTGTTATGCTATTATATTATTTATACTAATTAAGTTACTAACATTGTTGATAATATAGTTTTATTATACTTAATTTTAACATATCAAATTTATATATGATAAGTTAATTTTAAAATAGTATATACCCTTAAATACGTGATATGCTATCATAACTTGGTAAATAGGAATATATAAGTTATATATATATATACACGAAAAATAAAATAAATAAGCACAAATTTTATCAAATTTATAAATGATAAGTTAATTTTAAAATAACATATACCCTTATATATATATATATATATATATATATATATATATTTATTTATTTATATATAAAAATAGAAATGAAATAGTAAAAAAAAACTATGCCTAGAGGGGATTGAACTCCAGTCTTGCAATTTAAGAGACTAAATGTAACACTAAACCCAATAGGCTAGCACATAAGTTTCGAATATAAACTACAAATATATGTTAATATAAGGGTATCCGATTCAGGTATCCGGGTACCCGACTGTAATACCCCGTAAAAGTTAAAATCATGGTTTACGATAAATTTAACCCGGCTTGTTAACTAATTTTTTTTAACGAGAAGATTAATTTATTAATAATCGAGCAATAATGTAATATGATCGGATTCGATAAATCGAATTAGGAATGTGTGTGACGACCACCGATTCCCGTTCAAACAAAACGAGTGAAAGGTCATAATCGTGAATCGTCTCGATGCCTGCAATTACCAAAAATGGAAAAGTTGACCTTAGCCTTTTTCTTTTTCTTTTTCTTTTTTTTTTCTGATACGTACATCTCTATCTTCAGCAACAGAACCCAACCCCTCTCACACACCTCTCCCCTCCTTACAAAGAAAATCTGATACTCTGCAACATGAGACAAAATTCTACCCTCCTGAATTCTGAAACGTTCTGCTGCATCCTCTGCTCATAAGGCAGCAGAATCTCATTCTCCTCACCCTACAACTCCCATTTCAAACTCCCATTCTCCGCATTTCTCAACACAAGCGGATATACCACAAAGAAAAAAAAAAAAAGAAGAGGATCTGCCTTCAAGGCCACTGCTCGATTAAAACAGAAGCATACAACAAAAATCCTTCATCAAAGTAAGCTTCAACCCATTCTTTACTTATACATTTTCTTCTATAATTGTATGCGAGTAAATTTGAAATGCAACTCAATCTCGTATGTGATTAAACGAGGTAATAACAACAATACAAATAACTAACATCAAAAAATGAGGAAGACATCTCATGCTCGACCTGTTAGCCTCTATCTTGTTCTTCCCTCCTTCTTGCGTGTGGGTGTTTCTCGCGTACAAAAGAGGCCGAGACCTTCGTGGCCTCCGACCTGCTACAGGGTGCTCCGACGACAGCAACGTCTGCAAACCACGGTGAAGAGACGGCGCAAGGAGAAACCGCGGCTCGTCGACCCTCGGCGAGAAAGGAGGGAAGAATGGCCTCGCGCCTCGGTTGGGCAACGGGCGGAGGCGACGCGACATTCCGTGGAGAAAGCGGGAGTTGGGTGAGCTCGCACGAGAGAGAAATGGGCGAGCAACGGCGACGATGCGACTCCGGCGACGACGCGCTGCGGACGGCGAGCGGTTGGTGATGCCGCTGACACTGGAATGAGAAGGGAGAGGGCATGAATCTTGTGTGAGAGAGAGTAACGAGGTGGCGGAAGCACACCACCATGAGGAGGCGACAGCGCTTGCGACGTCGGCAGGCGGCAAAGTGGCGGAGGAAGGAGGCAGGCGGCAAGCACCGAGAGTGGTGAGGGAGAAGGGATCCGGATTTGGGGGAGGGTGTACGTAGGTTTTAGTTAGAAAATGGATTGGGCTTTTCTATTAATTAATTGGGTTGGGCTTGGAGTTTAATTAAACAGTTGGGCCTTTTGTTTTAAGTTGGGATGGAAGCTTTTAATTAAATAGTTGGGCCGGGAATTATGTGATGAGTTGGGCCGAATTAATTGATTTAATCATTAACCCAACATGTGGTCTAATAAATAGTTGGACCAAGAGGATTTGTTTGACTGGACTGAAATCATTGGGCCGTGATTTATTAAGTGGCTGGACCTATTATTTTATAGATGGGCTTCCAGGATGGGCCTCTCTAATTAATTATATTGGGCTCATATAATTTAGTGTGATGGACTTAAGTTATAAATAGAATTGGACTATTAAGGTTTAATTGGGCTTTTCTATTAATTAATTGAAGCTGGGCTTTAATTAATTAAATCTTTTGGACTTAAGAATTTATTTAGATCAACTTTGATTGAATAAAGTTGATAAGCGTTAATTAATTATAATTAGACATGAATTAATTAAATTACTTAAACTCAGTTGATTAATTTAGATGGACCTTAATAATTAATTGAGCTAGACTTTAATTAATTAAGTTACTTAAACTTAATTAATTAACTTGAGAGGACTTTAATTAATTAAGAGCATTGGGCCTTAATTAATTAATTTGATTAGGTCTTGGCTAATTAAGTCATTTGGACTTGATCAATTAAAAGATAGATTGACCTCAAGTAATTAATTTACTTAGGTCATAATTAATTAAAGCATTTGGCTTTAATTAATTAAATTAGTTGAACCTTATTAATTAATTAGAAGGACTCTAATTAATTAGATGGATTATACCTTAACTAATTAAATTGGGAAGATCTCAAGTAATCAAATTTCCCTTGATCCTAATTGAGTTAAGTGGACTTTAATTAATTAAGTCACCTAGACTTCATTAATTAACCAAGGTAATTGAACTTAAATCACTTAGACCTTGGTTATTTAAATTAGTTAAGAAATTTGTTGATTATGTTAGACGATTGCTATATTATATGCATCTAGATTGAAGGCTTATGAATGAATAGAATTGTTTGATGAATTGTTGGGTTTGAGAGGTGAGGAAAGTGATTAGGCCTTGTCGGCCTAATCGAGAGTGATCGACGTTCGAATTCTCGCGTTGAAACCTCGCGCGTCGAATTCGAGAGGATGGCCTACTTACGAATAGGTCATGCCGAAATTGCGATTTGCATCTTGTCGCTACGCGTTGATCAAGGACCCCCTTCCATAACGTTAATAGAACTAGACCACCTCGGACGCAACCCTAACCAAGCAACGTAAATCTTCTAACGAGGGGAACCCATTCAGCTCATAAGCAGCTAATTAACGAAATTCCAAGAGCGATCCAACTTAATCGACTAAGATCAAGATCGAACAACAAAAACAATGCTTAAACAAGCTTTCGTCATGAACCTCGTTAAAAGAATACTCTCGGTTAGACTTTATTATCCTCCAATCTTGATGAAGGTCCATCGGGAAGTAATGGGAGAGTGCTAAGAGACGCCGACACATTTAAGATCGCAACCAGTGGGCTTTTCTTGAAACAAAATGATTATGCATAACTCAAAGCATGATTTACAAAAGCTTTATGAAATATTATCACATGAATCGTTATTGATCGCCAAATATTTATGTTTTGTTGTGTCCATATCTCGAGGTTGGTTTGTCCAAATGTGGGACGAGAATTGATTGGTATATCCAATGTGGTATGTGAACGAGTTGGTCCACCAACGTTAAAAAGGGTACGATCGGATCCGACTTAGTTGAGGACTAACTCGGATTGTGTACACGATGTGTTGTGTGTTAAGGTTAGCTACCTCGATCGGTCACGGCGACTATGTGTAGGTGGCCACCTCCATAGTGCGCGAATGAATGAACGTATGATTGATGAATGAATTACCAGATATGGAACAATGTGGATGAAATAGTCCGGCCGGACACTTTTGGAAAATGATAAAATATTTGATAGGCATGAGCCTTTTCAACTAAAACCCTCATGTGCTATTGTGGGCAATTCAATAACTTTTATGAAGAAAATGTTTTCGGCAACGAGTCCACTGAGTACTTTTGTACTTAGCCCTGCATATTCGTTTTTGATGTGCAGGTTGAGCAGGGATTGATGATGGGTGCGAGGTGGTGCAAAGTGGTAGTGGTTTTGTTGCTTTAATTGAAGGGATTCCTAGAACCTTGAGCATGCATCATCATATGTATGTTCACACGTTTATTTGCTGCCAAACTCTGATGTTTTGTTGGTATCTGTTGATTATGACTGCTATCATATCGATTGAACCGGAGGTCGTACTCGTTCCTGAAGTCATACGATTGGGTTAGACTTGAACATAGAACCTTTTGACAAGTCTTTCGTGACTTGAGTTTGACCGATACAACAGATCCCTTTAGTCTACGTATTTATTCACAATTGATTGGTTAATCGTATTGGTTTAAATTATATATATCCGCTGCATTTATCATACCAGTGACGATCCATGTGATCCGTACTTTCTTTAAAAGTCGGGTCGTCACAAAGTGGTATCGAGCAATGGTTCGCTCGAACTCTAGAAAGCCCTTCCTCGAATCATAAGTTGAAAGTAGAGTCTTGAAACTGTTGGTATTGACTTCTTTTCATTGAATTCTAAATTGAAAGTTGAGACTAAAATTAATTGTGTTTGACTACCACCGCACTCCACTCCATCATCGCCCCGCTCAACGAGGAAGAAGGTAACTATTTCAACCGAAAGTTGTTTTGAAATGATGTAAGTTTATGAAGTGTGAAATGGACTTACAAAAGTCGCATTGTGTTGAAAGTTGAAATATGTTGAAAAGAGAAAGGTCTCAAAATTTCAAATGGAGTTGTTGTTTCCAATGATTTTGGAAAAATGAATGATTGACATTGAAAAATTATTCTCAAAATAACTGATTGTTAAGTTGAAGAAAAAGTTGAAAACTCTGGGAGATTGATAACGTAATGATATGGGAATATCTGTTGATGGCATATATATTATGAGTTGTGTTTACTCCTTTATGCAAAGCATGCTAGAGGCATAAAATAAATGAGTATGTTTCCCATGAGAACATAGCCTCTTAAGACGCATGATCCCTTTTGCGCCGAACTTAGTAGGAGAACATAAGGTGTCCCCGATTGAACGGAATACTAAGAAAGAACGAGAACATCGAAATTATAAGAATCTCAATCCGAACGGATTTGATGATGAGAATGCAACAACTCTACGATGACGAAGCAATTGTTTAACTGGAGGTTCGCACCGTTACGAGTCCCAACCTCTCTACGCGAAGAAATTTCGAACACTATACATGCTATTTCTATCGTAGCGATAACGAAGGATCAAAGCATAACGTTAAGAAAGTATGATAAAAAAAAAAGGGATGAATTTTGAGTATTGCGGGAACGCATATGATCGAATGTTATGATTCGAATGGAAATAAAGGTTTCATACCTCAATGAGAAATGGTGACCACTTAGCCTTTACCCGAAGGCTGGACATTGAATGTCTGTTTTATCCTAAGAGACCATACAACCTCTTTTCGAATACCAAATTAATAAAATAAGATATAAGGTTGTGGTTCGAGCGATGTTTACGACTAAAAGTCCTTTATCCTGTAGAACTATACCCAAGAAGGTTGTATATTCCTACAGACGTATCGAGGAGAAGACGCCGGTGAGTTCTTAGCTCACTTCATGTGACACTAGTTATCAGACATGGACGTGGTACATCATACTACGACGACGTACTCGATCGTTACTGAGATTGCCACCCGATTAGCGGGGGTGTACACATGAGATCATCCGAATACATATATCGTCGTCGAGAAAGCTTGATTTCGCTCCATCAACCACCGAACCACGTATTCATGGTATACTGAGTGTAATTTATGAATCGATCTCCCGAGCGAGAATACACATGGCATGATGAAAATCCCGAGTGGCTCCACCCGAGATGCCTCGTTTAGCATCTAATGGGCTGCATTCTTACCGTTGTGGCGGGAACATATTCGAGGTCGGAACTTCGTCCTCGACAACTCACTTTTCCGGCCCTACCACCGCAGGATTCCATCCCGTCATTGCTCGCCTGCATCATCGTTGTCGATCACCCATGCCAAGACTCACATCTACCTACCGGTGTTTTCCAGTTCAATGACCACCCCTGCGGACACATGTCCCACGACACCGTAGAGATTCGACGAATCACGTGGCCTAACCGTATGCGTTGTGAGAGAAACTTGTGCCATCTTGCTGTTTCTCAAATTCCAGCGATGCCTATAAGGAGATCATGGCTAAGGTCCACCGAGACCTAATTGCTATGGAAGAAGCTAGAATTATTTGAATTCGAGAAACCGTGAGCCCCACATTCCATGATGAGGTCAAAGAGGAAGTAGGAACCAGAGGAAGATCCTGAGGAGGACCTGCCTGCTGACAATGAGATGGAGGAAATTGATAGTACCCATACTCTCGGTTCTGAATCCAACACGATGAGCTCTATTTATACCCTGGGCGATTATGGATCTAGTTATTTAAGACTAGAAAGTGTTTTGTTTATATACGATTGCATATTTGGTGATGCATACGAGAACGATGAGTCGTTCTGATACGGACCCTTATTTTGATGACCTCGGTAGTATTTAAATATTTGTACGCATCGTGATTAGGTATGTGGAGGATGCCGATGTTAGTTTTGGAGCATCATACTCCGTACCTGGCCTCTTTTGGTAAATCTCAAGAACGCTGATGAAAATCCTTGTAGAGGCATTTGACTTGATATGATGATAGCTCATCGAGAGCAATTAGTTTTGATGTCGTATTACATGATGTCGACGATGTACTAGACTTACGCGTATGATTATAAATACATATCGCTACCGAGATATTTAAGATCACGATGGATGGTATAAGAAGATGTTTGATTGCGTATATATAAGAGGGATTGAAAAGCTAATCCTTAGTTAGAATCCGCCAATTTTAACGGATGGGAATCTCGTGGATACGGAGCTATGGATTCACGCGCTAGAACGAATCCTTAAATTCCTTTATTGCACCTCTTAAGAGCGCTTGTCATGCGTTGCTTTGCAAATGATTGGTGCGGTGATTTATCAGGGAAAAAGAGAAAGACCTTATATGAATAGGAACTAGAAACTTACACAGGAAGAGTTCAAGGAGGAAGTGTACGAGAAGTACATTCCTAAGAGCTACCGTAAGATGAAAGAACACGAGTTCTACAATTTACGATAAGGAAAGACCACGGTCACAGGTTACGATCGTGCATCCTGCGAGATGTCGCGGTATGCGCCTCAGTTGTTTGACACTGATGAGAAGAGAACTGAGAAGTTCTGAAAGAGACTCCGTGATACGATCCTCGTCAATCAGTTGGAAATTGACGCGAATGCATGACTTAGAATCAAATGTGAAAACGAAGAGCTCTTGAAGAGAATAAAACTCATTAATATATTTGAAATCAAAGCTTAATATTTCGTGAGTTTACAAGCCTCTATATAGGCTGAAAATTTAACTGCTTTGCTCAAACTCTTGTGATTGGTTCACTGGGAACCCGAACTAAGTCGGGAATCAACGAACTTTAGGTTGCATCACTCTATCATGAGATCAGAGTGTCACTAATCGATCATGGAAATCTGATCTATCGTGAGGCCCTTAATAGAGCATTGGACATTGAGGATGCCCTGCCTGAGGATAGGATTGTCGCTGTACATCCACCGAATCACCAAGGAGATCGTGGAAAGAGAAAGTGGGAAGGACCCCACCAAGGTCAAAGATCAAATGTTGGCCAGGCCGACACGAGGCCATGACAAGTGAGTAATGTACCATCTAGGCACGAATAAGACAATGAACGTACCATAGTACCCGCGCCTAGCAGTGGAAACTAAATATTCGTGAAAATCCCCGTATGCCTTAAATGCCATAGGAGTCACAAAGGTGTCTACATGTTCACAATGATGAATGTTTCAAATGTGTCCAGAAGGGGTCACTACTCCAGGGACTGTCCAGGGATACGCCAATGAGAGAATGACCATCCCAATGAACCGAATCGAGTCCGACAAATCCGCGCTATCCAAGCTCAACCGTTCCAACAACAAACCCCGGTCCGGTACTTCCAGCCAAATCAGCGACCATATCAACCACGACAGCAACGACAACAACAATGGCGACAACCGCGACAAAGATCGCTAACCCAACAACAACAACAAAGAAGAACGACAACACCATCATCAACAACAAAGAATCGCCCAAAGAACTAGGACCTACGCCTCAACCAGAAAAGAAATTCCCATAAGCCGCCAGGAACCAAGGAAACTTGGCGGTGTAGGAATACTCCTCCAATTACCTGTTGCCCTACTGTTTGATACTGGCGCCTAGCATTCTTTTATTGCTGAAGCATGCGTAGAGAACTTAGGATTTGATCCTAAACGCGCTGAACAAATCATGAGAATTCCTTCTCCAGTAGGAGACATAAGAACGGTAACCCACACATGCTCGAACCTAGAACTTGGACTAGGTTTACTTCAGGTCATGACAGATAATCTTCACGTCATACCTATGATAGATGTGGATATAATCCTAGAGATGGATTGGTTAACCGAACATAATGCGACTATCCCTTGCAATGAAAGGAAGATTTCTTTCCAACATCTCGGAGAGAAACCTATAGACTTTCACGGGATCAACATGGGAAGAAGAGTCCCAATTATATCTGCACTACAAGCAAGGACGTTGCTGAACAAGACCGAGAACCAAGCCTACTTCGTCTATCTACAGGAGAAAGATCAGAATGAGAGAAGGATAGAAGACGTCCCGATCGTGAAGGAATATCCCGATGTGTTTCCAGATGAACTATCGGCATTACCGCCAAACCGATAGATCAAGTTCACGATCGACCTTGAACCAGGTTCTGTTCTTGTGTCGAAAGCCCATACCGGATGGCACCGAAGGAACTTGAAGAATTGAAGATCCAACTACAAGAACTCTTGGAGTTAAGTTTCATTAGACCCAGTATATCTCCATGGGGAGCACCTGTCCTTTTTGTGAAGAAAAAGGATAGTACACTGAGAATGTGCATAGACTATCGAGAGTTAGACAAGATAACTCTAAAGAATAAGTATCCCTTGCCCCAAATTGACGATCTGATTGATCGACAAGGAGGCGAGTCTTTGAAGATAGACTTAAAGTCGGGATACCATCAACTAAGGATTAGACCCAAAGATGTACCTAAAACGGCTTTCCGTACAAGGTATGGTCATTTCGAATTCATCGTTATGCCATTTGGACTTACAAATGCGCCGACAGTATTTATGGATATCACGAATAGGGTATTTCACCCATACTTAGACAAATTGTCTTAGTATTCATAGACGATATCCTAATATACTCCAAGAATAACCAAGAACACGAAGAGCACTTGAGGACTGTGCTGCAAACGTTGAGGCAAGAGCGACTCTTCGCCAAGTTTAGCAAGTGTGAGTTTTGGTTAGGCAAAGTGACATTCTTAGGTCACATTGTGTCCGCCGAGGAAATCAAAGTAGACCCATCGAAGTCAATGCAGTTCGAGAATGGGAATCACCAAAGAACCCGAATGAAATTCGGAGCTTCTTAGGACTTGCTGGCTACTATCGAAGATTTATCGAAGGATTTTGACCTATGACCCAATTGTTGAGAAAAGGAATCAAGTACACTTGGACCGCCGAGTGTGAGGCTAGTTTCCAGAGATTGAAGGAGTTGCTGACAATAGCACTGTATACTGCATGATGCAAGCAGATAAGGAGTACATGATCTACACAGACGCTTCGAAGAATGGACTAGGATGTGTTCTGATGCAAGAAGGCAGAGTTATTGCCTATGCTTCAAGGCAGTTACGCCTACATGAGTTGAACTATCCTACGCAGGACCTGGAATTAGCAGCGGTCATACATGCCTTAAAGATTTGGAGATACCATCTCTATGGAGTTAGATATAAGATCTATACTGACCATAAAAGCCTGAAGTATTTCTTCGAGCAGAAAGATCTTAACATGAGACAACTTAGATGGTTAGAACTAGTGAAAGATTACGACTGTGGTATCAATTATCACCCAGGCAAGGCCAATGTTGTAGCCGATGCCTTAAGTCGTAAATCTCACCCTAGTTTGGGATTCCTCCTCAGTCATGAGGAGATGCTTATAAATGAATTTCAGAGGATTAACATCAAAGTTATAGAGCACCGAGACGATATAAGGACTGTATTGCAATGTTGATTGCAATCCCAGATTTAAAAGCTCGAATTTTGGGATCCTCAGAAGAAGAGCAATAAGCTGGAGGAAGTACGAGCCAAAATCAAGAATAATGGCCATAAGGATTTTAGAGTAGCAACATATGATGTTTTGCTATATGATGGGAGAGTGTGTATTTTCTAAAGATGAAGAGCTTAAAAGTGAGAGCTTGAAAAAAGCCGTGAGACTTCTTACATTGCACACACCCTGAAGCACCAAAATGTATCGAGATTTCAAAGAGAAAATTTTGGTGGGATGAAATGAAGCGAGAACGTAGCTTAATTCAGTAAAACTTTGTTTGACGTGTTAACAAGTGAAAACACTCCACCAATGATCGTATGGAACCTTACGATTACTGGACATCCCGGAATGGAAATGGGATGACATTGCCATGGATTTTGTTACCGGGCTACCCAAATCACAAAGAGGAAATACCGCTATGTGGGTCATCATTGATCGTTTAACCAAGAGCGTGCATTTTCTACCAATTCCGATAATATATGGATCAAGTAGATTAGCATAACTGTATGTTCGAGAAATCGTACGTTTGTATAGAGTTCCAAGGACTATCATGTCTGATAGAGATTCAAAATTTACATCCAGATTCTGGACGAGCTTACAAAAGGAATTGGAAACTCGATTGCATTTCAGTACCGCGTTCCACCCACAAACGGAAAGACAATCTAAGAGGACCATCCAAACGCTTGAGATATATTGAGGACTGTTGTCCTGGACAGATGAGAAAATTTGGAACAAGTGTTACCACTTGTAGAATTCGCATACAACAGTTAATCAAGCAACTATTGGAATGACATCATACGAAACGCTTTATGGAAAGAAATGTCGATCACCACTTTACTGGGATGGAGTGGAAAAAGAAGAATATTAGGACCTGACTCTATGGGAGAGATGATCATGATTGTGAGACGGACCTCTAAAGAATTAAAGAAGTCTAAGACCGACTAAGTCGACGCCGACAAACGTTATACAAAATTTTATATTTTGATATAGGAAATAAAGTTTTCAAGATGTTCTCGTTAAAAGAAATCGTGAAATTAGAAATTAAAGGGAAGCTGCAACCACGTTTCGTAGAACCCTATGAAATATTGGAAATGATAGTACCAATAGCTTACAGACTGACATTACCGCCAAGCTTTGGGAACGTGTACAATGTATTCCACGTTTCACAACTTAGAAAGTACATATATGACCCCAGCCATGTAATAGCACCGGCAGATATTGTCCTCGATGACAATATGAGTTATGTGGAATTATCTACGGAAATTTTGGTGACATATCCAAAAACAAAAAGAAAGAAATACCATTGATGATATTTCTATGGAAGGTATAGACAAGAAGAAGCAAGTTGAGAATTAGAATCTGATATGAATGAGAAATACCCAAATCTTTTACAAGGTTAGCAAATTTCTGGACGAAATTTTTTAAAGGGGGATGGTATGTAATACCCGTAAAAGTTAAAATCATGGTTTACGATAAATTTAACCCGGCTTGTTAACTAATTTTTTTTAACGAGAAGATTAATTTATTAATAATCGAGCAATAATGTAATATGATCGGATTCGATAAATCGAATTACGAATGTGTGTGACGACCACCGATTCCCGTTCAAACAAAACGAGTGAAAGGTCATAATCGTGAATCGTCTCGATGCCTGCAATTACCAAAAATGGAAAAGTTGACCTTAGCCTTTTCTTTTCTTTTTTTTTTTTTTCGACACGTACATCTCTATCTTCAAAGAATGTAACCCAACCCTCTCACACACCTCTCCCTCCTTACAAAGAAAATCGATACTGCAACATGAGACAAAATTCTACCCTCCAGATTCAAACGTTCACTGCATCCTCTGCTCATAAGGCAGCAGAATCTCATTCTCCTCACCCTACAACTCCCATTTCAAACTCCCCATTCTCCAGGTTTCTCAACACAAGCAGATATACCACAAAGAAAAAAAAAAAAGAACAGCAAGAGGGATCTGCCTTCAAGGCCACTGCTCGATTAAAACAGAAGCATACAACAAAAATCCTTCATCAAAGTAAGCTTCAACCCATTCTTTACTTATACATTTTCTTCTATAATTGTACGAGTAAATTTTAGAAATGCAACTCAATCTCGTATGTGATTAAACGAGGTAATAACAACAATACAACAGCTAACATCAAAAAAAATGAGGAAGACTGTCTCATGCTCGACCTGTTAGCCTCTATCTTGTTCTTCCCTCCTTCTTGCGTGTGGGTGTTTCTCGCGTACAAAAGAGGCCGAGACCTTCGTGGCCTCCGACCGCCATGTGGTGCTCGACGACGGCAACGCGTCGCAAACCACGGTGAAGAGACGGCGCAAGGAGAAACCGCGGCTCGTCGACCCTCGGCGAGAAAGGAGGGGAGCAGCGGCTACTGCTCTCGGTTGGGCAACGAAGCAGAGGCGACGCGGACATTCTGTGGAGAAGAGCGGGAGTTGGGTGAGCTCGTACGAGAGAGAGAAATGGGCGAGCAACGGCGACGATGCGACTCCGGCGACGACGCGCTGCGGACGACAGACGGTTGGTGATGCCGCGACGCTGGAATGAGAAGGGGGAGAGGGGCATGAATCTTGTGTGAGTGAGAGAGTAACGAGGTGGCGGCGGAAGCACACCACCGCGAGGAGGCGACGGTGCCGACGTCGAAGGCGGCATGGCGCCGGGAAGGAGGAGGCGCGCGCGCACCGAGTGGTGAGGGAGAAGGGATCCGGATTTGGGGAGGGTGACGAGGTTTTAGTTAGGAAATGGATTTGGGCTTTTCTATTAATTAATTGGGTTGGGCTTGGAGTTTAATTAAACAGTTGGGCCTTTTGTTTTAAGTCGATGGAAGCTTTTAATTAAATAGTTGGGCGGGAATTATGTGATGAGTTGGGCGAATTAATTGATTTAATCATTAACCCAACATGTGGTCTAATAAATAGTTGGACCAAGAGGATTTGTTTGATCGATCGAAATCATTGGGCGTGATTTATTAAGTGGTGGACCTATTATTTTATAGATGGGCTTCCGTGATGGGCCTCTAATTAATTATATTGGGCTCATATAATTTAGTGTGATGGACTTAAGTTATAAATAGAATTGGACTATTAAGGTTTAATTGGGCTTTTCTATTAATTAATTGAAGTGGGCTTTAATTAATTAAATCTTTGGACTTAAGAATTTATTTAGATCAACTTTGATTGAATAAAGTTGATAGCGTTAATTAATTATAATTAGACATGAATTAATTAAATTACTTAAACTCATTGATTAATTTAGATGGACCTTAATAATTAATTGAGCTAGACTTTAATTAATTAAGTTACTTAAACTTAATTAATTAACTTGAGAGGACTTTAATTAATTAAGAGCATTGGGCCTTAATTAATTAATTTGATTAGGTCTTGGCTAATTAAGTCATTTGGACTTGATCAATTAAAAGATAGATTGACCTCAAGTAATTAATTTACTTAGGTCATAATTAATTAAAGCATTTGGCTTTAATTAATTAAATTAGTTGAACCTTATTAATTAATTAGAAGGACTCTAATTAATTAGATGGATTATACCTTAACTAATTAAATTGGGAAGATCTCAAGTAATCAAATTTCCCTTGATCCTAATTGAGTTAAGTGGACTTTAATTAATTAAGTCACCTAGACTTCATTAATTAACCAAGGTAATTGAACTTAAATCACTTAGACCTTGGTTATTTAAATTAGTTAAGAAATTTGTTGATTATGTTGAGCGATTGCTATATTATATGCATCTAGATTGAAGGCTTATGAATGAATAGAATTGTTTGATGAATTGTTGGGTTTGAGAGGTGAGGAAAGTGATTAGGCCTTGTCGGCCTAATCGAGAGTGATCGACGTTCGAATTCTCGCGTTGAAACCTCGCGCGTCGAATTCGAGAGGATGGCCTACTTACGAATAGGTCATGCCGAAATTGCGATTTGCATCTTGTCGCTACGCGTTGATCAAGGACCCCCTTCCATAACGTTAATAGAACTAGACCACCTCGGACGCAACCCTAACCAAGCAACGTAAATCTTCTAACGAGGGGAACCCATTCAGCTCATAAGCAGCTAATTAACGAAATTCCAAGAGCGATCCAACTTAATCGACTAAGATCAAGATCGAACAACAAAAGCAATGCTTAAACAAGCTTTCGTCATGAACCTCGTTAAAGAATACTCTCGGTTAGACTTTATTATCCTCCAATCTTGATGAAGGTCCATCGGGAAGTAATGGGAGAGTGCTAAGAGACGCCGACTGTTTAAGATCGCAACCGGTGGGCTTTTCTTGAAACAAAATGATTATGCATAACTCAAAGCATGATTTACAAAAGCTTTATGAAATATTATCACATGAATCGTTATCGATCGCCAAATATTTATGTTTTGTTGTGTCCATATCTGAGGTTGGTTTGTCCAAATGTGGGACGAGAATTGATTGGTATATCCAATGTGGTATGTGAATGAGTTGGTCCACCAACGTTAAAAAAGGGTAACGATCGGATCCGACTTAGTTGAGGACTAACTCGGATTGTGTACACGTGTGACTGTGTGTTAAGGTTAGCTACCTCGACCGGTCACGGCGACTATGTGTAGGTGGCCACCTCCATAGTGCGCGAATGAATGAACGTATGATTGATGAATGAATTACCAGATATGGAACAACGTGGATGAAATAGTCCGGCCGGACACTTTTGGAAAATGATAAAATATTTGATAGGCATGAGCCTTTTCAACTAAAACCCTCATGTGCTATTGTGGGCAGTTCAATAACTTTTATGAAGAAAATGTTTTCGGCAACGAGTCCACTGAGTACTTTTGTACTTAGCCCTGCATATTCGTTTTGATGTGCGAGGTTGAGCAAGGATTGATGATGGGTGCGGTGGTGCAAAGTGGTAGTGGTTTTGTTGCTTTAATTGAAGGATTTCTAGAACCTTGAGCATGCATCATCATATGTATGTTCACACATTTATTTGTTGCCAAACTCGATGTTTTGTTGGTATCCGTTGATTATGATCGCTATCATATCGTATTGAACCGGAGGTCGTACTCGTTCCTTGAAGTCGCGCCCGATTGGGTTAGACTTGAACATAGAACCTTTTGACAAGTCTTTCGTGACTTGAGTTTGTACCGATACAACAGATCCCTTTAGTCTACGATTTATTCACAATTGATTGGTTAATCGTATTGGTTTAAATTATATATATCCATTGCATTTATCATACCAGGTGACGATCCATGTGATCCGTACTTTCTTTAAAAGTCGGGTCGTCACACCGACTTACAAATTCGGGTCGGGTCGGGTGGCTTATTTTATACAAAATCGGGGACGGATACCCAATTTTTCGGGTAGGGTACCCGACCGTACCGAATAGTCACCCCTACTATCAAGTGTTGAATAAGACGACAACCAATTACTCCTTGTAAATCAGTTATACTATTTAGTAAGATGATAAGGATCAGAGATTGGTATTAATCAGGACAGTGGTTGCAATTAATTAGTAAATGTTGTTGCATCCACTCTTTACTAATGCTTGACACAGTACAAAATCAATAGTAATCTACAAAAGCCATATGATTCAGATTAAGCTCTCAAGCAGTCGTTCTTAAATATTACAAAAGTTATCTGCAAAGGTATATATATTCACATAACAAAAATCTAGCAGCATCCATATTCTAAAAATTGAAAAAGATTATCCCATCAAAAATGATATTATCCAAATGAGAAGGACTTGTACCTCAGGAAACTAGCTTGCAACACCCGAACCATCCATTAGTAGAGACCTAGAAATTTCTTGTTTGGAAGCATACGATACAGATACAAAAATGATCGTCTTCACACTTGTTTCTAAAGAAGAAACAAGTAATAAAAAAATTTGAGCCTACTATGCTTGGAAAATTTTTCTTGCATTGTTTTATATACATATAGGATACAAATATAGCTTAATTTCCATATTTTCATTTAATTTGGGAGGTATAGTTCTGATTAATTAGCTGATGATATTGGCGCATTTCATGTGATATAACACATATTTTCCATATTTTTCATTCATCATATAAGGAAATTACAAATTATCATCCATTCAACCAAACGGATTAATTGATTGATTGGTTTTAGCTTCTAATTATATAAGGAAAATACTGATTATCATCCATTCGTAACAAATAGATTAATTGATGATTATAACTTCTAAATAATGATTTTTATTTTTATGTTTATTTTTTTGGAACATGTATAGTTGATTTTAGAAAATAAGAATGAAAATCATGAACTTAAGAATGGAATGAAAAAAGAATAATACATCTTAAAGCTGGATGTAGAAGTTGATGAAGAGTGGATGAGAACCAACTGCCCATTAATAAAGAAAATGAATCGGTGTGCTTGTGTTGGCTTTGGTAGAGTGGTTAATGCCCGGCAAAGTGCCTTTCGAGTCACCGTGACGCGATAAATTTCTGTATTCAATTGACAAAAAAAATAAAAATAGAATCGATGATACTTGAAATTGAAATTGGCTTCAATTCTTAAAATTCAAATGGTGATGCGAAAAGAGTCATATTTTGCAAAAAAACGTTTTACAATAAAGTACAATTATTGCAGAATTAAATCATCATTAATTTTGCAGAAAAAAATTTAAAAATATTACAACAGTTAAAAATTTAGACGGGAAAAATATTGTGATGTGATTCCCTTTCAATTATATAGGCAAAAAATTACAACAGTTAAAAATTTAGGCAGGAAAAATTATTATGATGTGATTCCCTTTTAATATATATATATATATACTTCTTAAGGGTAAAGTATTTGCACTTTATATATAAAATATCAGAATATTGAAAATTGACAATCCAAATTAATATATATATATATATATATAATATTTTGTAAAAATATATTTTTAGCTAGAATAAAATCACAAATAACAATATTACGTTATGATTTTTAGATTTTTGGATGTTTTTGAATTTTTGGCTTTCTTGATTCGGTTCAGACTTGATAATAAAAGTTTCGAATATTTTGGTTCGTATTTTTCTGATAATTTGGTTTGGCTCGAATTTTTATAAAAAATACAAATTTTGTTTGATTCCGTTCTAGTAAAATCCCAACTGAAATTTGAATATTCACCCCTAGCTAGTTGGTGTCTGATAATTCAAATACATTCGTAGTTAACACACACGTACACGTGTGTGTGTGTGTGTGCATGCACAGTAAAATGTGTTAACTACATGTTTCGCATCGAGTAAAAATAGATTTTAAAAAAAATAAAAATATATTGAAAGTATAGTCTAAAGTGCTAATGTATTGGTACGTGTGTTTACTTTATTGTTCTGTAAGTCGATAGTTGTAATCCGTTAGTTTTTTTAAATGAATATTCTCACATTTTTATATAACTCCTGGAAGTATTAAGTCAAACTAAAGATCTCCTTAACTTGTCATTTGCCCATTTCTGTTAATGGATGTTAAGAGTCGGACAAATTGCCGAAAATTAGAAACCAAAAGGACTTAATTGGTCCAAAAATACTGCGATTTTCCAAATAAACCTTAAGGAGGTAAATGGACATTTTCCGTTTTTGCTATGATCTAGAATAGGCATGGCAGGTGAGTAGAGATGTGGTGCACGATTCAGGAGGAACCAGTAGCTGCAACTGAAGAATCATTGACTACTTGAAAAAAAGAACTTGCAAAGCATTATTGAACAGTCAAACCGAACCTCAAATAGTTCAATTGTTTGAACCTATTTCTCTTCGCACGCACGATAGACGAGAGAGAGATCACGGTCTTCATTTCTGGAATTTTGCTCCAAACCTAGAATCCCCTAAAGAGAAACACCCCTTCTCATCCGCACGCGAAACACAGGTGATGTTTTGCCTCTCCATTTTTGTCCATCTTTTTTTTGTTTTCATTTTTAGAATCAAGATGTGTTTTGTTCTACCTGAACCCTGATGACTGAAGGATTCTGGAGGAGAGACATTGGATTTCTGATGTTATTATGTATCCTGATTTGGTGGTTTTATGTAATGTTTGATTCTGAAGAGCGGTTTGGAGGACTACATTTATTTTTTACTTGTTATTTTTGTCCATGTTACTGCAATTTTATTCTAACCTGATACATTTGTTATATCATCAATAAATAAATAAAAAGCTTGCAATTTGAGGTAAAAATAACAAAGCAGGTATGTTGTTAGATCCAACAAGGATGATCTACATCTGCATTCGAGTCCTTTAAATCTTTGAACTATTATATTTCTTTTTTTTTTTAAAAGAAAAAAATTGTGGTTCCCATTAAATTTTTGTCCATATATATCTGGAGTTCCATTGTTGATTTTATTTTTATTGGATTTGATCTGTGGTGATTATGAGGACTATGCTCCTCCTTAGCAGACATTTTGGTTCTCAAAAACCATCATTGTCTTGGATAAAGTGTTTTTTTATTTCATGTATTTATTTGTCTGTATATTGTATAAGCCATATATATACTAGATCTTGTGATTGGCTTGCTAATGTGGATGTGGTTTCAGATGTGATGCTCGATTTCTATACTGAATGGACACACATTTTGTATTTTGGCTCTATATAGTGATATTGTCCGATCTATGTAATTGACGGAGTTTATATATTTTCCCATGACCTCAGACGCGCATATCGATAGTTCCTCGGGAAAGTAGAGCCAAAATCAAGCAGGGGCACGCATGCAGCACTGGGAAATTGGTTACTGTAGAAACTCACGCCTCTAAGAAAATTCCAGTAGATTCAATTGCAGAAAAGAAGTTACAAAATCTATCTCCAAAAGGGAGCAGTTTCTTCTTTATAGGTAAATTTGAGTCAATATTACATTTCTGTAATTCTAAACAAGCTCCAATGAGTGAATTTACTAGTGATCAGAAAAAGAAAGCATCAACTCTCAGAAATGTCAAAGATTCAGCATCTACAAAAGTTAGTGATGGAACAGACAGCCTTGCAAAGACTAGTGGAAATCCCAAGATAAGTGATCGTATTGAATTTGTTGAGAGTGGCAAGAACAGTTTATGTCGAGGCAGCACAAGTACTGATGTTAGTAATGATAGCACTTGCAGCAGCTTGAGTAGTGGTTAACAAATCCCATAAAGCAAATAATCTTAAATGGGAAGGGAAAATGCTAAGAGCTCAAGCCAAAGAAGTTGCCAATGCGATTTTTGCGAATAAAGAATTAAATGTTGATTACATCAAGAAGTTTGCAAAGTATCTGAAAATATAGATAAAAGAAAAAAACTAACCTCTTATGTAGAGTGTTTGTGCTTGTATGTTTTGTTATTAACTTATTATACTTGTATCTTTAGCTATTATAAGAGTGAATTATTCCAGTTGCTCTTCTATCATATATAGCTTCTCTGTTTCCTGAGATCCATTCCTATAAGCTAATTAACTAGTATTTTGTGGACTTAAATTTATGAAGCTCTTACATTCTCATCAACCATAACTTGAAACTCGCAAAAGCTATGATGAAAATGATATGGGATACCAGATACCTACGTAAACTTTGGGCATAGTTGAAGCTGGGTTTGTGAGAGTTTCTTATTTTATTGTTATTATTGGGTTATATTTTTTGTTTGTTGGTTTGAGTTTTTTTACTGCAAATGTTTGGTGGTTAGAGGGAGCTATTACCCTCACTGCATTAACTTGTTATGTAGTTGTTGTCATGCTTAGTTATGATTGGTGTATAATGAGACATGACTTTGAATGATTTCTGCTGTTATGCTTTTTAGTCCAAAAAGAAAGCAGAAGAGAGTTGAGTTTTTGAAGCCGCATAGAAGAGAATCTTAATTGCCGTGGATTGTCAAATCGATATTAAATAGCAAAGAGAAAATTGGTGTCGGAGTTCAATGAAATTAATTGCTTGGAAGGATTTGGAATAACGACAGGAAGAAATGGTGGCTGCTATACTGAAGCAGGAAAAGTTAAGAGGGGGAGCTGAGGCTAGCAAATATAGAGTTAGCCTCACAAGCCTCGCAAACCAGTGACCTTAAGCTTTACCTGAAAGAGTGCTGCATTTGAACAATCACACTCTTCTTAAGGCTAAAGAGTCAACTGGTAGAAGCAAGAGTAGAGATCCAGCATTCGAAGTCCGAACAGGTTTCCCTTCAACTTGTACTGGATGACGGAAACTCAAAACTCTCAGATGCAAATGAGATGTTGGAGGAAGTCAATCATGAGATTGCTCAGCTAAAAGGGATCTTGTCCAGCCGAGAACAGGAGCTTACCGAAGCTGTGTCCAAGCTAAAGAAGAAGAACGAACGCGTCCTAACAATACAACATGAACTAAGAAATGCACAGTTCAAATTCTCTGAAGCAGAGGCGGTGGTGGGAAATATTAGATCTTGCTAGCTAATGAAGTGGTTCTATCACTCAACGACGAAGGCTATTATGCACTAGCCCTGGCTGATAAGAAAAACTACAGTTTGTCACCCCCTTTGCTAGATAGCCGGCTAATAGATCCAAGTGGCAAGTGAAACAACTTGAAACTCAATTTCACTTGGGAAAGCCTGAGAGCAAACGAAATGGAAGTTATTGCAGCGAACAAGCATCTCATCATGAAAGATTAGGAGCTTAATATTGCTGTCAAAAAATTAGATGCTAAAGAGAAGGAGATAACAGAACTTATAAAGGGACTGAATCGACTGATGAAGGATCAAGATGATCTGAAACAGCTCTATGCATTAGCACAAGAAACGGTTGGTGAAAAAAGTGTAGGTGAACTTGCCATTGAGAAACTGCAACTAGAAGCAGTTCAACTCAAAGTCAAAGCAGCAACAAGTGCACCATATATAGAGGATTACGGAATGAAGTAGGCAACTTCTGCAGAATGCTGGTCTGAGCATGGAGGCCAAGATCGATATTAGCTTCGCAAGCAGGACAAGTGACTCTAAGGAGGGGTGTCCAGAACTTAGAGAGGGAAGTCAAAGACAGACTCTAATGATGAGTGTCCAGCTTTTCTCAATGTTATCTTGTAAATTGTGTGATTTTTCCTGCATGCTTTTGTTTAATTGTACTTTGACAGTTATATGTACCACATACAGGATACATAACAAGATGTTTGCATGTGTGTGTGTGTTGGCCTAGTGGTAGAGTGGTTAATGCCCGAGGCCAAAGGTCTCGGGTTCGAGTCCACCGTGACGCAGCCTTTAAAATTTCTGTATTAATTGACCCAAAAAAACAAGATGTTTGCCTTTAAAGGGGAGGCTTGCTTGATCCTGGTTTGATTATAAGGGTATTGTGCAAGACGATATAAACTGCAATGTATGAGCAGCTTATGCACATAATGAGCAAACAGTTTAAACGATACTTGATTTTTTATAAATATGTGATTCTCTATCGCTATTTAATTACTAGGATTTTTAGCAACGGTTGTATTCTCTCACCCTCACATTCAATTTCTTCAGTTCAAAACTGAAAACTTTCGATTTGTAGAAATTGGTTGGTCTTTGTATAGTCGAAAGGTCAAAGGCAAAATTGGAGAGGGATTCGAGAGGAAAATGCGATCCTTCAAAAGCACAGTTGAATTTATGTCAAATAAATAATATATTATACATATTTGAAATAAATATAAACCTGATCCTAGAATCACTTATTCAGTTATTTGGAATCAATTGAAGTAAATGCTACACGAACCAGGATAAAATAAATCAATCCTAGTTAAAAGACCAAAATAGACTCTGATCGCATCCCAATCCCATACAACATGAATATTTTCTATATTGGGCAACGTCTAATAATGCTGTGTTATATTTACAATCAGTCAACGTCTTGTTCAAGTGAGATGAAACACATAATAAGAAATTGCAATTTGTAATTAAGATCTAGGAGTTCAACTATTTCATATATTGTAATTCCACCACTGTAAATTGCTTTCCATAGCCAGACCCTCAATGTAATGCAACTCCGTCCATCGTATGATACAGTCATTTCCCAACTCAACATGCTTTGCGACCACAAAAATACATTCTTCAAGTAATGCTTCAAACCAGTAATGTTAAAGACTACAAATAGGTAAGTTTTCTTGACAGAAGGAACGTACTGCTCAAACTCGAAGAGAATATGTATAATCTCATCTTTACTCGTATTCTATGGAGCGATATACAAAGAACAAAGCAGCACGGAACCGACAGCTCCAAGCATCAGGAAAAAAAGCATAGCAAACTACAAGCATGATTTACGTTAAGGTAGATGCAACATTGTAACATACCACTAATACCATTCATGATCTTCAGCAGCAAGTTGGAAATATGTCAAGGCCACAACGATAGATACAGTGACGATGATGAGGATAATAAAGACTATGAACATAATGTTGTAAATGGTATAAATCTTGTGGCCCTAGACACTAGCAAATATGTAGTAAAGTTCAATATAGATGGCACTGAATAGCAAAAATCCAGCCATAGTCATCTGCGGCAATGCTCCAGGGTGCCAAGGTAGAGGTGGAATTTTAGGATATTTTGTTGTACGGATAAGAGCTTGAAACTTTGTCTTACTATTCTTTCCTGATATAAGAGCATATATGACCACCAAAGCAGTAAAAGAGCTCATCGGTTGTAGGGGTAAAATACACCAACCAAAGCTAGTAAGAACATAAAAGTCGTCCTGGCAAGAAAAAATGTGCAGTTAATTTCTTCACTGATAAAATCCAACCATCATGGAAAAATTGCTCCAAAACTTCCATAAAAAATGTTTAAACGCCCAAAGACCTACTTACAAGGTAAAGAGACAAACAAAGAATTGTATTTTAGGGACCTGACAACATAACCATAAATGTATTTCCACTCAGTTTCTTCTTGATATCTTTATCAGAAACATATGATATCAGCAGGAATCTTAATGTATCATGATTTTATTATTTAGAAGGATTATGAAGTTCTTACTTGACAAAATCATTTTTGAGCACTCGCATTAATATACTGGCAGAGAAATCCAGTAAGAAGAAGAAGAACAGTCACGCAATAATTAATAATTGAAAACCAATGGATCTTTAGGTGGCGAGGAAGTGAAGAAGAATGAGAATACTTATCCATAATCTTCTCAAAGGTACATGAGTTTCCTTCCATTTGGCCGAGTACATGGACTAGATGCAGTCACATCAAATACAAAATTTATCAGGCATCCAAAAACCCCATTTACCATACAGTTATACCAACTATATGGCCGTGTAAATTCAAGACAAAATCTCAATCTTGTAACATCCACAATAATGTCCATCTCGAAACATTTGAAGGTACACTCTCAGAGTTCACGAACTCAATTAAACACATATCACCTCAACCCACAAAAAGAATATCCAATTCGCATAGCAAAGCTCAGAATCAACACATTTCCAAATAAATTGCAAACCTCCAACACACAAAAACCAAAAAGGTACCGACCTAGAGTTGTGAGACTCCTCTTTAGAAATTTCTCATACACCACAATCATGAGTCATTGATTCTAAGATTTGTAACCAAGTGGAGAGAAATAAGACATAAAAGCTACCACAACTGGGCTTGACTTGCCCCTTATTCTTTTCTTCTGAACTACAGTTACCGAATATGATACAAAGAATCCTCGTATATCAGTGCAGCTATAGTTATTGTTAAATATATAACGTCAGAAATTTAATCACCGTGTAAACACAATAGTGGTTTTCTCTCATTGTGTAAATTGGTTAACACCTCCATTCCAAATGAACTATTCACTATTTTAGTGATCTTCCAATTTAGAAAATCTCACCAAATCAATACATTGTTTAGCCTGCTTATTGCTCTAGCTACGCATAGAAGATAAATATACTAGCCAAGTATAATAACTGAGGAAAGGTCTTCAATCTAAACCTCCAAGAATAGAACAAGACCTCATTTGCATTAAATCTATAAGAATAGAACATGACCTCATTTACATTAACAACTTGTGTATCATTTGTATAACCTATAACAGAAACTCATATATATATAATATATATAGGGGTTGGATCCAGTGAGAACTCATCTTTTTGAGAACTTGAGAACCATGCATAAGGCGTTGAAGATAATGCACAAAATAAGTATAAAGTTAGCATAACGAAAACTTTCTAAAATTGTTGCACAATAAAATAATTTTAGAAAGTTTTCGTTATGCACAACTTTATACCGCTTTGTGCATCATCCTCAACGTCTTATGCATGGTTCGCAAAAAAGATGTAGTTCTCATTTGATCCACTCCTATATATATATATATATATAAGATGAGACCCATATGTTACCATATTTCTCAACTTGCTATAACCTTAAAAGTCATGAAGTTAGTAAGAGCCGATGATATTTTTTTCCTATCCTTGGTTTTTATCCTACGGAGATCTAATGGGGCCTTTCTTAAATATCAAAGGGATTCATTTCAGTATAAAATTACTCATCCTGATTCCTGACTCTACTATATATCAAAAGATTGCAATAATCACATGCAAGCGACAATTAATCAAAATTAACACCGAAAATCTACAAGAGTGGTATTTCATCATGTATTTCACCGACACAAACACAACAAAATGCAGTCATAACCAACACTCAAGTAAAAGCAACCCAAGAAGATGAGTACTTCAGCACGTATTTCATCTTATGGGATCCAAAGAGGGAAGAAATTAACGCAATATTTCTCTTTCGTATTCGAGACACCACCTGCCTTATAGGTCGAAGACGAAGGAGTATTTCTCTTTCCACGCTTGTAGGTTGGGAGGAAAATTTCTTGAATTTTTGTCTGTTTAGGGCGTCCGAACAATTTGGGGGAGCAACATCTTCAAAATTTTCATAAAACTTTTAGATTCTTCTCTCGTCTTCAGGCTTCTTTTCTCGTCTACGGCTTCTTTTCTCGTCTACAGCTTCTTCTCTAGTCTGCTGTCTTCGCGAAAATATATTGCTCGCGTTTGTTTTCGAGATGCTGCTCTCGTTTCTGGTTTAGGGTGCGAAGAAGAAGAATGAAATAGAGTAGAGAGAAGAATACTATTAATTTTCAATCGAAGAGACGAGAGAAGAAACCAGAAAAAATTAAATATTTTTCTTCTTACTCTCTGTAGAAACAATCTGATACTGCTCTCATCTCCAGGCTTCTTCTCTTGTCTAGACTCCAGGCTTACGATTCTCCTCTGCTCGAGTTTGTTTTGGTGCTTCTGCTCGCGTTTGTTTTGGTGTTTCTGCTCTCATGTGTGGTTTAGGGCGCGAAGAAGATATGAATGTAATAGAGAGAGACGAAATATATTCAAAATGCGTATACTATGGGGACAAATAGATCATTTCAAAATTACAAAAATTTCTTTCGTTTTTATTGAAACTGAAATTTTATAATACACCATTTAAAATGTCATACTTTCTTTTTTAGATTGTGCCATTATAAATATCTCATTCTATTTTAAGAAATAATTATTCTTTCAAAAAATATGGATCCTATCAATCTTTTAACACTTTAACTACTTTATACATTTCTCTTAAATATCCATACCTAAAAAAAATGGAACACTTTAAGCGGAACGGAGGGAGTACTTATTTTGTAATTATAGATTATGATAATTAATTTGTTAACATTTTGTAATTATTTATTCATAGTTATGACTTGTCGAAAAGTTTTTAATGTGCTCCTCATATAAGATATGGGGGGGGTCCGCATATGGGAACTAGCTTCTCCGAGAAGCCTCTTCTCTGCATTGGGCCACAAAATTTAACCATGATTGGTTTAAATTTTAGGATAAATATTAATTTAAACTTTGAATTATATATATTTTATCAAAAATATCATAAACTTTTTAAAATATCTATTAAAACTCTAAACTATCATATTTTGTATCAAAAATATGATAGCTTGTGGTTTTAATTTGTATCAAATATGATAGTTTGGGGTTTTAATAAGTATTTTTAAAAGTTCATGATATTTTTGATAAAATATCTATTGTTTAGGATTTAAATTGATATTTACCCTAAATTTTTATGTTGTATTAATTAAATTAACAAAAAACTAAGGACCACATGTTGCTTGGGGAGAGTGAGTATGCACTACACCCCCATTCCCCATGGAACTCACCAGATATTTTTCCAATGCGCCTCACTATAAATATAAAAGGCCTTGGACTTAAACAAGGTAAGAGAATTCAATATCACACAAGATCTGAAAGTTGAAACGAGCTTTAGTACCATAAATTTATTTAAGCACTTGAAAAACTACGGAACCCCCAAGTGCTCATTTAAATAGATCATACCTAGTTACTTACTCTTCTATATCTAAAATCTAAGCCACACTTCATATTGAAGTTTAGCGAGCCTAGTCTTTAAAATCTAAGCACACTTCATATTAAAGTTTAGTGAGCCTAGTCTTAAATATGTTCTTACTGTAAAGGCTCACTTGTTGGAACCTGAATCACACCAAATTACCTCAGTCGTAGTAATTGTTGCGAGTTAACAAATAATTTATCTTGCGTGATATACTGAAAATTGTAGTCGAAGAAGAAGAAGAGGTCTGGGATGAGGTTCCTAAATTCAACATTCAATATGTTGATTGTTGAACAATGATCTTGTCAAGTATGTTGATAGTTAAACAATGATCTTGTCATTGTACACAAGTGAAACAGAAGTTGTGTGTCCCTCCTATTTAGTTAGTCAATAGTGAATGCAGAAGCTTGAGTTTATTCCAAACCACTAAAAAAATTTCGTGTGTTGTTATTGCTCTATTTAGTCTTTGACAAAACTCAGATCTGATTACCATCTAACTAAGGTTGCATTAGTATTGAGTATACAAGCCTAAAACTTTATTTCAACTAAGTGTCAATTGTGCTTCATACAAGTTAAAACGATTATAAACACGTAAGATCCACGGATTTCCGCATCCAATACATATAAATAGTTATCCAACTAATAAATTAACTAGTTGTCACTAGGTGGATTATCTTTCAGGATTCTTTCTCTTGTCATCAGAATGACCATTTTTGGCCATGAAGAATTTCAAGTCTTTTATCAGGTTATCCTGATCAGGCTGACGAGATGTTGTACTCATATTTGTTTCCCACACACTTGATCAGCCTCATGACTTGACCAGATTCGCTCACGAGACCAACATATATGATAAGCCAATAATTTTTTTAAAACTATAAAATCATTAGTGATATCAATTTCTAATGATTTTCAAACTGAAGATTCATATTTTAATATAAGATAGTATAGATAATAGATAATAATCCTTCCATTATATTTAACTTTGTTCCTTTCTTTTCATATGTTTATTTAGAAGAAGAAGAATATAAAGTGATTAGTTTTTACTGGCTTAGCTCAATTAATTAAAAGTTTGCAAATTTAGAACAAGAATATAAAATAATTAAAGGCATAAAAAGTTGCTATGACTCATACCTTTTGAAGAATATCTTTTTTTTAAAGTATGTCAAATATAATGTAACACCAATAAAATTAATATATGTCGAGTTAAATTGTAGTCTAGGGTAGAATATTTCAGAGACTTTTAGTATTTATTACTCCCTCCGTCCCGGCTGGCTTGAGGCGTTTCTTTTGGGCACGGGAATTAAGGAGAGAGTGTTTAGTGTTTAAAGTATATTGGTAATAAAGTTGTTTATGTGTTAGGTATATATATTTTGTTTTTTTATTTTATTTTACATTTAAATTTATTTTTTTACTCAATAAATTTATTTTAAATTATCCTTAATTTAATTAGCTTATTAAAATTAATTTAATTTTTTTATCGAACGTGAAAAAGGCGTGGCCTTTGATTTTCTCCCCCATTCCTGCATTTCAATTTTCAATCCTTTAATTCTGTATTTAAAACATAAAGAAAATGAAATAGTAGCAACAAAAAAAATGAAACAGCCACCAAACTTCAATGTTAAAACAAACTGAATTCATTTCAAATTTGCCTCAAATTTTAGGCGCCAAACTTACAAAATGCAGCCACCAAACTTACAAAAAAAAAAGCACAAGGTGACTAATTCAAATTTCCCACCAAGTATGCAAAATCTGAAAATCCATACAAGTCTATAAATAGCATTACAAAAGCCATCATTTAGCTCTACACTACACTGTAAATTTGAAGAAATGAGAGGGAGAGATTTGTCAACAGAAAAGAGAAATCAAGTCGTCTAATTCATCCTCGGAGGCTGCATCGATGGCAAACCACCCCGAGGCAAGATGAAGGAAGCTCAACTCAAGTTCGGCATCTCACGTCAAACTGTTACTCGGCTATGGGGGGCTGCAAAAAAACAACAAGAAAATGGTGAGATGATACATCTTGTGAGTGGTAAGATCAATAACAAAAGAATAAAAGAAATATTCCTTGACATCACCTTGGTATCATCTTTGGATTACACAAAGAGAAGCACAATTAGAAGGTTAGCAGTGGGTTTAGGATGCAGTAAGAGTACTATGGGGAGATGAGTGCTTGTTGGAAAAATAAGAGCAAACACATCTGCCCTTAAACCAATTTATGACCCTAACAAGCTCTTAAGGTTGAGATTCTCTCTTGAAGCCTTATAGTTGGATAGGATTTTTAACAAGATCAAATTTAGGAATATGCACAATACGATGCATATTGATGAGAAATGATTTTACATAATAAGAGATTCACATAGGTTTTACTTAGCCCCGGATGAACCCGAGCCACATAGGACCTGTAAGAGTAAGAAGTTCATTGGAAACATAATGTTCATGTGTGTTGTAAGCATGCCATTATTTGCAGACAATGGAGAAGTCTTATTTGATGGAAAAATAAGTATTTTTCCATTCATAAGTGTCCGGCTGAAACGACGATTGGGTTGGAGCATCCATGGCGCCGACGAGCCCACCGCTCACATATATCATCGCGGTAAGGGAGCGGTGAGGATTAATCCATCACGATGAATCCGGGTGTGGGGGATCAGATTTAGAGGTAGAAGTCATCGATTGGAGGAGAGGCGAAGATGGGAGTGGAGAAGTGAGGAGGCGTGAAATTGAGAGGAGAGATTATGGTTCGAATATGATTAGGCAAATGTACCCGAGAGAGAAAGAGTAGGCGGCGTGCAATTAAGAGGGATAGATTAGGGTTGTGAAAATGAGTAGGGAAAATGTACCGAGAGAGAGAGAGGGGGGAGGTATTGGGCTGTGTCTGTGAGCTGGTTACTAATTGGGCTTAATTAGCCAATAATCAGCCCAATTAGTTATCCGTTAATTGCAATTAAAATCTCTTATTTTTCTTAATTATTTCTATTTATAAACATTCCACTTTAGTTAGGACGCTTTAAAATGGTATACGACTCAAATTAGTTGGGACGGAGGGAGTATAAAAAACAAAAGGATTGGGAAGAAAAGCAATAAAAAATAAATGAAAAATGGGGAAGAAGCATCTACTACGTGAACAAAAGACTGATGCCGTCGGCACTAATTCACCTTTCAGTTTCTCTCTGGTCTACGAAGAAGGAAAAAGCAATAATAAAGTTGAGAGTTGGCAATTTAGGTCTGGACGCTGGAAATGGTATCGACGGAGGGGTTGGTGCCAATCACAAGAGCCTTTCTGGCTTCTTATTACGACAAGTATCCTTATAGTCCGCTATCCGCCGAGGTTTCCCGTCTTTCCGACCAGATTTATGCGATGGCTACTGATCTTCTTAAGGAGTCCCCGCCTGTCCAAGGTCTTGCTCTCTTTGATCCTCCTCAATTATCGTTAGTCGTTACTCTCGATTTGTCTCACCAACTGTACTGCTCATGTTGAATCAGGAGAAAACTTACTGATTCAGGAAGCTGAAAGCGAACCTCCGCATAAAGTTGATGAAAACATGTGGAAGAACCGAGAACAGATTGAAGAAATCATTTTCTTGTTGGAAGTCCCTCACTGGCCTAGAGCGGTGAGATACGAATTCCCCCCTTTCTTTTAAGTAAGTTTCGTTTTCGGCTCATGAATTTGCATCTAACAGCTTCAGCAACAAGCAGCTGGTGAAGACGAGGAACTTGCTTCCGTTCTTCCGAGACTTCAAGACAAGTTCAAATCTACTCTCAAGACCCTCGAAGGTTTCCAAGCCAGAAATTCCGACTTCGTATTCAACACAGGTATACCAAGTTGGAGAATGATCTGTTGTGCAGCATTTTCAACACGTTACTCCAGTAAGACTATCATCATTAAATATTGCAAGCTTCACGACAGTCCTGACTAGAAGAATGTTTTACATGTCTAGGAATTTATGAATAATTTGATTTAGCATTGTTCTTTCTTAGAAGCTGAAGCTTCTTACTGTTTCCAACTAAACAATGTGATTAATGTCACCAAAGTATTATAAGACGTCATTGGAAATGCTTTTTGAGGATATTGATCCCAGTTTGTTGTTAATCTCAGACAAGTGAAATGTATCGTTTAGCTTTCACTAAATAAAGTCATAGTGGTTCTTTTGCTTGAATCCTTAACTGAGCTAGTTGTTGGGTAATCAACACTATCAGAGGTATAACAATGTTGTTGTTTGAAAGGGACTTGAACTCGTGACGATTTAGAGACTCAGGTTATTATGCTAAGCATAGACAAGCAGTCAGTAGCAGTATTCTTGATCCGTGTGTTGAATGCAGTTATGACCTATATGCCACAAGATTTTAGGGGCACTCTAATCAGGCAGCAGAGAGAGCGCTCCGAGAGAAACAAACAGGCTGCTGTTGATGCTTTAATCAGCTCTGGTGGAAGCATACGTGATAAATATGCTCTGCTGTGGAAACAGCAGATGGAAAGGTGGGATTTTGTAGCTTCCATCTCTTTGTTGGAACCCAAAAATGACTGGTTGGATCTCAATACTTGTTTATGCAGGAGGAGGCAGTTAGCCGAGCTTGGTTCTGCAACTGGTGTTTATAAGACGCTGATGACGTACTTGGTTGGAGTACCAGAAGTATGTCTCAATTCACTCGATGCAGCCGCAAAGTGTTGTTTATCCTTTTTCTGGTGTTGAGTCCTAGCCATTCATGTTCTGTGACTTCGTCTTTTTGTATTTGCATTTGATCTTTGCAGAGAATTTCATTTTTTTTTCTTTTCATTTGGGTTATCGGTCTTACTATGGGTTAAGTGTTGCAGGTTTTGATGGATTTTGTGAGGCAAATAAATGATGATCAAGGGTATACACTTGCATCTAACAGATCTGCTAAAGACAATAAGTTCTTTACTTCTTTTATCACTGAGCCAATTATTTGAAGTTCAGTGGGTCAAATAGCATTACATCCGATTCTGTTCTGAACTCAAGTTATCACCAGGCCCATGGAGGAGCAGCGACAACGATATGGACCGCCTCTATATAGTCTTACAAGAATGGTGCACAATATTAGACTGCTCCTTTCTCTGCTTTGGGGGCGTCTTGAAACTGTAAAATTGTGAGCTTGCTAAGGTTCTTATACATTCAGTTTTTTAGCTTATAACATGCTGAAAGTCTGGTAATGTTTTTGTGGCATTTCTATAATTTTCAGGCAGAAACACCAAATTTCTGTTTTGGAAGAAGCAGCTAACGTCTATACTTCTGAGTTTGAAACCTTTATCAAATTTATTGGGTACTGTGTATTCTTTCACCTGATCAGTCTATTATTTGTATGCCTCTAGTAATATTCATTTACTTAAATATGGTTTTCTGGTACTCTAGGAGAACTAAATTATATCTTTCAGATCAAATTTGTATTTTTTTTTTTGGCGTCTGTTATCTTTTTTTTATTTGAGATTAACATTTTTTGGCACTCTGATATCTGTTTTACAGGGAAGTTTTCTCAAATTCCCCCTTTTTTATTACTGCAGAAGATGCTGGTGCATTAGCAGCCAGGTCTACCCTGAAAATGTGCCATTGGTTGAATTTGTGCAAATCCTTTATTTTTTGGGGCATTTACAGATTGGTGTGTGCAGGAAAAATGACGAGTACAAGGAAATAAGCATTCCAGCAGGGGAAACTCACGAGGTATGTTTTCTAGCACATGCTCCAGATCTATAGCTCAATGAGCGCTGGCCTAATGCATCATATTATCTCATCTGCAATCTGCATAGACACATAGATTCAGATTTTCTTTCACTCTTTATAATTCAATTTGGAACTTCGTTTCTGCATCACACCCTCTGCATAAGAGCCAAGTATTGTTTTAGCCACCAGTAGGAAAATGATTTTTTTAGCCAAAATGACCAAAATACCCTTGAAAACGAGGGTGCCACATTATTCGGTAGTAGCTGCACTGCACAAACGTGATGACCCGGAGAAATTAGGTTTTAGATATTTTTTTAAGGGCATTTTTGTCCATTCACCCCAAAAGTAGATAAAAAAACCATCTAAAAGGGTTATTTTTTCATATTGTCACTGTGGAATAATCTAATTAAATTACCATTTCTAATTAGTGAAATTATCCAGTGAAAATTGAAGCAAAATTCGGCTTGATTAATTAGTGATTTAGCTGTCCTTTTCTGCCTCAATGAAGTTTTTCTGTTCTTTTAGGTGACTTTAACAGTGGAGTCAATAAATTCATACATTGCTTGGGATTTCTCACTGGTGCAGGGCAAATTGAATCTGGTATCTTCTTCAAACTTTTGCTAGTTATTAATGTTGTCTCGTTTAGCATTTTGTAAATTGTGTTTCACATACTTAATGGGTTCCTTGGATAAGCTTCCTCAAAAGTTTGAAATCGACGAGCAAACATGAATATATGATTTTGGAGTATGAACGAAACCGAGCAAGTGTAAATAATGGACTCAATAATATTGTTTTTTCCTTTTAATAATGTTCTGGCAGGACATTGGATTCAGTGTAGAATGCATTGATCTCTGGAAGAAAACTGTAAGCTCTTGTGTTTTGCAACTCAATTCTTAATATTCACCCTTTGTTTTGCATTTTATGTTACTTTCTCCATTGCTCCTTCTGTATTCCTCTTTCCTTTTTCAACTTGATTTTGACTTTGATTTATGGTTTGGACCTGGTTATTGCTGAACACTAGTTGATCTTGCCTTATCGGCGTTATGAAGCTGATCAAGTGAGTCTTGCTCTTTTGTTAATAATTTCAAATACTGTTTTGTGAAAGTTTCAAAGTTTTGACTTCTTTGCAGGGTAACTTCTGCACATGCGTGTCCGGAGACTACAAGCTTATATGGGATAATTCATATTCAACCTTTTTAAAAAAGGTTGGTAACATAATTATATCAAAACAAATTTTCCAGTTGCCACCATTATAGTTAATATTTGTCACTGAATACAGTTTGCTGAATAATAGTCTCTCATGCTAAATTGATTCAGTACCTTGCTTCATGTACATTCTATGATGTCTTGTTGAAGCATCTTAGGACACATGCTGCTAATAATAATTCAAAACAGAACTAATATCCAGCAGCTCCACAACGCTGGCACCTAAGGCTATAACTAATGCAAAAATGAATCTGTGGTGTATCACAATCTTTCACCACTTAGATCATAAAAGCATTTAAGCGAATCTATTGTTTGCTGTTTTCAAATTCTATTGTTCAGTAGCTCCATCATAATTTCTTAAGTTGGGCCATCAACTTACATAAGATGTACCCGTTACTCTGTTGATCTTAACATATACTTGCTTCAAAATGAATCAAAATGTTCGGGGCATATGATATCTTTCTGACCATGTTTCCCCACCTCCTTTGAGCTTTTTATCGTGAGTCCTCTTACCAATTTTGGTGAATCTGAAGTGGGTGATTGCACGCACAACTTAAACGTATCCTTTTCTTTGGCTTGGGCTTGAGCAGGTCATACGATACAGGGTGGACTGCATTCCTCCAGTTGTACCTGCTGCAGATCAGTAAATCACAAATGCTAGTTCTTTTTATCAACGTGTTTCTTTGTGGACCTGGACATGTACTTGAACTTGTTCTAATTCTGCTGGCACAAGTTGGTCTGGTTTTACATAGGTGTATTAGTGGCCCACGATGATGTAATTTCTCAGTTTTATCTTTTTTCCTTCTTCTTTCCAAACGTGATTTGTGTTGTATCAGTTATTTAACCCTTTTGGTGCTTGAGAGCTGTGTATATATCAAAAGATTCCTGATTGGCTCCTAAATGATAAGTTGTTCATTACGGAGAAGTAATGTTGTGCATCTTTCTTTATTGTGGAAGTTTATGGGTTAATACTTTGGGGCTTGTGAATAGGTAATGTGGGAAGGTGATGCGAGTCCCCATTGTTTGCAACTATGTTATGATGTATAGAGAGGCAAGGTAAATGTAAATGGGTAATGTTCCCCAAAAAACAAGTTTGTGAGCAGTAAAAGGAAGAGTAGTGACATACATTATAAGATGTTTGTAGAGAAATGAAAAGAAAATGCAGGCAGGTAGCTAGCTATTCAATGGAGGTGGGAAATGGCCGCCACGCAGAAGCAGTGAGCAAGCAGAGATCCTTCCAGCCGAGTTTGAGGGCGCCGTTGTCCTCAACCAACGTGTAACCATCGGAAGGGAACATCCCTAGCAGGAGTGTAGCTTGGGCGGCAGCGTTGCCTGCGAGAGATATACCCTTGAATCCAGACTGCTGAAGCTTCTCCCTCCAGTTGTTGAACTTTACCTCACCGCTCCTTGATGGACCGCCCACACTCAACACATTCCTGATCTCCCTCGACAATAACTGTTGCTCCACAACATGCCTTTCCTCGCTTTCTTCCCCATAACAAGCTCCCAGCGAATCAAACAGTGCCGAGTAATAGTGGATTGCTTCCACGAACCTCCCCAGAAAGGAACCCGCATGACTCAGGTCTTGCTCCACCACCGTCACCACCTTGGGAGATAATCTGCCAATAGACATACATATACATATTATATATAGTAGATAGATAGATTGATATCAAATGAGCGCAACTAAACCAGTGACAAGATATAGATACCTCTGCAACAGGCCAAGAGTATTGGCGTCGGAGCCAGTGACATCATAGAGCGAATGCTGCAACCAGTGAACAGCAACAGCCTCCCTCTTGCCGATATTGAGCTTGTCAGGGTTGAGGTTACCAACTTTGTCAGCGAGGGGGCAAAACTCGAACGGCAATCCCAATTTGTCGGCAAAATCGAGAGGCGCTTGCCAGTGGCTTGGAGGGCCTCAGTGGAATTGCCCAAACCGGTGAGGCGGACGAAGGAGGTCCACCGGCCTGGATGCCAGTATGTGGAAGAGGCCCGGCCACTGCAGACCCTGCATTATGTCCAGGTCTATTATGTGCACTCTATCTTCCTCTCGAACGCCTCTTGAATGGCCTGGTTGGCCGTGAAGTGCGAGAACTTGACGAAGGGCTGATCCCATTGAACACTTGGAACGCCGACGCCAGCTTCTGCCCGTGCGGCACCGTCGGCAGCGCTGCGTATATTCCCAAGCAAGAGCTCACTATTCTAGCGGACATTGCCTCGGAGAAGTAGGCCGCCACGCGCTGGGCGGACGTCCCGAACGGGTCGCCACTTGGGAGATTTCAGCAGCATCCTGTTGGCCTCCTCCAGATTGTCGCCTGATACTGCCTCCGCACATTGCAGTAATAGAGTCAGGAGGTGGAGTCCTTGCTCATCTTTCTGCTGCTGCCGCATTTCCTCTTTCCTCTCCCTTATGGTTTCCAAGGCGGTTGAGGGGGAAGTTGATGGGCTCTTCTGCTGCTGCTGCTGCTGCTGCTGCTGCTCTTGTGGCTGGCTCTCCGGCTGAGGAGCCACGTCGACTGTCAGAGGAATATTATTCATATTGTTCTGAAGGAAGTGCGTGTTAGCGGAGGACCAGTCATTCAAGTGGTCGGAGCTAAACCCCTGACCCTGGGAAAGCAATAAGTTGCTGTTGTTATTGAGCGGCGGTGGCGGTGGCGGCAGCGATGCCTTTCTCCTCCTGTCGTCGGGAGCAGGGTGAGAGAGCGGAGCCTCTGCTCAAGAAGTGCGGCGAGGTTGGGGTTGCAAGGGTGGATGATCTCTCGGACGTTGAGGATGAGGTGAGGATGGAAACGTGGTTGGAGGAGTGGATGAGATCTCTGATGATGCCGTCGATCCATGCTGTGGTGTCCTCCATGGGAGGCTGCAGGTTTCTGTCCGGAGGAATAGCGGCAGGCCGGAGAATACACACACCGAAGGCTCGCTTTCTTGACACTCTACCAAATTGCTCGAAAAGCCTGACCCAGATCCCGACTTCATTAATATATTGGCCGATGGCACCAACATCGTCGTCATATTCGTGCTAGTGGAGTAGTTGGGTATTGGATTAGGACCAACATTGACCACTGCTGACGACGAATAATCACTATTTCCTGTTCGCCGAGAAATTAACCTAGCGCCGTTGCTGCTGCCGTGGAACTCCATCTCCGACGCCGCCCTCTTTCTCACCAACTTGCCTTGAACCGAAGAACTCATTAGGGCCACCTCTTCGCCGCCGCAGCTGCCGTAGCTGTCACCCTCACCCACTAAACCAAATGCTTTTGCCGCCATAGATTTTTTCTTAACTCTTGATTCACTTTACCTCTCTCTATCTATACCAACATGGAAGAGGCTTAATAATTATATATTAATGTGATTGATGATGGACGATAGTCTGCGTTGAGATGATCCAAGAAGATAGAGGCGCAAAAGGTTCAGACACCAACATTGGGATTCTGTGGTCTTAACTCTCTCCCACGCCCCTCTCTTTCTTTCTCTCTCTCTCTCACACACACACACAAACACACGCATATAAGCACACACACTCAAACACAACATGTAGATACAAGCAGAAAACTACTAAACCCAGCACAACCTTCTAGGGCTCGCATTATATATCTACGAGGGAGATAAAAATAATGCCGGTGCCCATTTTTTAATTAGATATATAATTCTGGCAGTTTCAAGTACGAGGCTTTCCTGATGAAGATATTAGAAATATTAATGGCGGATAGTTTTGAACCTGAGGTTTTGATGGTGGTGGGATGAAATGACGGACGATTTGATGATTTGATTCATTTTAGCATTGTGTTTTTCTGTCTTGGAGCTTTTGACTTTGTGTGGGAAACTTCCAACTTTGCTTTTGCCATTTTCGATAATCCTCGAATGCCTGCGACATCGAGCTCGCCGATTTTCTATCTGTATTTTGATTTCCAAAGAAACAGCTTATCTTTTTCTTTTTTCTTTTTATTAAGGAAAATCCACAATCACTACATACAATGCATATTAGATAAATACCACGTTCATGTGCAATAACCTGCAAATCATACAAGTAAAACAAATTAGAAAAATCAAGTGTGACATACTAAAATATAAAGACATCTCAATCACAAGAATCCACTTTAACTATTGAGGGATATAAACAGTTTATCTTGTTATTACTATTGCTCTCACACTCGATAAATACACGTCGTATGCTTGTGTACCTCATTGTGTACTCGCAACAGCGAAAATTAATTTACTCCATACTTTCCTAAAATATTCAGGGTGATCACCCTATATTATGATAACGTTGTAACATTTTTACAATAATATCACACGATTTAAATTTTGACAATATTTTTGCAATAATGTCACAACGTGCAAAACTAGACAAATTTCACATAACGATTCAATATTTACAATCAATATATAATAGGATTAATAAAAATTAATGTCATCTCATTCTCATATCTTATTTGACACCATTATATTCTTCCATTCTTATTTATCTAAATTATTTATTTAATGTCTTTTAAATTTTAATTTTAATTATATTAAAATATATCATCTCACATTGATTTCTAATCATACCCACCAATTGAACAACTTATATATATATATATATATATATATATATATATATATATAATCAATGCATATTCTTTCATCCTATAATTATTTTACACCATTAATTTAATTTGACTAATTAATTAATTAGATGGCCAAATAAATTGTTATATATTTTACAATAGTTATATTTTAAAATTTTAAACTATCCATGTAATGCCACCTTATGGACGAATATATTATATTTTTTAATTAATTATATAATCATCATTTGAGTTGAACCCAACATGCTTTATTCAAAAATCCAATTTATTAGTTTCAAAGATAAAAGAAGAAAAATAATATATCTAGGCAAGCGTGATGCTATAATTAGTTTAGAATATTTTGTATTGGTCCACAAAGTAAAACTAGCACGAAATTGAATTTGTTCTTTTTGTCTAATATTATAAGTTATAAGAATATTTTAAGAGAGTGTTTTTTCTATTGTATTTCTCTATTTATTTTATAAATAGAGATCGGACATGTTGTTACGGGATAATTAATAGTTGATATTAGTTATATAAGATATAACATTTAATACATTTTAAATTTTAATTTTACTATATGTAATTGCTCATCACATATCACTTACTAATCATACTCCACCTATTGGACATTAATCTATATAAAAAATTTAAAATCTATGTGTGTTTTCTCATCCCAAAATTATTTCACACCCTAGTTTAATTTGACCGATTAATTAATTAATTGCTAAAAAAATACTTATATTTTTATTGAAAATTAATTTTTAAAGTTTAATTTGCTTAAGGTTACTTTAGTCAATAATATTTAAGTTTGTCAAATAATGCAAGTCAATATAGGTTAGAGCAATGAATTAGCAAATTGCCCTTTATAATCAGACTCAAACCTATATAAATAGTTGTGTGTATTTTTTCATCCCACAATTCACAATTATTTTGCACTACCAATTTAATTTGGTCAATTAACTAATTAGTTGGCCAAATAAATAGGTATATATTTTAATTGATCAAATTTATTTAATTTTTCTAATATTATTTTTAAATTGAAAATCTAAAAATAAATGGATATATTTTGTACAATTTTTTTAAATAAATTTCGATACTCATATTGATTTTTCATGATATTTCACTTGCTAAAAAAATTTGAAATAAATAGTAGTGATCAAATTTTCATTGATAGAATAATCAATTATAATAATATATAATTTGTAAATTTAAACGAATTCATGTAATCAGTTGATATTAGTATATGAGAATAAGGCGAGAACAAATAGTAAAAATAGTTTTTTTATTTGTGGCAATTGCATGTATATATATAAGTCCCAAACATGTCCACACATTGATTAATATATTTACTAGAAATTTCTCAATTTTTAATCTATTGGAGCAATATATATTTATTAATTATATATTTCGTAAATGTTAACGAATTTGGATATTTAGCGGACATTACTATACGAGAATGAGATGAGAACATGATTTTCTCTATTTGTATGTCTTTTTTATTTATATTATTTTGATACAAAAATAGGCATTATAGATAGGTAAATACATTAATCGACATGTCTACGTAATTTTTTTTAATTTTAATCTTTTATTTATTTATATGATTTATTATTAATAATAACCATGTAGTATTCAACTTTTTATTTTGTGTAAGAATGTCTTATACAAGTTTTATGTGTTTAGGAAATAATACCGTCATCCTATTTTACCTTTTTATTTGGAATTTTTAATACCCAATAAGAAAAAGGAAAAAGGAAAAAAAGAAGAAGAAAGAATTCTCCACATTCTTGTTACTACCCTTGAGATAAAAACTATAAAATTTTCAGACCTTCAAAGCACGAAGGAAAAAATGGCAACTTTCAAATTTTTCTTTGTTCGTAAAGTAACAGTATTTACATGATACTCAAATATATAATGGAATGGTTGTATGCAAAGTTGGCTTAAATTAATAGTCATTAAATCGGGCATCGATCACCAAAATAATTAACTAATAACATGTTGTAAATACCAACGAGTAATATATTGGATAATTGTAATGTGGTTTTGGATCTTAATATTAAACTGTTATGTGTATTTTATTTATTAAAACATATTTTTTACTAGTCTATTTTATTATAACAAATTTCACATTTCATTTACACGAATAAGCAATACTGTTAGAATGCCACATTTAGATTACATAGTAAGTCGTTCTAGAATCTTTACACTTAAGTGTAACTACATCTTAACATTTCAATCTGTACGACTGAAAATTTTGTTATATCTATTTTTATTTTGAGTTTGTTAACACTTTTAAGAGAAATAATACTGTTGTTGTTGTTGTTGTGTGAAAATGGTGTAAAAACATGAGTCAGCCTTGTATCCAGAATATTAAATTTGATAATCATGTTAGATTAGTTATGTATACTAAAAAATTGGATTGAAGCAAATTACCATATTATTATTCTAAAAAGAAACGAAACTGATATATAATAAGAATAAATAAATAAATAAAAACCCTAGACGGACAGGTTGAAAAAGCAACACATGCAATACCTTATATTAATTGATTGGTGATTAATGGGAACTAATCAGCAGTAATGATAGTTTCTTTGATATCATCAAAAGAATCACCTGTCAACAGCATATCCAAAGAGAGCATATTAATAACATCATCCGCCACAGCCGACATGCCGATTTCAATATCCAAAAATGTCGAATTAATTGGTTCAATAATGCATATATGAGTAATAATGAAACAGTAAATCTTTGTACTAGCATCATTGTGGCCACACACCCTTTTTTCACATATTCTGAAAAATATTAAATTATTAAATTTAAATTTAAGTTTAAAATTTTCATTCGATAGGTGCAAAATTGTAATTCCATAAGATGTTTTTAATGTAAAACTAATTTTTTAATAGATCAAAAATTAAATAAATAAGTTTTTCATTTAATAAAGTTGATTGTGGTAGTAATGCTGTGGTAGAATAAAGATCACTCATAATGAAATTAGTGATAATGAAGAATCGACAATTAAGTGATGTCGGTCGTTATCATCTTGATACAATAACGATCAAACATGAATATGACATAATTTTTTTCGTATTGATAAAACATGATAACGATACGAAAAATTTCAATCAAAATTAAAAGATAAATTAATAAAAACATATAGAATAATAATTAAATATATATAATGCAACACGGAAATTGTTATGTTATATGAACACAATATGACATTATCGTATATTTATTGTATCGACACGATAAAGACATTAATACAACATTAACTCATTAATTTTGTACATGTTGATATCGTGTATTTATTTGTAATCGCATTATGAAGTGAGAATAGGTGGCATTATGAAGTGAGAATAGGTGAGGGGAGCAGGTAGAGAGAGGGAGAGAGGACGTGACAAGCGGAAGAAGCAGGTGGGTGGTGTAAATGTGATGGGAGAAGAGAAGTAAGCTAAGCTGTCCAAAACTCATTTACCTAGAATACGCAAACGTAGCGTTTGACATTTTGCTTTCAACGGCATCATCCTTTTCCCCTTTTGGTTCTATTTATTTGGTCCTTTCTTGCCTTTTGTCTCTGTTTGACTCTTTTTACATCTCTTAATTAATGAATCAATTGCATTGCACCTATATCTATGCACACACCACGTTCTACTACTTTTTTCCTCTCCTCATCTATATCTATATACATTCATTCTTACTAGTGTAGCCATAGCTTTTTGGGGGGAAAAAAACTATTGTACGTCTGAAAACACTAAACTGGCACAGTCTTTAAGGAAAAGCTACCCACCTAGCTCAGGTTTTGGATCCAACTTCCGGACTGATTTTTTATGCGCAAAAGTTAAACTTCTTTTTACGACCAGTCTAGCTCTTATTATTGCTGCATGTCAGACACACGAACTATATTGTATTACAAAGATTAGTCGTATACATCTCTCAACCAAAATACTACCTACTATACGGTATATATTCATTCTTCAAAAACACTCACACACAATGATTATGGTTAATATATATATATATGGGAGCGCAACTTAAATGCTCAATTATGAATAAAAGTTTACCATCAATATCCATTTCAAAATTTTGCTACCACATATACTCATTTCATTTATTTATTGTAGTTTTACGCAAAGGCAAAAAGGGCGTTGGTTGATGTGAGGATGGTTTTTTCATTCATTAGAATCTATGCACATTCAAACAAAATAGTGCAGTCTTTTGACTTGAAAATTTGGTTGGCATTTAATAGTTTTTCACGGTTTCTTTGATAAAACAAAAATTTGTGCGTAAAAAATTTCACTTTCCTTCTGTAAAAAATTTCAAAATTTTTAGAAGTTTGGCTTAGCCTGAAAAACCCATTCCGTTCCCGTGAAGTGAAGAACCCATTTCAAAATTTTTAGAAGTTTGGCTTAGCCTGAAAAACCCATTCCCGTTCCCGTGAAGTGAAGAACCCATTCCCGTTCGGTGGTGAAGCGAAGCGTGAAGTGTTACCACACAATCATTTCGGAGGTAATTTCTAATTTCCTTACGAAAACAACGAATTGTTTCAATATATACATATTAATCGTTGTTTAGGCCTTCTCCCATTCGAATAATTATGTATTAACTCAATTTTCTAATAATTAGGGTTTTGCTTATTCGAATCGAAGAAAGTGAGAATATTTGGTTGCTTATTCGAATCGAGCGAGAATATTTGGTATGTTTTATGTTTTCGGCATATTATTTGGAATAAATATAGTTATGCGATTTTTGCGATTTTTGTTTTGATATGTTAAGATGATTTTTGATGATTTTTGATTTTTTGTAAGATTATAATAATGTTTAGGAAATATAGGAAATATTTTGTTGGTTATTGTTGGTTTTACAAGTTTCCGATAGGAAATATTTTAGATTTATATGTGGAATGTTTAAATTTGAAATGATAAATGTTGGTTTTACGCAAAAATTGAATTAATTTGTTGTACCAATTGAACTTTCCGATCGGTGAAGGCTTTCTCCCATTTAACCGGCAGAAGCCTTCACCGATCGGAAAGTAGGTGATCGATCGAAACAACGAATTGTTTCAATATATTTGTTGTCTCCGATCGGAAAGTAGGTGAATTCAAAATTGAATTAATTTGTTGTCTCGATCGACCAATTGAACTTTCGATCGGTGAAGGCTTCTCCCGGTCGAAGCGGGAAAGCTTCACCGATCGGAAAGTTCAATGGTCGATCGGAGACAACAAATTTATTAGTTATTAATATTTAGTTATTAATTCAATTATTTAATTTTCTAATTATTAGTTATTAATTGAAATTATTAATTGAATTTTGTATAATTAGTTGTTAATTATTAGTTATTAATTGAAATAATTATTAGTTATTAATTGAAATTATTAATTGAATTTTGTAATGATGCAGGTATTATTTTCGAAGGCAATATTTCGCATTTACCGGTATGTTTTCGTGTGAACCCTTAGTATGTTTACCTTAAATATATTTTGTAATTGAGATTGGATAAATGTTGGTAGATTTGATTGAATAATATGATTGTATATGATTGAATATGAGTAGTTGAATTATGTTATTGAGATTGGATAAATGTTGGTAAATGTTATTGAATAATATGATTGTATATAATTGAATATGAATACGTTGAATTATGTTATTGAGTATGTTAATATTGTTTATGGCTTGTATGTTTTCGAGATATCTGTTTTGGAATATGATTGAATAAATAGCGTTTATGGTATATGATTGAATAATATTTCATTTATGGTTTAGAATGGTTAAATTGTATTACTTAATTATGGCCAGTTTTTGATAGGTGATTTGTAGTTCTAATTATTTTTTATATTTGTATGATAGGATGTTTATTGATGCGAATTATATACAAATGAAATGATTATTGTAGTAGTTTGTTGGTTTGTCAGACGTTGTGTAATATGTGACATTGATATAATTGTAGGTCGATCGTGTTTTCTTGAGGCCTACCACGATAAATGTGGTGGCGGATGTAAAGACTTATTATAGGATGATTATTTTAAATATATTAAGAATGTCTTGCTAGATAAGCGTGAAGAGTTGGTAGATATGTTTAGGGGTTTCTTTGGTCATCGATTGATTGGACTCCGGGCCTAAGTCTAGTTTTCTTCGCACCATTTAGTCTCCGTCGAGATAGAGCCTACGATCCGGAGATGTATTTTTCATCAATGGAAGATATATATGTTTTCCATTAAAGATTATGCTCTAGTCACCGGCCCGCAATTTGGGTCATCATCATTTGATCCCACACTAGACTACGACTTGAGCGACGTTGAGGTCTATAGCCTTTTATGGGGCACACAGTTACATTACGTAATCTAGTAGATAGATTTTGTAGTAGTGATTTTAGTGATGATGTAGATCTTCGTCACTATTTACGTGTGGCCACGTTATTACCCTCTATGGGTTCGTATTTGGATACGATACGGGAAAATAATAGTGATTGGGTTTGGGCATTGGTTGACGATCCGAGGCGTTTGCCGATTTTCGTGGGGCCTACGGTTACGAGATATTGAGATATTATACGATGCGATGTCAACCTAATGCTCAATACCACTTTTACGGACGATCTGGGCACTATATGCTTGGTCACTCGAGATCATACCAGCTTGGGAAGTATAGTGGGACGACATCAATCCCACGTGATCCGAGAGTGTTGAGGTGGAAGTTCAAGAGGCTCTCACCGTGACTTCTGATCACTTTTGAGCAAGAGGTATTGAATTTTATTATAATTTTAAATCATGTATGAGGTATTGTATTTATTAGAATATTAAATAACATCTTTCAATTTATTGTAGGTCGATTATCATCTCACATCCATCGAGCCGGACTCATTCGAGGTTAGCACCGTTCTTGGGTGTCTGCCTCACACCCTCTCCACTCGGTGTGAATTTTGTTATACCGTCAAATCCTTTAAGGGAGGACGACAGTTCCTTCTCGTCGTGGTGTGTCTCATCCACCTCCGTTGGATGAGCCTTGACGTAGACGCCGAGTTCGGGAGGCTCCACGTTTGTTGAGGATCCCGATCTTCGTGGTCTCCATCGAGCGAGCCTCGAGCCTTCACCTTCGATACCCGGCCGAGAGGACATCGTCCGTTGGGTTCGTTGAGGTTCGGTTGTTGATGAGCCGCAGCGCCATATGTGGATAGCCGTCCATCCGCTGAGAGGCGAGATACGGGAAGACATACCAGGAGGCGGCTTCATCGAGCGGTGGTGGTCGCACCTGTATGCCTTAGTTCGCCGATCGTCGTTGGATTCGTGAATCTATCCAGAATCTATCCGGGAGGAGGAGCGAGCGGCGACGATCGAGAGGTCTATCAAGACAAATTTATTCCAAAGATAAAAGTGGTTTGAAAACCTCTTAGAAGACTCGATGTGGTTGCATACATAGGGATGATACGGCTACACATGCACTCATGTCCCACGTCATCCGCGGCGACGGCGAGAGGTGAAGATCGGAGACCACATCACCGCCCGATCCAGATGTCCTCGAGGCGGTGGACATATTGAGCCAGTGAGGCGACCTTGCATTAGCCGAAGGATACCCTCCCGCTACTCACGCGGATCCATGGTACCATCACGGAACTACATCTCATCATTCCATGATGGGATTGGACCTATTTAGTGATCCGACGCCTCGGGACGTCGTGAGGCGGACTTCGAGCCCGCAGCGGCAGTTGGATGAACAGTAACTATTAAGTCTCATATTTGGCGGTTTATAATATTTCATTATATTTGTTATGTTTTCATTTCTCTAAATTAAATGTTTGTAGTTCGGGATCCGGAGGTGAGCAGGCACGGAGACCTTCGGTGTAATGAGGTCACCATCGTGAATAGCCCGATGCCACGTCCATTATCCGATGATATATTGATAAATTACAGCGTTTCTTGAACACAAATAAGGCAATGGTGGTTGTTCGGTCTTGATCGACAAGTCGAGGTTGCATTTTTGTGAATATCGAAATGCGGAGAGGCGTTTTGATGTTCGTGTGCGTTTTATACAATATGCTTCGTTTTTTAAGTACATCTACTTATATTGATATGTATCCTAAAATAATTTTGCGGTCGTCGATCTATTCATGGTGTATTTGAGGATGTGATAAGTCCTCGCATTTTACATGATTTATAAGGCTTTATTCGTTTCGTTTCTAAGTGATAAGTGATCTTTTGAGTTGTCTTTTGATATATTTATGTTTACCTTGGAAGATATTATGCGTGTGTATTTCATGTCATTTTAGCATAGGTTTTAATGTCAAAAGGTGGATCACGATAAAGAGGAATCAATAGCCCATAGTTTTAATGTCAAAAAGGTGGATCACGATAAAGAGGAATCAATAGCCCAATGCAAGAAGAAGAATCGCTTGAAAACGACGTTGAATATGACGTAATGGATTTGAAAAATATTGATGTGCAAAGTGTACTATGTTAAAGAGCATCTCGATAGGAGTCCGTAGGCGCAAACGGATCGCAATTCGGAGTCCGGACGAGAGAGAACGGAGCGAAACGCCGAAGTCGCGCGCAGGGAATTACGCCTCGCGAGAAACGCTCGCGACCGTTGGTCGCGATGCCGGGTCGCGAGGAAGGCCGAAATTTCAGCAATTTTGATTGCCTCTCGACATGTCTTCGCGGGGGAATGATGCACGCAGCGCATTGCGAGGCGTAGGTCGCGAGGAAACATGAATTGAGCACCCGTACGCTTTGTTCGCGCCTTTCACTCGCGATGTGTGTCCGCGATGGCATCCCACGAGCCAAAGTATAGTTCGGTATAATTGAATCGAATCGAGAAGGATTGGGAAATTGGCGTGAAAAGGGGCTCGAGACTTATTATAAATAGGAGATAGATCGGTAGTTAAAAACTGACCATTCCAGAAGCGAACACAAATTTTTTTATATTCTTTTGCAAGTTCTATTCCGGTTTTCTTAGCTTAGTTTATTTTAGAGTTCAATTTTATTTACGGATCGAAGTTGCTACATTGTTCTTCGTGGATTCCTACGGTTTTATTTATTTAATTCAGTTTATGTTATTCTTATTTATTTATTTATTGTTTTGTTATTTTAATTATCGTAGCTAAATTTAAATATTGATCCTAGGGTTTGTATGTCAACTAGATTTATATAATTAATCTGTTGATCTTGTTTTGCCGTCCATTTATGATTTATAATTCTTGGGTTTAATTCTCATGTGTTGGTATCGGCGATATTGATGCATGCTAGTTATGTGATTGATGTCTTGGCGGAATTAATTGCATAATCGATATCGAATTTATAATCTGATTTTGCCTTGAGACCCGGCGGAGATAGGTGAGCTGGAGGAGGTTAAATCTTTGTGTGCTTTTGGTAATTAACTTACTTCTCTTGAGACCCGCGGAGATAGAGTTTAGGCTAACCTACTACTATAGGCATCTGGCGGAAACTATAGTAACATTAGTGATCCTTCATATGAATGTGGATTAAATTGGTAAGCAGTTAATAGGTAAATTGTGTGAATATGTTAGGTTAAGTACATCCCTAGGATCGATCTTTATATCGAGTTTTATTCCTATCTTTATTTTGAGTCTAGTTTTATTATATTCTCTCTTGATATTTTGTTGCACGGATAATAATAAAGATTACGTGTTAATTACTTCTTTGTGTTCTCAGTCATGATCCCTGTGGATCGATATATATACTTATTTGTTTTACTATCATTTATTTGGTAGGAATATTAGCGATCAAATTTTGGCGCCGTTCGGGGTTGCTTAGATTTCACGGTGATAATTTTACGGATTGTAGTTATTAATTGAGCGTAAAAAAAAAAAAAAAAATTAAAATAGAAAAAAAAAAAGATCTTATTATTTACGTATTTGCTTCTCGATCGATTTTATTTTTATCTCTGCATGCGATGCATGATTACAAGATCCCAAAGGAAAGAAATTATTTCCTTGGATCTTGAGATTGAAAGATTACATAAGAGAGAGAGGCGAGAAAGAAGACACAGACAATGGCGGATATGCGAGGCACGATCGGATGGCGAAATGGAGGAGATGTTAGCGACAATGCAACGCCATGGTTGGCGTTGAATAATCGAATGGGCGAGATGGGTGGTCGAGCACGCCCCTACCGCTCAACCACGTATACGGGCCACCTACGGATCGGTTCGAGGTGGAGGTTGGGGCGAACATCAATGCCGATAATTTTGAGTTAAAGCACGCCTCATCGACATGATACAAGCGAGCGGTTTGGGGAGGGTCATCGAAGACCCCAATGCTCACTTGGGCGTTCTTGGATATATGCGATACTATCAAAGCGAGCGGAGTGCGGTGATACCATCCGGATGCGGATGTTCGATTTTCGGCGAGTCAAGCGAAAGGCGGTTCAAAGCTTGGACGGATCGAGAATTATCACGTGGGGCGACTCGTGAAAAATTTCGTCTAAATATTTTCCACCGCGAGGCTCGAAGATCATTGCGAGATCTCCCATTTTTCACAGTTGGGAGATGAGTCATTGTTCGAGGCACAGGGCGATTGAAACTTGCTCAAAGTGTCCACGGCATGGGTTTTCACACGGCGACAAGTAACGCAATTTTATAGTGGACTCGGTGCTAACACCGAGCATTGTAGATCGTCGGTAGGAGGATGCCCGCTCAATCGTGGAATAGGCGAGCGTTGAGAATTATTGAGGAGATGGCATCCAATAGCTATCAATGGCCGATGGAGGCGGCCGATCGGAAGAGTGGGCTGCTTTGTAGAGTTGGATGACAAGTATGATGACTTGTTGGAGAAGTTCACAACTCTGCGGAAGAGTCTGAGGTTGAGAGGAAAGGCGGATATTTGTGGCCATGGCGCGAGAATATCGAGGAGGTTCATTTTTGAACCAAAGGAGTAATGGTCGGGGAATCGGTGGGAATCCGCCTATCATCCCAACAATAGGAATCATCCCAATTTTTCCTATGCGCGCTGAGAATGCTCGACAATTACCACTTGGTTTTTTGTTAATAATGGAATGATTGTGGAGCCCAAGAACCCGAGCATTGAGGATATGATGCAACAATTGTTGGCGAGCAATCGTGAGATAGCAACGAGTCACCAACAAATGGTGACTCGTGAGAATATTCAGATCCGGCGGCTTGGGAATAGGATGAGCAGCTCACGGAGAGCACGGTCAGCGCCATCAACAATACGGTGATAGCCCTTGGAAAACAAGTAAAGATGTTGGAGAACCAAGTGGGGCGGATGGCTAATGAAAAGCTGGAGCGCAGGCGAGGGCAATTCCCAAGCAACACGAGCAGAATCCTAAGAATCATATACCTCCGAATCGGTGCAATGCTATTCATACGAGAAGTGGAAGAGCTACATAAATTATCCGAGATGCGAAAGGAAGAAGAGGATCATACGCATGGGGAAGAAATCACGCCTCGCGACACGGCATGAAGGCGCGGTCGCGAGCTAATATCGCGAGCCCGGCCGCGAGGAAGCCTCTCACGAGAAGAATGATTTCCTCGCGACCCGGCATCGCGACAAAGGATCGCGAGATCGACACGAGCGAGACGAGAGCACCTCGCGATAAGCCCGCGAGGAATCATCGCAACGAGAAGGTCGCGAAGTGCGCGGTGGCGATTCGCGAGCGAAGATAGAAGGCGCCTCGCGGCATGATTAGAGAGGATTCGCGAGAGAGTAGCGCATGATCAGCCGATGTTTCAAAAGCCTACAACCCGTTCCACTGGCGTTTTAGGAAAGCGAAATATGATGAGAATGCGCTCGCTTCAAAGAGATCTTCGAGAAAGTGAACATTAATCTTCCTCTTTTGATGCGCTTGAATATGCCGGATCGTCAAATTTCTCGAGGATGCATTGGCGAATAAGAAAAGTTGGGGAAATTTGACAAGATCAACCTCTACGAAGAATGCGGTGCTATCTTGCGAGAGAAAGTTGCGGTGAAGCAAAAGGATCCGGGGAGCTTCACTTTGGAGTGCGAGATCGCCGGGAACACCTTCCCCAATGTTTTATGTGATCTGGGGGCGAGCATAAATCTGATGCCATTAAATGTGTTCAATCGTTTGGAGCTGGGCAAACTAAAGAAGACCTCAATTTCATTAATGATGGCTGACAGGTCAGTTGCATATCCTAAGGGCATAGTTGAAGATGTGTTGGTAAGGATTCGGGATTTTGTCTTTCCTGCTGATTTTGTTATTCTAGACATTCCTGAATTTAAACATCAACCACTAATCTTGGGTCGACCTTTTCTAGCAACCGGTGGTGCTTTAATTGATGTCGGGGAAGGCGATCGACTTTTCGTGTGAACGATGAGGGCTGAAAATATCCATATATGATGCCATCAAGCAACACGATAGTCGAGCATGAAGAGTGTCATTCAATCACTCATCATTCTTTGTTAGCGAATCTCGAGCTTGGATGTGAACCGTCCGGTTGACAAGGGTGTTAGAAAGAAAGATGGACTCGGCATGGAACTCCGAGTATCTTGTTCAAGTTTGGGGAGGCCACTTCCATACTCGGTGGTGGTCTGCGGTCGTCTGAAATATCGAGGCAAGCACTGATTTGGGAAGAAGTCTGCTGTCAAAGCGCGGATTGATCGGGTATGAAATGGTCTAGCTAAAGACATTTAAATTTAGCACTTGTTGGGAGGTAACCCAATGTTTTCTTTTGTTTTGTTTTCGTTTTGTTTTGTTTTGTTTTGTCTTTCTTGTTTGGGTTCTGTGTCTGTTTTGTGGGTTGAGTTGAATGACGAGCAGCCGATGATGAGAATTGTTTTTATTAGAAAATCTATTGCAATTGATTTTGTGAGATGAAGCATGTTATGATTGTTGTGAGTATTGAGCCTTTGAGAACTTGATCACACTTTTGAAACCTGTGAGACTTGAGCTTTTGACTGTCATATCTTTTCAGTCTTGTTTCTTTCTGTGTGAATAGTTTGAAATAGCATGTGTTCTCTAGAACTTGCTCTGGTTCTTTTTGGAGGTTGCATTGATGTGTTTAAGAATTATGAGATGATATTAGGCATTCTTTTCTTAACCTATACACTATCCAAACACTAACCTGTTCATTTATTATCCTTTGATGAGCCCGTTTGAGCCTACCTAATTCATTCATATATCCGTGGGTTGGGTTATGTTGTTAGTGAGATTTTTGGCTGCTTGAATTGAGGGTTGAGAAAAAAGAAAGGAAGGAAAGAGAATAAATGTTGAGAAAGTGATTATTAAAAATAGTTGCTTACCCATATAAGTTCAAAAAAAAAAAAAAAAAAAATAACACAAGAGTGTGAAAAGAACATAAATGAGTAAGTAGTTAGTGCTTTTAGATGAGTATATCACTTATATGAAAATTGTGGAATTCTAAAAAAAAAATAAAAAAAAAATAACTTCTTGGTATGGAGAATTGAAATAAATTGTGAACGTTTGGGATTGTGCCTTGTGATACTTATGGGGTTATGAGTCATTTAACCTAAATATATCATACCTTACCAAAGAGCCTACATTATAACCTTTTATAAGACCTTTTTGATCTTAGTTCTTGAGCACATATTTGAGCAATGGAGAATTAGACGATTTGCAAGCTTATGGTAGATTCCATGTGTTTTAAACTTTGAGTATACATCCTCCTTGATACACTTGAGTGTTTGAGATTTCTTATATATATATCCATGTCGTGAGGATTCAAGTTTGAGAAGGCTTGTGCTTATGATTATTATGATGTGTGGAATTTAACGAAAGATGTTGTGATTTGATTCATTTGAGTGAATCGTTTATTGCTCATTGCTCTGAGGCTTATTGCTTTTATCGTTCGACTCTTTACCTGTCTCTGGTCGTCTCTCCTTTGTTCTGATTTGTTTGAGGACAAACAAAAGGTTAAGTTTGGGGGAGTTGATAAGCCTCATTTTTACATGATTTATAAGGCTTTATTCGTTTCGTTTCTAAGTGATAAGTGATCTTTTGGGTTGTCTTTTGATATATTTATGTTTACCTTGGAAGATATTATGCCGTGTGTATTTCATGTCATTTTAGCATAGGTTTTAATGTCAAAAAGGTGGATCACGATAAAGAGGAATCAATAGCCCAATCGCAAGCTCGTGCAAAGAAGAACTGCTTGAAAACGACGTTGAATATGACGTAATGGATTTGAAAAATATTGATGTGCAAAGTGTACTATGTTAAAGAGCATCTCGATAGGAGTCCGTAGGCGCAAACGGATCGCAATTCGGAGTCCGGACGAGAGAGAGCGAGCGCAACGCAAGTCGCGCAGGGAATTCGCCTCGCGAGAAACGCTCGCGACCGTTGGTCGCGATGCGGGTCGAGGAAGGCCGAAATTTCAGCAATTTTGATTGCCTCTCGACATGTCTTCGCGGGGGAATGATGCACGCAGCGCATTGCGAGGCGTAGGTCGCGAGGAAACATGAATTGAGCACCCGTACGCTTTGTTCGCGCCTTTCACTCGCGATGTGTGTCCGCGATGGCATCCCACGAGCCAAAGTATAGTTCGAGTATAATTCGGAATCAGAATCAGAGAAGGATTGGGAAATTGACGTGAAAAGGGAGCTCGAGACTTATTATAAATAGGGAGATAGATCAGTAGTTAAATACAACCATTCCAGAGCAGAACACAAATTTTTTTTTATATTCTTTTGCAAGTTCTATTCCAGTTTTCTTAGCTTAGTTTATTTTAGAGTTCAATTTTATTTACGGATCGAAGCTGCTACATTGTTCTTCGTGGATTCCTACGGTTTTATTTATTTAATTCAGTTTATGTTATTCTTATTTATTTATTTATTGTTTTGTTATTTTAATTATGCGTAGCTAAATTTCGTATTGATCCTAGGGTTTGTATGTCTAACTAGATTTATATAATTAATCTGTTGATACTGTTTTGCCGTCCATTTATGATTTATAATTCTTGGGTTTAATTCTCATGTGTTGGTATCGGCGATATTGATGCATGCTAGTTATGTGATTGATGTCTTGGCGGAATTAATTGCATAATCGATATCGAATTTATAATACTGTTTCACCTTGAGACCGACGGAGATAGGTGAGTGTAGGAGGTTAAATCTTTGTGTGCTTTTGGTAATTAGCTTACTTCTCTTGAGACCCGCGGAGATAGAGTTTAGGCTAACCTACTACTATAGTCATCTGGCGGAAACTATAGTAACATTAGTGATCCTTCATATGAATGTGGATTAAATTGGTAAACAGATTAATAGGTAAATTGTGTGAATTTGTCCAGGTTAAGTACATCCCTAGGATCAGTCTTTTATATCTGAGTTTTATTCCTATCTTTATTTTCGAGTCTAGTTTTATTATATTCTCTCTTGATATTTTGTTGCCTGGATAATAATAAAGATTACGTGTTAATTACTTGTTGTGTTCTCGAGTCGTTTTGAAGATCCATCGTGGATATCGATATATATATTTCAATGTTTGTTTTACTATCATTTATTTGGTAGGAATATTAGCGATCAAACAACCACGAAAAGAGAATAGTTTCAAGTAATGATAGAGGAAGGCGACGCCTCAAGGAGAAAAATCCCGTTATCTCAGGCTGCTTCAATTCAATTCAATTTGATTAAGTTAAAATAATAATAATGTTAATAATATCTTTACATGAATGTTTTCTTTCATTACAATGTCACTCGTCTCGGATAAGTAAGGACACTTGACGCAGCATGAGATTCATTACCACACAAGCTACATGTCCGTAGTGCACGACTTCTACTACTCGATCCATACATTTGGATGACGATATCGACCCACTTCGGGCACCGACTGGTGACTCTGATAGGAGGCATAAGCGTAATTCCAAAGAACATCGGAGGAGCAGGTCAACTAGGCGTGGTGAGCAGGATTGATCCGATCTGGTATGCTTGCTAGCTTTGCAGAATGGTAGTACTCCCCCACATAGTTAGATATATGGTGACCTTTATGACTAAAAAATTTATATAATCAATTATATGTAAGTGAAATCAATTTGATCAAAAAAATTAACATAATTAAACTTAAATTCGTACCATATAGTTTGCAATGACATGAGAACACGGTATCATATCCATGTCCCACTCCAAACACGCACACGATTGCGTATTGAGATTGACTCTGAATGTTTTGCTTCCGTGCTTGACTTTGAAAGTGGAGTCTGATGAGGGCACTACATCGTATCTGCGTGATAGTTCCATTGATACCATCATCTACGCGTTGCTTGGGTCAATTCACCGCGCACTCTTTGCCGCTTCATGTCTCTCATCGAACCATTTTTACGTAATGTGACGGATTGCCTCAATCATTGAGCAAATTGGCAATCGTCTAGCCCACAATATTCGAGAATTGAATGATTCGGCAATGTTCGATGTCGTAAAACCCGTAGCGCCTAACGGGCATCGTGATCTAGCCCACGCACTCCAACCTCCACCAACTTGGTGTATGCGCCACTACCATCGGCCTTCACGAGACTTTAACATAGCCATCGCTTTTCAAAGTGTGTATCTTGGCACGCATAAGCGGCTTTCGAAATAACTGCGGATGGTTGCCCAAACGGGGTGATTTTTTCGCAGATGGTAGTAGCATAATCCGTGTGTTGCATCGGGGTAGACACATGACCGCGTTCATTATCTTGACATGGGCATACGAAACAATCAACATCTCCGGATTTGATCCATAAGCGACTTGTAGTCGAGGCAATCAAGTCCATGAGACATCATTCTCGATCGGACCAATTCCATAAGCTAATGGAAAAACTTGCTCGTTGTCGTCCTTTGTCACGACAGCGAATAATACGCCTTTATTGCGGCCCTTCAAGTGCGTGCCGTCGACTACAATCACGGGTCGGAGGCACAATGTACGCCAATCTGCATGAACCGAGGGCGACAAAGAGGTGACGGAACCGACCATCGATCCGATATCCAAGTCGGTCATCGAACAGGATTGCTCATCCGTAACATATCTGAGATAACTTCGGTAGTAGCTGAAATGATTCTTCATGTCCACCGTATATCATCTCGATCGCCCTATTACGGGCTCGCATTGCTACGTATGTAACGTACACCGTACTCTCGCAAATCGGCCATAATGGACCTCGGCTTTAGCACTTCACCGTCTTGGCGTATTTTTCGTGATATGTATGCTGAAATTACGGGCATTAACCTTCCTTACTCCGATATTCACTGGGTTACGTGCGCAGTATGTATAGCATCAAACTTGCGGACAAACCAAAATCCACCTTGCTGCGATGCACGTAGTAGAAAAGGACACCGATTATGATATCGACATTTGAATGTAATCCTCGAATTATCGGATGGGAATAACAAATTCTACTCGACGTTCCAAATGCCATAGCCCCACCGGATATCTTGATTCACCGCTAACGTCGAAGATGGAACCTTCGCTCACCATCGTGGGTCTGGAACCGAGTCGGAGGGACGAGCAAAGAGATTAATCAAGCATCATGAGGAATAACGAGGGACTAGCCGTTGCTCATCTCCTCAACTTCTTACGGCTCTAGGCCTCCTACGTGCTCTTGCGTGTTACTCGCATAATCGTAGATGAAGCTTCCGAATCCACCCTCTCGGCGGATCCATCGCCAAACTCTACAAATGAGCCATAGCTCACCAAAGCGAACTCGCGATCTTCTTCCTCTTCATCCGACTGCTTCATCTTCTTCTTCTTCAACATAGTCGTCGTCATCGCTGTCCTCAACAAGTGTATCAGCCCCTGGTTGTGGTTGCAGCATATGTTGGGAAACAGAATTCCTGGATGGATCCATGTGTTGCGGCATATATTGAGATGTATCAGCATCAAACCAATCAGATGATGTAAATTGTTGTGTCAACGACGCATCGAACGATATGTTTTGGGAAGTGTAGTCATATGTTGACGAGGATGGTATCTCAAACGAATGTCTATATAGTTCTTGCTCCGATTGGGATGTGTCGGCATCGTGAGTCACATAGACCTCTGCTTGGGCATCATGAGCCAATCGAAAAAGTTGATCATCATTACTCAAAAGTAATTTGATAATTCTACCACTCCGAGATCTCGATAGATAATGCAGTTGGTAGGTTGTACTCAACGAATTTCCCAACATAATTTCATTAATCATCTCTATGAACTCCCGAGAAAATTACATTGTCCATTCGAACAAAGGCATTTGGTGATACGCCAATGTAACATAAAGAAGGATCCCATCGCCTCCATATCGAACAATAATGCTCTTCCATCCCGACATCTATAACAAATACAAGATTACATTAATGAAATATCTGATCTTAATATGATTTTTCTAATGTACAAAACAAATATACATTCTAATCAAATATACAAATAAGAAAAAATAGCAATCTAATTAAATAAATAAAGTCTCTTACAATAAATTAATTAAAGGGACTTATCTAATAAGCAATTATGTCGGCACTTATCTAAGCGAATTATCCAATAATTATATCCAATTATCTAAGCGAATTATGCAATAATTATAAATAGCGAAACAATCGAATTATCTAAACAAATAAGCAAAACAAATGTAAACAAAATTAACAACAATTAATGTAAACAAAATTAACAATAATTAATCTAAACAAATTTAACAATAATAAATCTAAATAAAACTAACAATAAGAAATCTAATATCATAAACAACAATAATTAGAAGATTATCCTAATTGATTTCATTTAAAATTAATTTAGTGGATTATCCTAATTGATTTCATTTAAAATTAAAACAACAAATAATTGAAGATTATCCTAATTGATTTCATTTAAAATTAATTTCGGGGATTATCTAATTGATTTCATTTAAAATTAAAATTAAGGAATTGGTCGAATGGGAGAGAGGATTTTAACTTAATTTAATTAAAGTATGAATTAATTAGTTATTTATATTATAATTAATTACTATATTCATCCTAATTGAAAACTTAAGATAAGTACACTAAAATTATCCTAATTGAAAAGACTTATATGATAAGTTCATTTAATATTAATTTCTAAAACTAAAATCTATCTCCGATTGAACACATTGATGTCTCGGTCGATATTTCCTTGTTTTCAATCGATAGGAGACATCAATTAATAACTAATTAATAATTAGTATTAAATTCAATTGACAATTCGAAGATTTATCGACCGGATACATCAATTAATAACTAATTAATAATTAGTATTAAATTCAATTGACAATTCGAAGATTCGGTCGACAATTCGAAGATTCGGTCGTAGGAATCATGATAAATAAGTTGTTTTATTATAATTCTTCTTTCCTCGATAGGATCAATCAAAAAATAATTTAAGCGTAAAAATCCATCTCCGGTCGATGATTCCATGATTCGGTCGTGGGAATCATGGTATCATCGACCGGAGAGATGGATTTTTACGTTAAATTATTTTTTTTGTAAAACCATGATTAAATGATTTAACTATTATATATACTAATTATGCAATTAATTTAATTATGCTATTATAAAACATCTAATTTCACCTAAGCGAATTATATCCAATATATATATGAATTATGCAATAATTATCTAAGCGAATTCTATCCAATTATGTATACGAATTATGCAATAAATTCAAAACACTAAGCTAATTATCCAATTAATTTAATTATCCAATTAATTTAATTATGTAGATGAATTATATAAATTATGCAATAAATTCAAAACACTAAGCGAATTATCCAATTAATTTAATTATCTAAACGCAATAATTTATCCATACCAATAAACAATAATAAATCTAAACTAAATTAACAATAATAAATCTAAACACAAATTAATATCATAAACAACAATAAATTCAAAACATGTGTAGAAAATAAATAAAAATTCGAATAACTTACTTGTTGAGACATAGGCTGCGGTTGGATTGAAGAAATAAATTTGAAAATTTTGAATATAAAATCGAAATGAGCGAGCGAAAATTAGAGGAGCAAGAGCAAGAGCAATTGGTTGGATTTGTATTTGTTACGATCGATTGTATAAATAGGAGATAATTGATTCAATTATTGGTGGTCAAATCTTTGTTCAAAATTTTTCAAACATTTATTTGTCTTCTTCAATTTTTACGCAATTTTACCGTAAGCTTTTACTTTCGTAGTACTATTTTATACAGTATTAATTAATCTGTAAATATTGAGATAATTTCATTATTAAATATTTCAAAATTAATAAGTTGTGAGTTGTGTAAGTGGATGAAAAGAAATTAATATTTTATTAAAAGATTGGGTTAAATTAGATTGAATATAAATATTAATTTAAATATCATACATTCAATTTAAATTAATTAGTATTAAATTAATTTGATATATCTTATTTCCGATTCGAAAAATGGCTGATTCGATCGACCCTTTTATGTTTCCGGTCGACCGGATACATGAATAAATAATTTGTATTAATTTCATCGCAAAATTGAAGTTTCGATTCGATAATTCCTCTCTCCGATTCGACCATTTTATGTTTCCGATCGACGGAGATAGGAATTAATTAAAATTGTTATTTTCATTTTAAAAATTCAAATTCGATCGATGAAATCCAAAATTCGATCGATGATTCCTTGATTCGATCGTAGGAAACAAGGAATTGTCTAATCGAATTTTGGATTTTTTGTTAATTAATTTTTGATTCATTTATGTTTTTTATTTAAAAAACATGATTCGATGATTTAATTATTTTTCTCACACTTTTAACATGATTAAGTGATATATAAAAAACATGATTCAGAATATATAAAGTAATTTAACATAATAATATCGAATACACTGAAAATAATTTCGCAATCATTTATTGATTCACGTGTTTGTTATGTTTCGGAGTCAGTGTTATGTCAATTTCACATCGAAGACCGCACAAAGACTCAACAGATATATATTAAAAATGGCATTTGGGTATACACGGTATCAAATTTGAAATATGGATATAGGTTGTACACACTTTTGTAAAAGTGTGTACTTGTATATATTTCCCCTATATATATATATGTATATATATGAGTGGTACGTGGTGAAGCCAAAAAATAGACCAGTCTCCTTCATCGTTTGTACAAGGCTCGAGTTTTGATACATGATGAAAGAGGAAAAGACCTTGCTCATGTGCAATTCTAATTGGCGGGCATGAACCAACACAGCCGCTAGGCTGCAGGGGCTTTTACTACTGGGGCCGTCCACGAGGTGAGACGAACATGGACGACCATCCAAGATCCATCATTTTAAGGCGTCCAAAATTTTATATATCATCTTATATTAATATAAATATTTTTTCAAAAAATAAAATATTCAATGTTCCAAAATTTTGTTATAAACTTTTGGAGGCCCAAATTTTGTAAAAAAAATAATTCCTTTATAAATGATATATTGTGCGTCTTTTTAGATATATTCAATTGTATCTCCATAGTGAAAAAATTGTCAATTTTTGTTGTTTCGCTCAATGCCCATTATTTGTCAGGATCGGCCCTGTTTACGACCATAGCAAAATTGCACAACAAAACATATCTGTAGAAAAATAAACTATTTAGAAATATTTATCTTCTTAAACAACTTATGATAAGTTCCAATAGCTTATACTTCCTCCCTCCGTCCCCAAAATTCCTTCCTGAAATCTTGGGTGTTGGTTTTAATGAAAATTGTTCAGTATATTATGAGTGAAATAAGCGTCTCACATTAATGTAATATTAAATTAGTTAGTGGTGGACCATAGGTGATAAATGATGTAAATAAAGAGATTGTTGAGGGTAAAAAAGAGAAATAGTGGTGGGCCCTGGGTGAAAAAATGTGTAAATAAAGAATATTATTGAGAGTAAAGTTGGAAAGATACTTTCCATAAATAGATATGAAGGAAATTGGGGAACGTCCCAAAAATGAAAACTAAGAAGGAATTTTGGGAACGGAGGGAGTGTGTTTTTTCAAAAATAAATTTCTCTAACTCTGATTTATTTATTTTCATAAGTTTATAAATAATAATAAATTTATCAAAATAATCTTAATTATGTCATATCAATATTTTCATCTCTCTTCGATTCTCTTTCTATAAACTCACGATTATCTCTCTAGCTTATAAGTTCAACCATCCAAACATTTTGATAATTTATAAGCTCTTGAAACATTACATCTAATAAGTTTTTGAAATATCTTATAAATTGTTGGAACTTATAAAGTTTAAGTTTAGGTAAACATAGTCCTAGTATATAACTCTTCCCAACAGCCATGTAGTGTGTGTGGGAGATACTTAGATGATCCAGCTCAATTGACCGGTCGACTTAAATTTCATTTATCTACATTAATTAATTATTGTCAGACATGACAAAGATGTCATATCCTTCTTTCGAACCCTACCATCCAAATCAAATTACATCACTCATTCTATAACTAGTTAACCTCCGACCCATCACCAAATAAATATCACCAGCTTTGTTTTGCACAGTAATGGAACTGTGTAGATCAGCTTCAGCATTAGCCCATTCAGAATTTGCTTATTTGAAGATTTGATAAGGAAAAAAGGATTGAAAGTTGAGCCAAATTTCTTCTCACCCATTTCGCCCTTTATTTGATTTCACGCACTAATATAAGCAAGTTAATGCTGGGAAGCGTTTACTTCTGACAATCAGTATAAAAATAGTATACATTATTAGTCCATTATTTATTTAGATGGATTGAAACTTTGAAATATGTTAATACCCTTAATAAATTTATATTATTTAAACTAAATCTCCTTGATTCAGATCCAATTGAAAGGATATGATTAGAAAAATCCTAAATAATAAAAATAAAATTATCCAATCATGTATCTTAGTATTATTTATAAAAAGTAAGCACTATAGTTTCTAACAAATTAATTGATATACGATAATTTTTAATTATTTTCTATCCACAAAATGTGAACATATTATTATAAATGTATAAATTGAGCAGCAATATATGATAATGTGACTTTTATGTTCTCAGTTTTATTATAAGGGATAATTACAATTTATGTCTTCAACTTTGATAAGATTTTGAAAAATGTCTCAAACTTTGATTAATATATAAAAATATTCCCAACTTTAACAAGATTTTGAAAAGTATCTGAATTTCAATTAATACATTAAACATCTCCAACTTTGACAATGTTTTCAAAAATATCATGATTCCGAGTTTTCTAACGATGAAATGGTGAGTTATTTGAGCTATAACTCACACGATACACAGGAAAACTTAAGAGGCCAAATTAGTAATTGTAATACCCGTATTTCGTAATGAGATTAACCCATAATTAAGATCTCATTAAGAGAATTACATCCTTAAGAAAGAGTTGGTTAAGTTAGAAGCTTTTGCGTTAAGCTTGAGTTGAGACGATAGAATTTAATGATTTGAGATAGAATCGAGATAAGATTCTTAAATCTAGTTGAATATAAGAAGACCTAGATTTTAATAGTCTTGAGATGATAGATACATGCTCAATAAGATTTGATTTGAGCGAGAATTTCAAAATTTTACGTTTTATGGCGTGGCGTTTGCCGATTAAGCACGGATTACGAGCAAAATATTTACAATGGTTTTAAGGCCAAAATATTTTTAATTATTATTTTTAATGATATTTGATGATGGAAGAATTTAGAAAGTGATTTTGAAGGATTTAAGAATAAATGGAATATTTAATTCCATTATTTGCATAAAATGGAATTTAATCTCTATTTTTATAAAGTGAGTTCCTATTATATATTTTATAATTTTGGAACTTTATATTGATGAAAATGATGAGTTTAAAGTGTCAAGAAGATAAGATTCAATATTGGAATTTTTGGGAATTAATTATGGAATTTTCTACAATATTTTGGAAAATTACATGAAAATACCTTATTATTATTATTAATATTATTAATTACGAAAATTAAAGAATAAAAATAGGAAGATTGCTTTGTGGAATTATCTAGAAAATGGTGTGTTGTCACCATTTTGCTTTGGAAAAATAAAAGAAAATTTAATTGATAATGTGAAATTACTATTTTACCCTTATTAATTTATTTATTACCAAAGTATACCTATACTTTAAAACCATTTCTTCTTCATTTTTTCAGCAAAACTCACGCAACACACACACATGAACACACTAATTTTCGAAAATTTTAAGAGAAAATAGGAAGATCCAGTAGTTGAATTTTCGATCCGTCTTGACGAGGTATAATCTCGTCTCTAGAACACATCTACGGATTGAAAATTTTAAAATTCATGAGCATATGTTATTTCATATTTTCGATTATATGCTGAAAATTTGAAAGATTATGTTTGTTTGATTATTTGTTAATATTATGATAGATTTGGCGCTACGTATCGTTTAACGTTGAATTTGTAAAGCATATGTTTATTGTTTGTAAATTCTTGTAAATTTCAAAAAGGGCATGCTTGATCTTGAAATTATGATGTTGTTATGGTTAAATTTCCTTCATATATATGTTATTGGATTGATATAAGCGTGTTTGGAACAAGAAAAGCGTTTGAAATCGAAATTATGCGAATGATCTCAAAATGGCCGAAACCCTAGGCCATTATATTGTTGGATTTTGATTTTATTTGATTATTTTGACTTCGTATTTGGATTCTATGATATAAATGAAGCCTAAAATGATTTATTCGGATTTTTCCGCCGACGTATTCAAAAACGGTGAAATTTTAGTTTGTGGGCGAAAATTTGTTTTCAAAGCCAAAGCTTTGATCTTTATGTTTTATTGATAAAATGATGATATTTAATGATATTTGAGCATGTATATAGGTTCGTTGGTGTTAGATGACGTCTCACGTGAATTTTCGACGTTAGACCTTAAGTGACGTCTTAAGGGGATTTTCGGTTGATGGCTAAGATAAGATGATTAAAGCTTGTTGTTGAGTTTTATATGATCATTGAGACATATGGTGATGAATTGGTGAAGTTTGGGCTATGTTTGGATGGTTGGTATTGATATGGCGATGCGTTTACAAGCGTTACTCTGTAGAAATTTCGTTAGAATTAGTATGTTTTGGATAAGATTAGACGAGTTACGCGTATTGTTAGTTTTCCATGTTTGTTTGGACCATGTAGAGTTTAGTTAAAAGTTGGTATATGTCTAAGATGTTAAATGATGCAATGACCCAAGTGTTGATAGACCATGGTGTTTTGATATCGATAAGCTATAATCGTGTTGACGACTAAAGATAAGTAATGTTCTTGTTTGGCTCTTGATAGGCTTATATGCCGTTTCATATGGATAAAGAAAGAAATGGAATTGAGAATTAGTTCCTTAGCTCTAAGGAACATCGAGGTGGGTATAAGTATTTTCTATAATAATATGCTTATGCTTTTAAATGTTTCGGATGATATGATATGATTATGCATGAAAGATGACATGGGACTTTATGATATGCATTTAATTGCATTGTTTTGAAAGTTGATTGACTTGCGAGTTACGAGCATGAGCATAAGCATAATGCACTACCTATCCACTAAAAAGAAAAGAAAGAATTTACCGACGTCGGGTATGACCGTAGTTGAGAACCTTGGTCAACTCGGGTATGTGATATTAAGGTGTTTGAGAATGAGGCTCTTCTCAACACGCAGAAAGAATCCGTGGATATGGGAAGGAGAGATGAAAGGTGCATGCAAATATGATACATGCATATGCATATGATATTATGATGGTATGAAAGCAAGTAAGTATTTATTTATGAATGTACATGTTATGGCAAGTCGAGTTTATAGCCATAAGGCAATGTTTTAAATGTTAATTGTTTTGGCGTATACCATCGAGTGCATTTTTGTACTCACATGCATATATTTCTAAATATGCAGGTTGGTGAGAGGATCTTTGGAATCGAATCTTTGTGCAAAGGAGCTTCTCTAAATGTGGATTCATGTTAAGGTTATTCTATTGTTATTGATATGTTTGTTTGCCCGAGAGTTATGTCTTCATACATAATTCTCACCATGTTTTCGTTGCGAGCTTTGACCTTACTTGTTTATGTGTTCGATATGATAAATTGATAATGTCAATGTTGGGTGAACAAGGATTTCTCGAATGCTCGTAATGGTTTCGTTGGATTCAATATTATTCGATTGAATCATTGTAAATCTATGTTTTAAATTGTTGATAAATCCTTCTTGTTGACAAAATATCATTGGAAACCTACTTTATATTTTACCTTCTTGAACCATAAATATTAGATTCATTCATGAAGAAAGTTGTTGTCATCCTTTCTCTTGACATATATTTGAGCCCGTTGTAGTTAAATTTCTTCTTAACCCCAAGTCACTACCTAATTACCTGATTAGGTAGTCGGGTCGTGACAGTAATATTGTATTTATGGGATTCGATTTTTTCCTTTTTTATTGGATTTCATATCTTAGATATATATTATTCTTTCAAATGTTTATATTTTTTCGTATTTATTTCGTTGCACTGGTAATATAATTTCTTTGCTCTGTCAATTGATTTTGTTGCACTAATAGGGTAATGTTAATACATTGTTTAATTTCGTAGGTATTTGTACCAATAAAGTTATACAAAGTAAATGTTAAGATTATGCTACATAACGTTTTTATGTGTGCTACAAATATATTTCCTAAAATAATACTGAATTTTTTGCAACACATTGATGTAACGTTAGTTACGATAAGTGCTACACAACATTTTTATGTATGCTACAAAAATATTACATAATTTGTTTAACATAAATAAGTGTCATATTATGGTAGGTGAAAGATTTGAAGATAGAATATTTTTTGTACCATATTTACCCTCACTCGATTTTAGATGAATAGAATATTTATGTCATCAATCTTGTTAAAAATGAAGCATTAAATTTGGAACGTTAATTATATGTTAATAAATTATTATGATTTATTCTTATCTTTTACACATAATAACATTTTCATCCTAATCATCCCCGCTTTATACATATCATATATCAAATGAAAAGATTTTGTCATGTTTCTTTCGGAGGTCCGATGGTAAAAGTATATTCTTATAATCAAAAGGTCATAGGTTTGAGTCCCATCAACGCACATGTTCGAACTCCACTAACACCTCTATGAATCTAAGTTTGTGAGCTAAGTGTGGTTTACCTTCTTTATAATTTGCGATTATTACACGTAAGCGATTTATCCAATGTGCACGAAGATAGTGTGATTTATCCATGCTTTGTTGTTTGCGAGACTATTACATTAGAGCGGTTTATCCAAAGTGTGCACCAATTTGCGAGGATATTACGAAGCAGTTTACCCAATGCGTCTTAGAGATGATGTGATTTATCATTTCTTTGTGGTTTCTGAGTTATTACAGGAGCAGTTTACTAGTGCATATAAAGATAGCGATTACGGATTCTCCATAAATTAAAAAGAAAAAACTATTTTCATCATTTTCATTTACGATGCATATTATATATTTTATCATAAATTATATTATACGAATAGAAAAAACTTGTTTTGCGGTGAATGAGAAAATAAATTTAAATAATTATCCATAAATTTGACAAAATAAGCGGCATTTTCTTAATGATAAATTAATAGCCATTTTATGATATTAACCCTTTTTCTTAAAACAACTAACTTTTATTATGTTTCTATACGGAGCTATTTAATAATTTTGTACTTTAGATCTTTGAATTATCTAATCAAAAGTTGAAATTTAAGGGGATAGAATGTTGCTTCTCCGGAGAGGATCCAAGAACAATGCGGCGGGCGCCCGAACTAAGGTATTCGTTCTATCCATATCTTCTATTCCACCACGCGTTTAAATTAAACTTGTTGATAAATCTAGTTAAGTGAGTGTGCGAGATTTATGTAAAGCAATAAAGAACACGAAGGCTTTTACGTGGTTCGATCGTTAATGAGATCTACGCCCACTTTATGAGTGTTTCTCAATACTTTCACTATAATACATTGAGTGTGTAGTAGCCCAAAAATTTTATAGTAATTAATAAAGTTTAATTAAGTATTATTAAAGGCTTAAAAGCTATTTAAGCCTTAAGAATTCGTAAAATTTAATATAGTGAAATATTAATTGGTATGAATCCGATTAATTTAAGATTTGATTATATGGAATCGGAAAATGTAGAGAATTATTAGAAATGAGTTTATTTGTGATAAAATGTGAATTTTGTGATTATTAATGAATGGTTGTATGAAAAATGCTATAAATTAGCAATTATGCTATGAATTACATTAATTATTTTTGCATGTTATTTTTTTATAAAATGAGATAAAATATTATTTAAGATATTAAAGTCTTGAATAAATTTGTTTTATTAATAACTAATGATTAAAGAATTTATTTATGTAATTTTGAAATTTAAAGTATTATTGAAATGAATTGAATTTTATTAAATAAAGTGATTTAAAATATACTATATGGATCTAAATTAAATTATGAATATAAGTTGTATTATATCTTATAAATTGTTATAAATAAAATTTTATAAAATTAATTTATACTATAGTATGTATTTAGCAAGAATTAGGGTGTATTTATCATTTTATTGAAATTAGTGATACACTACTTGGAAATTAGTGATAAATTCAAATTAAATGTAAATTAACTATCTAGAACTATAACATAAGAAATAAATCATCTTCTTCCTCATTTTTCTTTAAAACTCACGACACACACACACTTCACACACACTAAAAATTTCATCTACACTTTTACTACACAATTAGACTTGGAATTAAAGGAATTAATCTAGCAAGGTAAATACCTCATTTGATCAATAATTTTATTGTTTAAATTTCAAAATAGCATGTTCTATCCATATGGAATTTTCGAAAATTCTAAAGTTTTAGCTATGGATGATTTGTTTAAATTTTGTTACATGTATTGATTTAATTATGATTATGGAGCATGAATAACATATGCTATGGATTCAAATTCCTTAAATTCATGAAATCTCAAAATTAAAGTTTGATCTTGAAACCCTAAATTTTGGAATATGATTTATATGTTAGGATAGGATTGAATTAAGCTTAGATATATGTTTAAGTATGTTTATAAACCTCATATGAATGAAGGAATTAAAAGTTAAACCATAGGTATGAAAAGTGTGAAATTTTGAAAATTATAAGATACATGAACTTGATGATCTTGATTTTGTTGATGAATTTGACTTGATATCCATGCTTAGAGATATGAATAATGTGTAAAATGAATTTATAGAATTTAATTCAAACATATACTAATATTTCAAAATTTTGAAAATGAAGGGCAAGTCTTGAACTATGAGTTCTTGATTTTATTTGATGAATTTGAATTGATATTTGAGATCTATGATAAAAATAAGGCCTAAGTAGAATTTATGGGAATTTTTGAACATAGATATCAAAAGTTATAAAATTTAAAGTTTAAGACTAAGTTATGATTTTATGTGGAAATTTTTAAGCAAGACTTGAATGAATGATGAAATAATGATCAATGATGCTAATTAAGTATAATTATATGATATTTGATGTTGAATAGGCTATAGATATTCAAAATATTGAAATGTGTAGTTAAATCGCCTTAGGCGATTAACGTTGAAATAGGTGATATTAATCTCATATAGAGTTCTTAAATGTATATTTGATGATGTGATGATGATATTGGGGAGTTTGGGATGACATTGGAGTAGTTTGGTATGTTTGGGATGTCCGTATTACGAGACATTACTCTAGAAATTTCGATAGAATTAAACATTAGTAAAGCGAATTATATGTTAATTAATAGTTGTTAGCATATAACTAAATTAGAAGGAAAATTCTAAAGATTTGTCATAATTCTTATGTTTTAAGGATCGAGCAAGGAAATCGAGAAGTGAAGAGCGAAGAAACAAACTTGGTAGATTGAGCGTCGTCGCGAGGTGGGTAATGCATTCTGAACTTTATTTTGAAGCTAAACATATGATATGTTGTGAGTTTGATTTCTTGTGAAAACATTTGATCACCACATGATAATCATGCTAAATGTTTTACCACATTGTGGGTATGGCGACAATTACCTATCTGCGGTAGGAAAATGTGAATTCTTGTGCGCGGTAGATGGTCGTGAGCTTGCTCATGTGGGCGGCCATGGTCTTGGGAGGAGGCCTACTTCCTTTACCGAATAGCGTAGATAGGGTATGACCGTGGTTGTGATCCTTGGGACCAACTCGGGTATGTTATGCGGTATGTTTAAAATGAATTGTGGTGATATGTTATGAAGATAAATGTTTCTTATGAACAAATAAAATGTTGATTCTAAAAATCATTTGAAAGAAAAGTTTATTTGAACAATGTTATAAGTTTTGAACATTATAATAGCATTTACCCTTGAGTACTTCTAGTACTCACATGATAAGTGTTTTATGTTGCGGGTTGAGCATGGAAGAGGTGTGGCACAGGCCGGTGATTAGTTATCTTGTTTTCTTCTGCGAACCCTTTGTGGCAGTGTCATGTCTTCATACATGACATTCATTAATCTTCAGATGATACCTTGTGAGCGTGAATCTATACTTTTGTTAAGCGCATAAATATTTGAAAATCTATATGTATATATTTTGAAATTGTGTTCTCGTTGTGGATATGGTTGTTATTGGAAATTTTACGAATGCGGGTTGGCTTACTCTATTTACAAGCGTTATATTGTCCGTTTGTTTCCAAAACCTATCTTCTAAATCACTCTTTTATTGAAAGATTATCGTTAATTAAACCAGTCACGGCTTGATTATTTAGTTAATTACCTAATTAAATAGTCGGGTCGTGACAGAGTGGTATCAGAGCATTGTTTCGCTTTGATCCTGTAAATTTTCTTTCTTTGAGCCAACCTCTCTTGTAAACCTTTGAGTCGTTGGTAAAGGCTCAGTGTTCCAGTCCATCTCTTCAGCTCAACCAGGTAAAGTAAGCTGTAAGTGATGTGTATATTTGAATGAAAGGTGATTATGTTGAACATTATTAGATAGTATGTGTGAAAATAAATTATATGTGATTATGTTGTTTCTAATTAGTATAAAAGTTATATTTGAATATAGGATGAGTGCGGAGGAAGGTTGTTGCTCGAAAGAATGTTGATAATAGGCATTTGGATTAAGCGGCGTCGATAGTTTCTTTTCCTTTAGAATCGAGAGGAGGCGGCATCGCCGTTTGCTCTCAAGCAGTTTATGATCTTTGTGGAGATCGGTTTTAAAAGTGCGATGGCCCGAGTTAGATGGACTTCGCATTGGTTAATGCTTTACCTCCTTCTTGGCGGGGATGGGCATCGAAATGGCTTTGAATTATATACACATTGATATGGAGTGCGAATTCTTGGTAATCTCGATCGATTTGTAGATCTTATCAAAAGCAATATCGAAAAATAGGAGATCCCCGAGTTACCATATCGTCCTTTTGATCAATTTATTCCAATGATTCATCAAATTTTAGATGATTTTCTTCATCCAAAATGGGAGAAATTAAACTATGTTCCGTGAGGTTGTCATTCCTAGTCCTCATACGAATCACATTACGATAGCGATAGTCTTTTCCTCTTGGACCTCGGTGGACTCTAGATGATTTAGATCTGTTTGAGCGACCATTTGCACTGAAAACTCCTTCACCATCTTTATCTCCTCTTCGAAATATCCTTAATCATGTCTCCCACTGAGGTAGCTCAAGAATTTGAACAACCACTATCTGTTGGCACTTCCTATTTGAGACCTCTAGCTGTTGGTGAAATGCCCTCTTTATCCGATCCTTCCTTCTTTTGCCGGAGAGGCCGCTCGCTCGATCCTTGATCATGCTCATACTCACGAAGATAAAGGGAAGAAGAGCCGGAAGAGGAACGAGAAGAGGACCACGAGGAAGACCACGAGGAAGACATAGATAGATAAGAGAAATATGTTCAAAGCTAGGTAGGATAGTTAGAATGGCAAGGCGAACTACCGGCCGATGTCGATGAAACTAACTTATTTTGTAAAAGTCCTCTTGAGGCAATTTTGTAACCTATAACATCTTGCTTATTTTGTTGTTGTTTTGTAAATTATAATATATGTTGTATATCTTTGTTGTTTCTCATGTTGTTGGGTCCTTAAATCACTGTGATGATTGCGCTTTACTATAATTTGAAACCTTATTTCCTTGTTGTGATATCTTATCATTCTTTGTGTGATAATATTCTTCTTTTGGTATTAGTATGCCTCAAGAAGAAGAAATACAAGTTTGGAAGAAAGAGATAGTGAAGCAACACCTCGAACTTTCCAAATCGTGAACCCTCTCCACCAAATCGAAAAATTTGAACTCTTTCTTCGTGAAAACCACCTAACTTCACGGGGTGGTAGTCTGCGGAAGTGAAGAGTGGGTAAGAACTATTGAGAGAATCTTTAAGTTTTGGAATCAACGATCGAGAATGTTTCTTTGTGCATAAATTTTCGATGAAAGGACTGCGGTTTACGGTGGGAGGCGGGCGGAAAACCCTCACCGGAGCAATTGGCGAACTTTACATGGGAGCAGTTCGAGGAAGAAGCGTATGCTAAGTTCATTCCTCGAAGCTATAGGAGGCGAAGGAAATTGAATTTATGAATTTGAAACAAGGTAATAGGGTGTGGCGGAATCGATCGGAATTTTGCACCTTATCCGATATGCACCTTATAAAGTAAAGCAGATGAGAAGATGGGTGAGATGTTTAGATTACGGATTCGACACGAAATCCGAATTATTTTAGCCGCTCAACCCCCATGTCTTCTGCAGAAACCCTTAACCGTCGTTGGACATGGAAATGGAGATTCAAGTGAAAAGCATCTTCTTGAGACTAATGTTGGCGTACCACAAGGAATTATATCAACAAAATCCTCCCAAATGGAACAAAATATAAAGGAAAAAGAAAATGGGAGATGCGAGGAAATTGAGCAAAAGACCGTTTCAAAGCGAGCTCACGGTGTCGAGATCATTCCGACCGCCGACTCTTGGACAACCATTCTTTTCTCGAATCGAGATAAGACCACCTATGTGCCCTCAATGCAACCGTACACATTTCGGTTTATGTCGGATGGGAGCAATACTTGCTATTCATGTGGGCAGTATGGTCACTTTGCTTACACTGTCCATACTGAGACGAGAATGTGGCGGGAGAGGAGAAGAGGAAAATCTTAGCGACCCGTTCGGATTGTGAAAGCAATGACGGGATATCCACAACCACCTCGCTATCAACTTCCTCCACCGCAAATATGGCGCAATCCCGGAGGCTTGACTCGTGAGCGCCATCTCAATCTCTACAAATTCAACCTCAACATCAGCGGTATGCTTTAAAACAAAAGCAACGAGAGAAGAGTATGGGAAACACGCGGTATGGCCCGGTTAAAGGTGTACTGTTATAGTTTTGTTTGATCACGGAGCATCGCATTCTTTCATTTCTACCGCATGCGTAGATAATCTTGAACTTCCGTAGAATCATCTGAAGTAGGTTTCAAAGTACTTACTCCGATAGGTGGGCGACGGTAGTTGATAAAGTATGTCTAACTTAGAATTCGAGTTAGGATCACTTGATTAAAAATGAATCATTACGCCTCTTATGCATGTGGGACGTAGATATTATCTTGGGTATGGATTGGTTAGCGGAGAATTTACATAGCGATTCGTTGTGAACAACAATCGCATTTCAAACACCGGAAAAGAACCCGCGTGCTTTTATGGGATCGAGAGAAGAAGAAGGATACTGTGATATCGACTGCGGTGAGAAAGGTTGATAAGATGTAATGAAAATCGTGCCTATCTTGTATGCCAAACAAGGAAGACAAGAAGGATAGGAAGATTGAGGATGTGTTGGTTGTTCGAGAATATCGGGCGTATTTCGGAAAAATTACAGTATACCGCCGGATCGACAATTGGATTTCGCGATCGATCTTGAGCGAGGATCCGCGCCGATTTCAAAGCACCGTGTCGGATGGCTCCTAAAAATTGCAAGAATTGAAAGTCAATTACAGGAACTTACGGACTTAGGATTTATTCGACCAGCGCGTCACCATGGGGAGCACCAGTGTTATTCGTCAAAAAGAAGGACGGCACCTTGAGAATGTGTATCGACTATCGAGAATTGAATAAGGTGACATTGAAGAATAAATATCCTCTTCCTCGAATTGACGACTTGTTCGACCAATTGAAAGGAGCAAAGGTATTTTCGAAAATCGATCTAAGATCGGGTTACCATCAAGTGAAGATAAAACCGAGGATATACGAAAACCGCTTTTAGGACCCGATACGGACACTACTGAATTTGTAGTAATGCCGTTTGGACTAACCAATGCTCCAGCTGTATTCATGGACCTCATGAACCGCGTATTCCATGAATATCTTGATAAATTCGTGTTAGTGTTCATCGATGATATTTTGATCTATTCAAAGAGCGAACAAGAACACGAGCGCATTTGAGAACCGTATTGGAGAAATTAAGAATGCAGCGATTATATGCTAAATTTAGCAAATCGACTTACGGCTAAAAAGTCAATTTCTGGGGCATATAATTTCATTGAAGGAATCAAAGTGGATCTGCCTTGAGGTCAAGCGATGCAGAGTGGAAGTCGCCTCGACTCCGAATGAGATTCGTAGCTTTCTGGGTTTAGCTGGGTACTATAGAAGATTTATTGAGGGATTTTCTAAAATTGCTAAACCAATGACGCAATTGCTGAAGAAAGGGATAAAATTTCAATGGACTCCAGAATGCGAAGACAGTTTTCAAGAACTCAAAGAAAGATTGACCAACGCTCCTATCTTAACAATACCTGATCCAGAGAAAGATTATACCATATATACGGATGCGTCGAGAAATGGAATAGGATGCGTTTTAATGCAAGAAGGAAAGGTCATCGCATACGCTTCACGACAGTTGAAAATTCATGAACATAACTATCCCACTCACGATCTGGAACTCGCAGCAGTGGTCCACGCATTGAAAATATGGAGACATTATGCATGCGGATCGAGATGTGAGATTTTCACGGACCACAAAAGTTTGAAGTATTTCTTTGAACAAAAGATTTGAATATCGACAACGAAGATGGCTCGAGTTGGTCGAGGATTATATTTGTGAAATTAAGTATCATCCGGGAAAAGCCAGCGTCGTCGCGGGCGCTACGAGTAGGAAAATTCGGGAAAGATTAGGAACTCTTTTAACGGACAAGGAGAATTATTAAAGAGTTCGAGAGAATGAAGTTGAAACCGTGTTACCTCCCGAAATATTCAAGGAATTGTAGCGTCATTGATGGTACTTCCGGTTTGAGAGCTCGTATTATCGAGCGCAAAGAAAAGATAAACAACTCGAAACTCTGCGAGCAAAGATTCGAATGGGAAATTTTCGGAATATCATGAAGTGGAGATAATGCGATTATGTTTGGTAATCGCATATCGTACTAACGATACGAAATTGAAAAATGAAATTTTGAATGAAGCTCATAAGGTTCGTATCACGCACATCACGGAAATGCGAAGATGTACAGGATCTTAAACAAAAGTTCGTGTGGGCGGGGATGAAGCAAGGCGTTGCCTCCTCGTCGAGCGGTGTTTAGCGTGCCAACAAGTAAAAGCTTTACATCAAAGACCATACGGAAAATTACTGACCTCTTGAAGTGCACGAATGGAAATGGGATCACATCGCTATGGATTTTGTAATTGGTTTACCTAAGTCAGGCGAAATACGGCCATATGGGTAATCATTGATCGATTAACCAAGAGCGCTCATTTCATTCCAATTCGATAGCGTATGGAGCAGATAAGTTGGCGCGATTTATGTTCGGAAATTGTTCGGCTACATGGAGTGCGATCTCAATCACCTCGGATCGTGATGCCAAATTCACCTCTCGGTTACGGACTACTTTTCGAAAAGAATTGGGTACTCAATTAAATTTTAGTACCGCTTTTCATCCATGAGACAGACGGTCGGGACCGAGAGAACAATTCAAACTACGGAGGATATGCTCGAGCGGTGGTGCTTGATCGGGAGACCAATGGGAACAAGTTCTACCATTGATCGAATTTGCTTACAACAATAGTTATCAAGCTACAATCGGCATGGCTCCTACGAAGCACTTTATGGCGAAATGCGGATCACCTCTGTATTGGGATGAAGTGGGAGAGCGAAGATTCTTGGTACTGAAGCGATTGAAGAAATGGTTCAAATTATACGACAGATAAGACAAAGAATGAAAGAAGCTCAAGGACCGACAAAAGTCTATCTTGATCATCGCCGTATGCAAATTGAAGTTTGAAATAGGGGACAAGATCTTAAAGTTTCCCCAACCAAAGGAGTTCACCGTTTTGGAATAAAAGGGAAACTTAAACCCAGTTTCTTGGACCTTACGAGATATTGGAACGGATTGGACCTGTAGCCTATAGGTTAGCGTTGCCTCCAAACTTCGCTAACGTACATGACGTTTTTCACGTATCTCAGCTCAGAAAGTATGTATATGATCCACAACATATTCTTCATTATGATGAAATAGTTCCCAATGCTGACTTAAGTTATGAAGAAGGGCCTGAAAGCATTCTGGACCGAAAAGAACAGAAGTTAAGGAATAAGGTTATTCCTTTAGTGAAAGTTGATGGAAACATCATGGTCCAGAAGAAGTCACATGGGAATTGGAAGATCAAATGATAGAAAAGTACCCCGACTTATTTAATAAGGTACGAAAATTTCGGGGACGAAATTTCTTTAAGGGGGAGGGAATGTAGTAGCCCGAAAATTTTATAGTAATTAATAAAGTTTAATTAAGTATTATTAAAGGCTTAAAAGCTATTTAAGCCTTAAGAATTAAATAAAATTTAATATAGTGAAATATTAATTGGTATGAATCGATTAATTTAAGATTTGATTATATGGAATCGGAAAATGTAGAAATTATTAGAAATGAGTTTATTTGTGATAAAATGTGAATTTTGTGATTATTAATGAATGGTTGTATGAAAAATGCTATAAATTAGCAATTATGCTATGAATTACATTAATTATTTTTGCATGTTATTTTTCTTATAAAATGAGATAAAATATTATTTAAGATATTAAAGTCTTGAATAAATTTGTTTTATTAATAACTAATGATTAAAGAATTTATTTATGTAATTTTGAAATTTAAAGTATTATTGAAATGAATTGAATTTTATTAAATAAAGTGATTTAAAATATACTATATGGATCTAAATTAAATTATGAATATAAGTTGTATTATATCTTATAAATTGTTATAAATAAAATTTTATAAAATTAATTTATACTATAGTATGTATTTAGCAAAATTAGGGTGTATTTATCATTTTATTGAAATTAGTGATACATTACTTGGAAATTAGTGATAAATTCAAATTAAATGTAAATTAACTATCTAGAACTATAACATAAGAAATAAATCATCTTCTTCCTCATTTTTCTTTAAAACTCACGACACACACACACTTCACACACTAAAAAATTTCATCTACACTTTTACTACACAATTAGACTTGGAATTAAAGGGAATTAATCCTAGCAAGGTAAATACCTCGTTTGATCAATAATTTTATTGTTTAAATTTCAAAATAGCATGTTCTATCCATATGGAATTTTGAAAATTCTAAAGTTTTAGCTATGGATGATTTGTTTAAATTTTGTTACATGTATTGATTTAATTATGATTATGGAGCATGAATAACATATGCTATGGATTCAAATTCCTTAAATTCATGAAATCTCAAAATTAAAGTTTGATCTTGAAACCCTAAATTTTGGAATATGATTTATATGTTAGGATATGATTGAATTAAGCTTAGATATATGTTTAAGTATGTTTATAAACATCATATGAATGAAGGAATTAAAAGTTAAACCATAGGTATGAAAAGTGTGAAATTTTGAAAATTATAAGATACATGAACTTGATGATCTTGATTTTGTTGATGAATTTGACTTGATATCCATGCTTAGGGATATGAATAATGTGTAAAATGAATTTATAGAATTTAATTCAAACATATACTAATATTTCAAAATTTTAGAAAATGAAGGGCAAGTCTTGAACTATGAGTTCTTGATTTTATTTGATGAATTTGAATTGATATTTGAGATCTATGATAAAAATAAGGCCTAAGTAGAATTTATGGAATTTTGAACATAGATATCAAAAGTTATAAAATTTAAAGTTTAAGACTAAGTTATGATTTTATGTGGAAATTTTAAGCAAGACTTGAATGAATGATGAAATAATGATCAATGATGCTAATTAAGTATAATTATATGATATTTGATGTTGAATAGGCTATAGATATTCAAAATATTGAAATGTGTAGTTAAATCGCCTTAGGCGATTAACGTTGAAATAGGTGATATTAATCTCATATAGAGTTCTTAAATGTATATTTGATGATGTGATGATGATATTGGGGAGTTTGGGATGACATTGGAGTAGTTTGGTATGTTTGGGATGTCCGTATTACGAGACATTACTCTGTAGAAATTTCGATAGAATTAAACATTAGTAAAGCGAATTATATGTTAATTAATAGTTGTTAGCATATAACTAAATTAGAAGGAAAATTCTAAAGATTTTTCATAATTCTTATGTTTTAAGGATCGAGCAAGGAAATCGAGAAGTGAAGAGCGAAGAAACAAACTTGGTAGATTGAGCGTCGTCACGAGGTGGGTAATGCATTCTGAACTTTATTTTGAAGCTAAACATATGATATGTTGTGAGTTTGATTTCTTGTGAAAACATTTGATCACCACATGATAATCATGCTAAATGTTTTACCACATTGTGGGTATGACGACAATTACCTATCTGCGGTAGGAAAATGTGAATTCTTGTATGCGGGTAGATGGTGTGAGCTTGCTCATGTAGGCCGGCCATGGTCTTGGGAGGAGGCTACTTCCTTACCGAATAGCGTAGATAGGGTATGACCGTGGTTGTGATCCTTGGGACCAACTCGGGTATGTTATGCGGTATGTTTAAAATGAATTGTGGTGATATGTTATGAAGATAAATGTTTCTTATGAACAAATAAAATGTTGATTCTAAAATCATTTGAAAGAAAAGTTTATTTGAACAATGTTATAAGTTTTGAACATTATAATAGCATTTACCCTTGAGTACTTCTAGTACTCACATGATAAGTGTTTTATGTTGCGGGTTGAGCATGGAAGAGGTGTGGCACAGGCGGGTGAATAGTTATTTTGTTTTCTTCTTTGCGAACCACTGTGGCAGAGTGTCGTGTCTTCATACATGACATTCATTAGTCTTCGATGATACCTTGTGAGCGTGAATCTATACTTTTGTTAAGCATAAATATTTGAAAATCTATATGTATATATTTTGAAATTGTGTTCTCGTTGTGGATATGGTTGTTATTGGAAATTTTACGAATGCGGGTTGACTTACTCTATTTACAAAGCGTTATATTGTCCGTTTGTTTCCAAAACCTATCTTCTAAATCACTCTTTTATTGAAAGATTATCGTTAATTAAACGATCGCGGCTTGATTATTTAGTTAATTACCTAATTAAATAGTCGGGTCATGACAGTGTAGTTACAAGCTCTTAGTATTCGATAAGTTGCCAACCCTTCTATTATCACGCTCAACCGCATGGGCCCGCTACCTGCGTTAGGCCCAACTCATTTGGGCACATTAGTGGGCCTAATCGGTTGGGCCATATCCCATCATAGCCCCCGAATAGCCGAGGCGGTGATGCCGAGGTGGAGTGAAGAAGCTTGCGCCGAGGTGAGGTGTGGCTCGGTGAAGTTGTTTGTTGAAGGTGTTGTCTTTTGATGTGAGGGTTTATTTGGCGATCGGTGCCGGGCGGGTTGGGTGGTGCATTGTCCGTTGCTTGGTAAAGGATGTGGTACAGAAGGAAGTCGAAGTCGACACGGATATCGACCTCTACGTAGGTTACGCCGAGGTCGATCTCGGGTGGTGTTGCTCCGTGGTGGGTGCCGATGTCCGACACGAGACCGCCCTTCGGGGATGTCGAGGCGCATACAGGTGGCACGAATCTGGGGCTGGTTTGCCGAGATCCGATCTGGATGTAGACTTTCCGTGAGGGGAAGATTGATAGGACGCCGAGGTCCGATCTGGATTCCTTGTTATTTGTGGGAAGGGCGGAGTGCGACACGAGGCGCCGCCATTCGGAGGGCGCCGGGTCCGTATGATGATTGCTAGGTCGGTGGCGGTCTATCTTACCTAGCGTCGTCATACGTGCCGGCGGTAGTTAGGCACTCGAGCCGCGTCTTGTGCGTGGACTCCACGTCCAATCACGTGTAGAGTGCGTGTCGAAGTTGAAGCGGTAATTTTAGGCGCCTTTGTCTTATAAATAGGCCCAAACGAGGCAAGCTGTTCACTTTCCCTTCGACGCCTTGTTTGAGAGAGAAAATTCGAGAAATTTTCGACTTGATCTGATCTCGTTGAAGGAGCCATATACTCGCGTGAAAAGTAAGTATGTTTTCTTCATCTTCTTCGCTCACGAAAGTTCCATTACGCTTGGGTTCGCCGTGAGTTCCCGACGTAAAAGACTATATGTGCTATAATGGCTGGGTAGGTCCATGGGGGTGAGTTCTAGGGTTCATTGGTATCCTCGGTATGGGATGGGTGAGGGTGGGCGTGGCGAGGTCGGGCTTGACCTTTGGAGGAACTTTTGAGGTCGTGAGGAATGGGATCCGGAGGAAGCGTGGTGGTGCCGCCACAGTAGGATGATAGGGCGATGGCCCTAGGAGGGTTTATTACCGTTTAGGTAGATAGTTTGAGGCGGGTCTTAGGTACCCTCGGCCCGCTTATCTTAGCCTTCAAGAGTATTTCGGATCCTATTTGTCAATTGACCTCGAATTCCATTAGGTCGTTGGTGGGGCTAGGGCTCTCTTGTTATGGCATTGCCGGGAGTTCTCCTTCGAGGTCTTGATCTTGTTTTAGTGTGAAGACCATGGGAGGTGTACTATTTGTCTCCCGGCTGAAATTTAAAATGTGATCCCCTCCAAAGTGTCCCATTGGCGGATAGGTATTTCTTCTGGGTGAGGCAGCCGAGGTATGAGTGGGGTATCGATGCGGTGGCGGACCCGAAAATCAAGCCCTTGGGCCATATGGAGGAGGTCTTTGTGCGACTTGGTGAGATTTATCCATAAGTTACAGGGATGACTGAAGAAGGCCGGGTGAGTGTTTACTGGTCGGGCGTCGGGATCGAGTGCGGATGGGGTAAGGGCATCCCCATCTTCTTAGTCCTTATCGTCCGATTTTTTGTGCTAATGTGTCTTTCTTACGTGATGCGGTGAAGTTGGTGGACAAGAGGCAGGCTCGCGATCGCCGAGCAAGGGCCGTGAAGAAGAAGATGAAGCGAAATTTGGACTACCGGGGGTCAAGAAGGTCGGCAGTATGGGCGACTAATGAGTGGGCCTCGGTGAGGTCGGCCCGGCATCGAGTCTCGGCCTCGGGGCCGCCTTGAGTCTGGTGCCGCCTCAAGCTTGGCCGCACCCTCCCCGAGGTACAAAGGTTCTTTCATATTTAGATTTATGCGCTCTGCGATCTGTTATTAACTTATCTTGCTCTTTTCGGGGTGGGAGCTCGGTGATGGGGCCTGCAGCGTGTTCTTGAGGCTGCAGTCGCCGCCGGGCTTGCCGCCGAGAGCTCGACCAGTATGGTAGCTGGGCGGGGAGCTTGCTGTGGCGGATCTTGAGACCGCAGTGTGGCTGCAAGGCGGGCCGAGGCCGCTGAGGCTGTGAGGCGGGAGGCTCTTCTTGAGGCATACGAAGAAGAGGCATTGGGCCTTGGAGGCCGCCTTGGGGAGGTCGAAGAGGTTAAGGAGGAGTTGGCCGGGCGAAGAAGGAGCTCGCGGACGAGAGGAGTCTGGTGGCCGACCAGGGACCACTGCCGAGGGCCTTTGCAGTGAGCTCATCGAGTCGGAGAGCTTCTCGGCTTTTATTGCCGATCTTGCCATTGTCTTTGGCCGAAGGTGGTTTGAGATCACTGGGGAGGTGGCGGTCGCCATGCGACCGATAAGGTCAGCATGGGTGGACCGAGGTCGACCTCGAGAGTGGACAAAGCTTACGCCCGAGTGATCTCTCGGGGTTGGCTCCTTCCGGTGTTGGAGGCTCTGGCGTCCGCTCTACCCTCACAGCTGCTTGAGGTCGTCGCCCGGTCTGAGGAGGGCGAAGATCGCGAGCTTGGGAGCTCCTTGCAGTGCGGGCCGAGGCGAGGAGGAGGAGGAGGTGGGAGGGGAGGCGGTGTTGGAGCTCCATTTGGAGGTGGCCGGCCAGCAGAGCATCGAGGAGGTCGGCGAGTCGGCCATAGGCTGGTCAGTGGACTGATGTAATAGTTTGAACCATGGGGTCGATAGGACCACAGGTCCTTGTAATAATTTCCCATTTTTGAGTAATAAACGCAACATTTTAAAATTTGTGTTGTCTTGTTTATTCTGATACTCACACCTAAATGGCTCGGACTTGATCATGAATTGTTGACCAAGTTAAAAGAGGTCCGAGGCGCCTGGCCGAGAAGGACGAAGAGGTGCTTTTGGAGGAGTCTGCCGAAGTGACCCAGTTTTGGTCACCATGGATGTCGGCTCGGCGTCGTCGTCGACCGAAGAAGAAGTTGGGCGAGGGTGATCGGGAAGTGGCCGCCTCACAGCCGAGAACGAGGCCCTAAAGTTGAGGATCGCGGGGCGGAGTCGAGGCGGACTATCTGCGGCGCTATCGAGGCGTTTGATCTGATGTGAGGCGACTCGAGGCGGCTGCGGAGAGGCTAGCTCGGGTGTCGGAGGAGCATGCGGAGTACGAGAAGGCAATCCGCCGGTGGTGGAACTACCATATCCGAAGGCGGCGGCCGAGTTCGAGCTTCTTGGCGGAGGTATGGTCTTGAGGATGAGGAGGGGCCCAAAGCAAGAAGTTCAAAGCGTGTCAACTCCATCGTGAAGTATATGGAGATGTATGAGATCGTCCGTGAGCGATGCATGCCCGGCCCCATGGCGAGGCCACGCTGGCTCCGGCCCGATCATAGAAGAACCCGCGGAGGAGGCTACTCGATCATGCCGAAGTGCTCCGGTTGATGGGTCGGTGAGGCGGATCATTCGAGGCGATCCTCGGGAGGCGGACGGCGACCGAGGACATCAAGTCGGCGGGGAAGCGGCGGGTAGGGGCGGTCGTACTCGGCCCGGTGTCCGTCGGTGGGGTGTGACCTCGGGTGCATCCCATTCCCGGAATGCCCGTATTGGCGCTGCGCGCTTGAAATGTCGGGGTGGGTGAAGGTGACCACAGGTCGAAACGTCTGCTGCCCCCGAGCCCGTCTGGCGCTTGGGAGTAGGCCGTGGTGATTCCGCCTTATCGGTAGGTTGAAGGCACGAGTTCGTTCGGGCATACCGTCGGCCCGAGATTTTGTGCAAAATTGGTGCGACTTGCAAGTCTGGCGGTGAAGCCGGAAGCCGAATGAGGTTGTGTATAGTGTAGGACTTTGTATGTAGATATAAATGTATTTAGACTCGTTCAAGTGTATATTTTCCCTTGAGTGGTACAAACATAGCTTAGGACTTCGTTTTGGTCGTAAATGTATTTATACTGTATACAGAAGTGTATATTTTCCCAAATAAAGGGGTATAAACGAGCTCGGAAGCCCGGTTGACTTGTATATGGCTTGGTACTCGGTTTATAGTCGTTAATGCATTTAGACTTTGTACCGAAGTGCATATCTTCCCAAATAAAGGGGTATAAGTTGGCGAGATCGGTCTGGATGTCGCGTGCATGTAGACGTCCAACTTAATGGGTAATCTGATGCTTGCGTGTAGGCGTCCAACTTAATGGGTGTCATGCGCTTTGCATGTGGGCGTCAACTTAATGGGTAATTTGTATGCTTTGCATGTAGGCGTCCAACAATGGGTAATCTGTGTCGTACCTACTTGGTGGGATTTTCATCTTTGTAAGGCGTCCCCTGTGAAGGTTTAAATGTGGTGTATCAAACGGATGTTCACATATGTATGAGGCAGTGAAATATTCATTAGAAAAGCAGATGTTTTATCGAATATGTAACCAACATCATACTTTGGCAAGACAATTAAGGGACTAACATGATGCCGAGCCTTAAATCGAAGCTACGTAAAATACCTCCTTAAATGAGTAATGTGCGAGTTCGGGGATAAGTGCACGGATAGGTGAGCCGACTTGTAAGCCCCTTTGCCGAGGTCCTCGTGAGCGGTATGGGCCTTCCATGTCGGATCCGACTTGTTAAGGCGCTCGGCTCTCTTGGCCCGTTATTTAGTAGGACGAGGTCGCCTACTTGGGCGCGGAGGCTTTGACCCTTTGTTGTAATGCCGTGCGACACGGGCGCATTGCTTGGCCGTTTATGAAGCGAGCTCGGCTCCTCGAGGCGTCGAGGTTGGCCCGCAGGTCTTCTCGTTCGGCACGGTCGAGTGAAGAGTGCGCGGGCTTGGCGCGCCGATCTCAACCGGTATGATGACCTCGGTACCATGAGACCAGGTGAAGGGTTTCTCGGTGCGAGGTCCGAGGTGTTGTCTGTGGGACCGAGAGGACTTGAGGAGATTTTCAGCCAATCGCCTTTAGCTCGGTCCACCTCTTCTTCAATCCTTGTACGATCATGCGGTTCGTCACTTGGTCCGACCATTCGCTTGCGGGTGTGCGGCCGAGGTGAAGCGTTGATCGATCTGAAGCTCTTCGCACCACTCCTTGAAGTTTTTGTCGGCGAATTGGGTGCCGTTATGCGAGACCGAATATGCGGTATGCGGCGGCGGACTATATTTTCCACAAGGTGCGAATCCTCCCGCTCGTGAGGTCGGACGGTGGCTCGGCCTCGACCCATTTTGTGAAGTAGTCTCATGGCTACGACTAAGTATCGAAGTCGACACGGTGCTCGATCGAGCGGACCAGCGATATCGATCCCCACCGCATGAAAGGCCACGGGCTCTGCGGTACGCTTTCGGATCGGTTCGGTAGCTTTTGGCCGTGGAGTGGGTGACACTTTGGACACTTTTGACGAGCTCGTGAGATCTTGAACAAGGGTGGGCGAATATCCCGACCTCGGCGTCTTCTTGGAGAGCTCGCGAGCGATGTGACTTCCACAAGACCCTCTGTGGATCTCATTGAGCACGTAGTCGGCCTCTTGGGCCGAGGCACCTCGGGAGGGTGAAGGTAAGACTCGAGATGGCGCCTACGTGTATGAGGTCTTACGGATTTCGCCATCATCTTTTTGGCTTGAGCCAATCTTGAGGTAGTCGCCATGTTCGGGTGTAGCCTTTATGGGAGACATCCGGTTCGGCTCCATCTCGGTGATGATGCCGATGTGAGACTCCTGCATGTACGGAATTGTAATACCCGTGTTTCTAAAGTGAGATTAGCTCGTGATTAAGAGCTTAATAAGAAGGCATTGCGTCCTTATGAAAGGATTTGTTAAGTTAGAAGCTTTTGTGTTAAGCTTCTAGTTGAGACGATAGAATCGAAGCGTAATCGAGATAAGATTCTCGGATCTTATTTAGGATAAGAAGACACAGATTCCAAGGGTCTTAAGATGATATATACATGCTCAAATAAGTTTTGATTTGAGGAAAATTGAGAAATTTAAAATCTACGTTTTGTGGCGTCGGCCACCGATCAAGCTCGGATGAAGAGCAAAATATTTAAAATGGTTTTAAGGTCAAAATAATTTTAATTATTAAATTTTAATGATATTTGATGATGGAAAAATTTAGAAAGTGATTTTGAAGGATTTAAGAATAAATGGAATATTTAATTCCATTATTTGCATAAATGGAATTAAATCTCTATTTTATAAAGTGAGTTCCTATTATATATTTTATAATTTTGGAACTTTATATTGATGAAAATGATGAGTTTAAAGTGTTAAGAAAATAATATTCAATTTTGGAATTTTGGGAATTAATTATGGAATTTTCTAGCATATTTTGGAAAATTACATGAAAATACATTATTATTATTATTATTATTATTATTATTATTATTATTATTATTATTATTATTATTATTATTATTATTATTATTATTATTATTATTATTTTTATTAATTCGAAAATTCAAAAAATAAAATATGGAGATTATTTTATGGAATTCTCTAGAATATGGTGTGTTGGCACCATTTTGTTTGGGAAAATAAAAGGAAATTTAATTTATAATGTGAAATTACTATTTTACCCTTATTAATTTAATTTATTACATAATTATACCTATGCTTTTAAAACCATTTTCTTCCCCAATTTCCAGCCAAAACTCACGCAACACACACATGAACACACACTAAATTTCGAAAATGTTGAGCCAATTTTAGGAAGATCCGACCGTTGAATTTCCGATCGGTCTTCGCATAAAGGTATAATTTCGTACCGAGAACACTTCTACGGTTTGAAATTTTTAAAAATATGATCCTATGTTCTATTTGAATTTTCGGTCCTTATCTTTGAAAATATGAAGGATGATGTTTTGTTTAATTATTTCATGTTATTATGATAGATTCGACGTCATGTATTGTTTAACGTTGAAATTTGAAAGCATATGTTTATTGTTTGCAAATTCTTATAATTTTCGAAAAGGGCATGTCTTGATCTTGAATTTATGATGTTGTTATGATTGAATTGACTTTATATATATGTTATTGGATTGATATAAGCGTGTTTGGAACAAGAAAAGCGTTTGAAATCGAAACTATCTGAAAATACCCTAAGTGGCCGAAACCCTAGGTCCATATATTGTTGGATTTTTGATCTTATTTAATCATTTTGACTTCATATTTGGATTCTATGATATGAATAAAGCTAAAATGATTTATTCGGATTTTTCCATGACGTATTCAAAAACGGTAAAATTTTAGTTTGTCGTGAAAATTATTTTCAAAGCAAAGCTTTGATCTTTATGTTTTATTGATAAAATGATGTTATTTAATGATAGTTGAGCATGTATATAGGTTCGTTGGTGTTAGATGACGTCTCACGTGAATTTTCGACGTTAGACCTTAAGTGACGTCTTAAGGGGATTTTCGGTTTGGCTAAGATAAGATGATTGAAGCTTTTTGTTGAGTTTTATATGATCATTGAGACATATGGTGATGAATTGATGGAGTTTGGGCTATGTTTGGTTGATCGGTGTTGATTTGGCGATGCGTTTTATAAACGTTACGCTGCCGAAATTTAGATAGAATTTGTTTGTTAATAAGATGTTAGAGGATGCAATGACCCGAGTTTTGATAGACCATAGCATCTTAGATTTGATATCGAGAAGATATGGTCGTGTCGACGACTAAGACGATTAATGTTCTTGTTTGGTCTTGATAGGCTTTTATGCCGTTTTATGTGGATTGATGGTCCAAATGGGATAAAGAAAGAATTGGAATTGGAAATTAGTTCCTTAGCTCTAAGGAACATCCAGGTGGGTATAAGTGTTTTCCATAAAGTATGCTTATGCTTTTAAATGTTTTCAAATGAGACAATATGATTATGCATGAAAGATGACAATGAGATTTTATGATATGCATCTAATTGCATTGTTTTGAAAGATGATTGACTTGCCAAAGTTTGAGTATGAACATGAGCATAAGCATTATGCACTACCTATCCACGAGAAAGAAAGAAAGAAAGAAAGAAAAGAAAGAATTTACCGACGTCGGGTATGACCGTAGTTGAGAACCTTGGTCCAACTCGGGTATGTGATATTAAGGTGTTTGAGAAGGCCTCTTCTCAACACGCAGAAAGAATCCGTGGATATGGGAAGGAGAGAAGAAAGTTGCATGCAATCATGATACATGCATATGCATATGATATTATGATGATGAAAGCAAGTAAGTATTTATTTATGAAAGTACATGTTATGGCAAGTCAAGTTTATAGCCCTAAGGGCAAAGTTTTAAATATTTTGGCGATATACCACCGAGTGCATTTTGTACTCACGCCCGCATATATTTCTAAATATGCAGGTTGGTGAGAGAAAATCTTTGGAATCGAATCTTTGTCTTGCAAAGGAGCTTCTCTAAATGTTGATTCATATTAAGGTTGTTCTATTGTTATTGACATGATTTGTTGCCCAAAGAGTTATGTCTTCATACATAATTCTCAGCCACGTTTCGTTGCCGAGCTTTGACCTTACTTGCTTATATGCTCTGATATGATAAAGTGATCATGTCCAATGTTCGGTGAACAAGGATTTCTCGAATGTTCATAATGGTTTTCGTTGGATTCAATATTATTCGGTTGAATCGTTGTCATTCCTTGTTTTAAATTGTTGATAAATCATTCTTGTTGACAAACCATTTTTAGAAACCTACTTTATATTTACCTTCTTGAAGCAGTAAATGTTAGATTCATTCATAAAGAAAGCGTGACATTCCTTCTCTTGACATATGTTTGAACCCGTTGTCGTTAAGTTTTCTTCCTAATCCAGTCGCGGCCTAATTACTTGATTAGGTAGTCGGTCGTGACAGAATGAACCTCCTCCACGGAGGACTTGTTGATGATGCAACTAACTTGCCGAGAACGTCATTTCATTGTTTTAGCCCGTGGGATCCGATGAATCTTTGGAGTACCGAATGAGGCAAGCATCTCCTTGCGTTCTCGAGTCTTGCCATTCGGTCCTCCTGGCCAGTATCTACCTAGGACCGGTTTACCACGACACAGGAATCCCAAAGATCCGGACATGGTCCACCTCAATTCTTTGCGGAGGCGGAGTTACGAGATCGCTCATACTCCACCTCGTTATTGGTGGTTGGGAAGGTAAACCGAGGGCGTGGGTCACTTCTTGATTGTCCGGCCGAGGAGGAGAATGCCCGCTCATTGCCCGTTTGCATGAAGCCCGCCCACGTACATCCGCCAACGGTTATCGGGCGGTGCAGGACGGAGTCCTCCGCGGTGGGGCGGGTGTTGGGCGACCTTCTTGCGGTAGAACCGACCTCGATGAATTTGGCTTCCACCGGAAGTCGGTGAGCTGCCCTTTATGGCCGGCTTGGGAATACGAGATGTCGTGCTCGCCGAGCTCCAGTGCCCACTTGGCTATGCGTCCGGATGACTCTGGCTTGGACAAGACTTGTCTCAAAGGTAGGTCAGTTAATACCTGGACAGAATGAGCCTGAAAGTAGGGTCGGAGGCATCGCTTGGCGTTCACCAGGGCAAGTGCTATCTTTTCGAGGCTGGTGTACCTCGTCTCCGGTCCCTTGAGAGCTCGGCTAATGAAGTAGATGGGGAGTTGTCGTCCCTCCCCGTCTCGTATCAAGACCGCACTGATGGCCTCGTCCGAGGCGGCCAAGTATAGAGATAGGGATTCATCTTGCTTTGGGGCATAGGTCGGCCGGTCGGCCGTGTACTCCTTCGGTGTCTGAAGGCGACCTGGTGTTCTTCCTGCCAGGCGAAGTCCGGAGCTCTCCTCGGGATCTTGAAGAAGGGCTCGCTTCTCGGCTCGAGGCAATCTGAGAGGCTAGGCACCCGTGAGTTTGTGGATCTCACGGATGGTCCTGGCACTGCATGTCGAGCACCGCCTTCAACTTGGTGGGATTGGCCTTGAGCCCTCTTGAAAACCCATCATCCCAAGAACTTGCGGTCTTCACCATAAATGTACATTTCGGGGTTGAGCTTGAGGTTGGCCGACCGAGGAGTTGGAGGATAGTGCCGAGGTCATCGGTGCAGCCTCCGTTGTCGACTTTGACTACGATGTCGCCGACGAGACCTCGACGATCTCCCGATGTGGTCTTTGAATGTTGTATCCACCATCCTCCGGTAAGTAGCCCCGACGTTCTTCAGCCGAAAGGCATCTTCGATGCGCAAAGACGCAAGTCGGTGATGAATGCGGTCTCGGGCGTCCTCCGGCTCATCGAGATTTGGTGGTACCTTTGTATAGATCTAGGAAGTTCAACATCTCGTGGCCCACCAATGCCTCCACCTTCTTGTCGATGTCGGGAGGGTAGCAATCTTTGGGCGGTGCTTGTTGAGGTCGGTATAATCGACGCACACGCGCCACCCTCACAGCTTTCGGACCACGTTGGATTAGCCATCCAGTCGGGTATTCGACATCGAACAAGATCTTGGCCTTCGAGTTGAGTCACCCGTCCCTTATGACTGGTGCGTTACGCGAATATCCTTTTCTTCACGGGATGGCTTGGTAGCGGGTCGATGTTGAGGCGGTGAGTTATGAGCTCGGCGACACTCCGATCATTTCGAGCGGGGACCACGCAAACACGCCCCTATATTCCTCGAAGTTGTATGACACGCCGTCGGATGTCGGTTGGGCCACAGGTGCCGACTGGATGACCTTGAGGATCTTCGTCGCATAGCCGAAGGCTCGGTCGAGTCGTCCGGGCGTCGGCCTCAGGGTTCTGTAGAATTGCTATGCTGGGCGAGGCCGCATCTTGGGTGGAGACTCGTAGGCATTCTTTTTGCCGCCGTTTGGTCGCCTACGGATGCTAAGCACTCCCACCGGGTGGGAATCTTGACGGTGGTGGTAGACCGAGCAGACGGCCTTGGTGGCGTATAGCCAATCTCTCCCGTGATGATGTTGTGCGGAGAGGGGCCCGGACCGGGAAAAATTTGATGGCCTTGGTGATCGACAGGAGCCCGTCCCACGGTAACCGGAAGGGTAATGACGCCCTCGGGTTGGACCGCCTCCTGGGTGAAGCTCCGTAGTTGGGACGGAGCGGGAAGTACCTGAATACCTCCGACCTCGAGCTTATCCAGGCAGCTCCGGAAGATGATGCTGACGGAGGCCCCGGTGTCGACATAGACCCGATGGACGTTCTTGTTGCCCACCACGGCCTGTATGGTGATGGCGTCCTCGTGCGGCATGATTTTGGGTACCGGATCCTCCTTGGAGAACACTATGTCCTCGCCGTCCCGGAGTCGCTTGTTCTTTGGCTCCTCGGTGGCGGCCTCGAGCTTCGTTTTTAACGACGACCTCGTCGCTCCGATGGGCGATCCGGTTATAACGTAGACCGCTCCATAACATTGGGACCTTCGCCCCCTCGCCGTCTTCGGTCGGGTCATCGTCAAGGTCGGTCCACGATTGTTGCCCGTTATTCTTCCCCCGCCTCGCCTCCCGACCCAGCCCGACCGAGGTATTTCTTGAGGCTCCACCTCGACGAGCTCGTTTATCTGCGAGCCTGTGTTTCGCAATCCTCGGTATCATGACCATACCCTTGGTGATAGTCACAATACTCCTCTGTGGACCTCTTCTTGGATCCTCCTTTCATAGGAGCGGGCTTCGGGAAGAGCTCGGCGTGGAGCTCGAATATTTCCACCCTTGATTTGAGCGGGGCGGCTGCCGCTGTGGTTGGGCCGAGGTCCGAGCACGGACTCGATGGCCCTCTTTTGATTACTGTCGAAGGCGCCGACGATCGGCACCGACTTGGTCATCCGGCTTTTTCTTCGGACTTATGCTCGTCCCGCATTTCCCTCTTCCGATCCGACTCGTCTCCTCGACGAAGTTGTCCACCGAGTTCCAAAGCTTACTCGCCGTCTTTGGTTTCTCCCAGTAATTTCTTTGTTCGTGGCGGGTCGGATCCTGTTTTGAACTCGTTGATGATGTAGAGGTCGTTGCTGTCGTCAATTTTGAGCGATTCTTTGATGAACCTCGAGACGAAGTTCGACATCGTTTCGTCCCGCCCTTGGCGGATTGTGAGCAGGTCGGAGGAAGGCTGCTGGGTTGGCATCTTCTGATAGAAGCGCCATTTGAACTGATCCATAAGGTCACAGGCGGTGTATACTGCTCACGGCGGGCGAGGTGAACCGGCGTCGTGCGTTGGAGATCGGCACCTCGGGAAGATTTTGCACATGTGAAAATCTTCTATTCCTTGATTCGCCATGTTGGTAGTGTGGCGAAAAGGAAGTGGAGGGTCTCCTAGGCCATCGTGGCGGCTATATTGGGTGCCCGCATGGGCAAGGCGGGGGCGTGTCTAGAATCTCCACGGAGAAAGGGAGATGATTCTCCGCACGGTCGAACCCGGAGATCGTTGCCATCTCTTTACGGAGGGTGGGGATCGATAGCGACGCCTATCGCCCCTCCGGTGAGTTCGACGCCTTTCTTCCTCCTGTTTTGCTCGGCTCCGGTCGGCATGACGAGGTGGAGGCGGCTCCGCGAATGGCGGGCCCGGTGGTGGCGGCTCGTCCGCGGTGGCGGGCTCGCGAATGGGCGGCGGCTCGGCGCGGTGGCGGCTCCGCACGTCGGGGTGTGATGGGCGTTTCGCTATCACGCCGAGGTGGCTGGGCTGTTTGGAGGGGCGGCCTCGGCGGCCGTGGTGTTCGATTCGGGGGCCGAGGGGCCGCTCCTTTGTCCTCTGGTTGAGAAGCTTTGGAATCGCAAGATTGGCGTTGAGGAACTCGGTCACGGCTCGGCCGAGGACCTCGTGGGACGAGTGAAGTTGTTTGTTCGTCCTCGCTGAGGTCGGCATCTTCCCTACGTTAGGGGGCGGTCCCGAGGTGTATGGAGACGTTTTCCATGTTGCCTCGGGAGTGTGAAAGCCAGGCGTCTCGCGATCTCCTTCCGCGACGCCGAGTGACCACCGGTCGTCCTCAAGACGGTTGTTGCCGCGTGGACGGGCGGTTGTGCGTGTTCTCGCCATTAAGTTGTAGAGGAAACGAAGCTTTCTTGTTCGGGGTTTCCCACGACGGCGCCAATGATAAATCTAGTTAAGTGAGTGCGGATTTATGTAAGCGATAAAGAACACGAGGCTTTTACGTGGTTCGATCGTTAATGAGATCTCGTCCACGGAGAGTGTTTCTCAATACTTTCACTATAATACGGTGAGTGTAGTTCAAGCTCTTAGTATTCGATAAGTTGTCAACCCTTCTATTATCGGTTTCCTTCTATTTATATAACCCCGAGCTGCAATCAAGGCGTGCTCAACTCTCCATTGGTCGTGACGTGACTCTTCCTCCGGCGTGCCTCCATTGGCGGAGCGGGGACACTTCGCCTTCACGTGCGCCACGTGGAGGTGGCGCGACCTTGGTTACAGGCGTGTCCTCCATCGCCGAGGTGGCGCTTACTTTGGCTGGGCGTGTCCTCCATGGCCGAGGGTGGCGGTACGGGGCTAGGGTTTTGGGAGCCGATTGGGGCTCGCCTTGGGCTCAATCAGCGTGGGCCCGCTATCAACGTTAGGCCCAGCTCGTTTGGGCCATTAGTGGCCTAATCGGTTGGGCCATATCCCATCACTTGTGTATTGTGATTAGATGTAATACCGTTGTAGCACTGTTTTCCTTGAACTGTTTAGGGTTTCGAACAATCAGAGGGTGTTTTATTGGATGAATTTTCAATTTCTTAGTTGCAATATTGGTGTTGAAAAAGGTGTTATATCCATTATGTAAATGGCAATAATAAGCTGCCTACCAATTCATAACATACGAGGAGAGGATAGATTTCTGCAACAAAGTCAGTATACAGATGAGTACCCACATGTTTACCTATTGTACAAAAGATCTGACCAGGGGAGGGGACTCCTCACGCAGTCACGCTTCCTTTCCAACACCATTATTGCATTTCCATTTCATAATTTAGCAGCGTACGAATTACATTTGGCCTTGCTTAATTGTTTGTAAGGAACTAGGCCTTGCTTAATTGTTTGTAAGGAAATAAGCAATGCTTTATTGAAAAACAAAGGTAACCAACTATTTCTAGCTACTGTTATGTAACAAGAATTCGGTTGTATTTAAAGTTCGCCGTTGTGAATGACAATCTGGTAGCTATTTCTGAATCATTTAAGTGATGGAAAGAATAAGCTATATAAATCGAATTCTCGTAACTTATTTCTGCAACTATCTGGGTGGTCTAAGTTACACAATGCAACATGCTTATCTTAGTGCTTTCATTTAAGTCTTTGGTAATGCAAATCTGGTCTTTTTCTTCTCTTAGTTGACTTGTTGATGCAACTTGGCTGAGAAAATTTTGGGCCTGAATTCCTCAAAGCAATGCAAGATATGGATATATTAGCATTTTGAGAAAGATCATGCTTAAGAATGAAAATAAGAGCTGTGCCAATTGGAGCTGCTTTGCACTCAATTTGTTTGGGGAAAAGATTCCTAAGCCCATCGACATCAAGGGCTTTCAGTAACAGAATTATAAAGTCGCCCATCCTTTTGTCTGTTGACATTGTAGATTCCTGGTCTTTTGCTTCCGATCTATCTGAACAACCATGTATTAGGAAATGGTGTAAGTACTCATTTTCGTGAGTGTGTATAGATGTATTTTTGTGTCTCTCTTTATGCTACACAGATATATCTCTGTGTGCTCTGCCAGTTCTTTATATCAAATTCGATGCCCTTTCATGTATACTTGGCATATGTGAATATGTATTAAATGATAGCTATTTGGTTACATACTTTTCCAGCTTGATCATCTCTATTGCATCTGGAATCTTGTTTCAAGCTAAAGTAGGATAGATTTCTTCATCGATGCGTTGGATCTGTTACTGTTCCTATTTCTGTTGTACAGTTGTTTCTTTCTTGGAGAACATTATATGGAGGAATAAATCCACTGTAATTGGTTTGTGATAGCAAAGAACCAGACTGGCGAAAATAATAGATGGAGGAGCAATCTCTGAGGGGATAAGGTCCAGAATAGCTTCTGAAGTAAGCCGAATGAAGGAATCGATTGGACAAGTTCCAAGCTTGGCTGTCATATTAGTGGGTCAACGAAGAGATTCTCAAACATATGTGAGCAAAAAAATGATTGCTAGTCAAGAGGTTGGCATTAAGTTTAAGATGACATCCCTTCCTGAAGATTACGAATATGAAGTTTGCGATGCTTTGTGTAGATATAATGAGGATCCATCAATTCATGGTATTCTTTTGCAGCTTCCCTTGCCACAGGTGATTGGGCCGTCTTTGATTATTCTATTTACACAAAATAATGTGCGTGAAATCCTCAACAGACGTTTTCTAATTGACTTCTTCAACTCCTTTTAAATGCTTGTCTTACCTTTTCCAAAATACCACTAAGGCCCAATTGATCTTCAGTTTCCTGTTTGAAATAAGTTGTTGAATTAGATTGCAAGACTGAAATGATCAATTATACATTGTACTGCTGTTATCTGCTATATTCTTTCTTGGCTGTTATCTGGTATTATTCGGAAGGTTGTGTTGGATTTTAAATATGGTGCTGATAGATTAACTTGAACAGCATTTGGATGAGGCCAAAATACTGAGTTTCATAAGGCTTGAGAAAGATGTTGATGGTTTTCATCCTCTTAATATTGGACATTGGGCCATGCAAGGAATGGAGCCACTATTTATTCCTTGTACCCCAAAGGGTTGTACTGAGTTGCTTCTGCAGTCTGTTGTGGAGATCATGGGGAAGATGGCTGTGGTGATCGGTAGGAGCAACATAGTTGGATTACCTACGTCCTTGTTGCTGCAGGTAAAATCCACTTTTCCTCCTGTCAGCAATCACTATTTTCTTAAACACAATATTATCCGTTTACTATTTATTGGTCAGAGGCACCATGCAACTGTGACTGTTCTTGATGCATTAACGAAGAACCCAGAAAAGATAGCCCGTGAAGCTGATATTTTAGTGACGGCCGCTGGAGTGCCCGATTTGGTCCGTGGTAGTTGGTTAAAGCCCGGGAAGTTGTTGTCGATGTTGAACTAACCCCATTGAGGTGAGTGACGGGCCATATTCGCTTGGCTAACAAAGGTTGAGACAAACGTCCTCTTGTTTATTTTGCCAGATTGCATGAGCGAGCATGGTTTTCGTCTAGCTGGAGATGCTTGCTTTGAGGAAGCAATTAAGGTAGCTTCTGCAATCACGCCTGTACCCGGAGGAGTTGGAGCTATGACTGTTGCTATGCTGCTTTGCAACACTCTTGAGGCGGCAAAACGTGCCCTCAACTTTACTTTCTAACGAATACCATCGCTTTATTTCCTCTAATAATTTGTTTATGAATACTTCCTGGGATTATTCGATTTCCGAGATCGAGAGAATGTCCTCACACGAGTTGTATTTAACTGCCAATGTACTTGATGTGCAATCTCATCAGTAGTTTGTGCATGTACACATCTAATTAAATTTATTACCTAGGCTGTAATATGTTTTCATCAACATTTAAAGAGCTAAAGTAACACTAATAATGTTCGGGGTCGGGGAATCTCCAACGCTGGATTTGTTATTAAATAGCCGGATCTGATCTCTTAGTATATTTTGTGAATTTCAGGGATAACAAATGGCTTCTATATCTATCGCGTTCAGAGGGTTACCAATTGGGATCGTCGAATTTGCTAACAAGTAGATGCATTTGATCTTTAACTGTAAAAGAATTAACTTTTCTGATTCCATAAACTCAAAAAGACAACACTAAAAGCAGTAATAATAATAATAAATAAAAGAAAAGAAAGGGGTAAAGTTTGACAATAAAATGAATTCTTACACTTATTATATAGATAGGACTTGGCAACACCAAAATAGAAAATAAAAATAAAAAAGATAGGACTTGGGAGTTAGGAGGGGCTATGCGCCACAATTGAATTGAGAGTTAAAAGGGAGAGTAAATATGAAAAGAAAGTGTTGAAAGGGGCAAAGTGAAATCGGGCGCTGGCTTGTCTCTCCTCATCTCCATCTGGGCATCTCAATTGAAGCGAATTGATGTTGGAAGAATTATAATTTAGAGGAAGCATGAGAATCATATGAATAGGGGGAGAAAATTGGTAAAATTAGACTGGATTGCATATTGCCGGCGGATATTAGGTAAAGTGAAATTGAGAATGTGGGCAGTGGTGTGGTGAGATCTCCTCAGTTCCCCTAGAGAAAAAGAAGCGAGATTCCAATATGAAGGGTGGCGGTGGGGGTGGAGGCGTTTCATCATCGTACGCCATTCCGGTTCCGGCCAAGAGAAGATGGAGAGGTCTGGTCATAGCGGTTCTCGGCTTAGTCTTTCTTTCAATGCTTGTACCTCTCGTATTCTTGCTCGGCCTCCACAACAGTTTCCACTCCACTACCGGTATCTCTCTCACTTGTATTTACTTTTCCGGGTTAGATCTGTTATACCTTCCCACTACTTGAGATTCCACTTTCCAATCTAGTTACGATCTCTCATTGCTTTTGTTTGTGCTTCATATCCATGCTCTCCTCTTAGCTTGTTTAATCATTATTACCATCTCATAACTCACGGTGACCGTGATTCGTGTTTGCGTACCTAGTTTTGTTAATAAATTACTCTATACGCTTTTGCTATTATTTTCGAATTTCAATTTCTATCATGTGGGTTAATTTGGATGTGCAACTCTTTCTTTTTTCTAATTTGTTTCAACCGTTGCAGGTTATGGCACTGACCGCCGCAACTCAGCCCCAGTAAGAACTTCTTTCATTCACACCTTCCATAACTAATCGACTGGAACTGATTTTTTATTTTTTTTCTCCTTGGATGCTGTCAGACTCATATAAGAGTTTACGATCAACAGAATCCTGCTGATACAACAAATCAATCCAAGGTATACGACACTGTGGCCTATCTAGTTACTGATCCGGACTTTGTAACTGCTAGCTTCAACCACTTAGATGTGAATCATTCTTAGTTGATGCATGTGCAAGCTATATTATTGATCCGGACTACGTGTCGCGAACTGTCTTAGTTTCAGTCAGCACAAGTTTGTACATATTTCCAAACGTCAGATAATGTTGTTATTTCTCTCTGGATATACCATCCTGCTTGAGACATCTTGAACTTCATTCCTGCCTCCTCAATTCATTTTCTATTATTTGTTATTTTTTAATAGGTAGACAAATCAAAACATGTGGATACCATCATAAGAAGATTTACTCCAACACTTCCAAAGGTTAGCTCCTGTGTTTCTTGATTGTATGGAATAAAGTTAGCTCTCGATGCTTGTATTTATTCTATTCTTAAGTTTTCAGTAGAAACAACATCACTACCAGTACCAGATGCTTTCGAAATTAAGTGTCAGTATTTCTCTGGAGGTTAAGAACAAAACAAAACTAACTAACTGAAGAACTTAAATCATCTATCTGAGTATCATGCATGCAAATGTATCTGAACATGTATGTTCCTCTTAGAGATTTTTATAGTTAGAAGCTATATCCGAGTCTTCGATAACAAGGCTTAAAACATCTAATGGAGCATTAAGCATGCAAAGATACTCCTACAAATTTGTGCTTGTTATATATATTTATACAGTTCCAAGTTTTAACACCGAACTCTCGGTTGATGTGTTTTACCTAGTTTATGCTGAGGCTTCCTGAACCATGTTTATCAATGAATTTAGCGGGAGGAAAAACTACAGATGAAGCAGACAAATACAGTAATTCATGTTTCTAGTGGTCATCTGATAGTTGGATCCAATGAGAACTTATTTTTTGAGAACTTGAGAACCATGCATGTCGTTGAAGATGATGCACAAAAGCAAGATAAAGTTAGCATAACGAAAACTTTCTAAAATTGTTGAACAACAAAATAATTTTAGTAAGTTTTCGTTATGCACAACTTTATACCGCTTTGTGCATCATCTTCAACGCCTTATGCATGGTTCGCAGAGTTCGCAAAAAAGATGTGGTTCTCATTTGATCCACTCCCTATGTATATATATATATATATATGAATGATTATTAGATCCCGATCGTGATCCGTGTAGGATCCGACTTGGTGACTAAGACCTTAGAACTTCTAAAAGTGGTTCACATTAGTTTTATTTGTTTACACCAATGATATTCCATACTAAGTCTGTAGCATACTCTCATTGAATATGGGAAGACTACTATGTTATTAAATTATATGGGTTTGCATATTTCATTACACCTGGTTCCTTCTAAAAAGTAACCCCCATTTAATGCAGATTTATGCATGTATGCATGTATACATATCAAATTTACCAAGTGCAAATTTGCCTTGGTACTTTGACTTCTGCTACACTATTGCAGTATATAGATGTGTTCATCGCTCAAAATTATTCACTTTTAAAGCGATCTTAGTGAAAAAATTTAAATGGAAGCATGGTATTTTCTCGGCCTGGACAAAATAGTTATCATACATTTGATAATTTTTGTTACACTTTATTGAGCTAATGAAATGCTTTATCCCAGCTACTTTTTTTGGCCAAATGATTGGATGTTGCTACATAAAAAGATTTGGTTCTGTTGCAAGTGAAGATATCTCTTTTAAATGGTATTCCAGTGACCTCATTTGCTTTTCGTACCTCTTTTTCAGGGTTTTGGGAATGCATCTTTCAAGGAAACTGGTAATGATACAAATGGTATGGTTCCTGTATGTATTTAGTGGAAAGAAATGCCTTCTTTTGTTTCTGTATCATTCTCGCCAGAAGTGTATGTTCAAACTTCAATTTTATTTTTATCATGTGGCTCGTCTACAGGTTATCCCGTGCCAGCTGATTTGCCAAAACCAGTCAAAAAGGTAAACTCATTTTCCACTGGAAGAACCTAAATCTTGCGTTATTGTTGCTTAATTTGTTAATATCATTCGGCTATAAGTTGTGTTGCAGGCAAGTGGATCTCTTGATACAGATGAAGCCCGCGGAAACACAATGGTTGCGGATGAGAGTGAAATGATTTGTGAATTGAAATTTGGGAGTTACTGCTTGTGGCGCCGGGAACAGAGGGAGAAAATGGAAGACGGTGTTGTCAAGAGGATGAAAGACCTACTTTTTGTTGCTCGTGCTTACTATCCAAGTATTGCAAAACTTCCGAAGTTTGATAAATTGTCTCAGGAAATGAAGCACAACATTCAGGATTTTGAACGTGTTCTTAGCGAAACTACCACTGACAAAGATCTCCCCTCAGTATGTTAAAATGCAACCCTTCAATATAATTATATAAACATGTATATCTGGTCTACTCTTCACAAGACTCTGTTCTATGTTGTCAAATTTATGGAAGCAGTTCTTTCCCATTTTTGTTTACATCCTTGGTTGATTACCTGTCTCTGTCTGGCTGCAGTGTGCTTTAAATAAATTTGGAACTGAATTGGACTTGAAATTGAACTTGGTTGTCTATTTCATTGCTTAGGTCTTAATCTTCTCTATCTGCCTGGAGAATTTGGTGTCTCATTGCAGTTTGAGTTGCTATTTATGTTTCTTATATTTTTATGTCTTTTAAATACTATCATTGTTTACAAGTATGCTAGCAAACCTGTAAACAAGGCATCCTCCGATGCTGTCTTCTGTTGACAATAGAAATATTTTTATTGCATACAAATGTGGCTAGGGTATGTTTCCCCTCAATTATTTGCTGACTCACCTAGTAATGACCTCTTAAATAATGTTAAGCTACTCCAGGAAATTGGATTGAAGTTTGGTATGATATGGTCCAATAAGAGTAGCAACTAGCAACTAAAACAATGTCACTTTCTGGGGAACTTCCTGCATCATTTTACTTGATAGCCAATGATTCTACCCTGTTGACACCTGAGATACAATATTACATATAGGTTTGCACATGGTTGACATGTGTCTTATAGGACAGTGCGGGCTATTCTTTTATCATCAAGGAACATACCGGGTCAACAAAGTCATATTCTTAAAATCATTGCTTTTGTACGATATTTGCAAGCAGAGCAACCTGTAACCTCTAAGCATGTAGGTGACATACAAAGCAGAGTATACTGGTGTTATTACAATCATCGCTTATTCTTGAACATGTGATGGTTCATATTCGATGCAAACTAGTATTGCTTTATACCAATCGAATTCTTGTTATGGAAATTTAAGCTTTTACCCTTAGTTTTTGTGCTATGATTATAAATTCAGTTTTCACCCTAGAAAATGTTTGCCGTGTAATCAGGAATAAGCAGAAGATAATGATGATGGAGGCTGCAATAGCTAAAGCCAAGTCATGCCCCGTTGACTGTAATAATGTTGATAAGAAGTTTAGACAGCTGGTAGACTTGACAGAGGATGAAGCTGATTTCCACATGAAGCAGAGCGCCTTCCTCTATAAACTTGCAGTTCAAACAATGCCAAAGAGTCTCCATTGTTTGTCGATGAGATTAACTGTTGAGTATTTCAGATCTTCTGACATCGAGGACAAACTGGTTGAGAAATTTGTCAATCCAGACTTGTACCACTATGTCATCTTCTCAAGAATGTACTTGCCTCATCTGTAGCTATCAACTCAACTGTAGCACATGCACAAGTACAGCTTCCATCTTCCTCTCTATCTCCTCTTTGCATTTCCCTTCTTCTTCCATACTTTCTTTTGCTATTTGGATTATTGTGCCATTAGTGAATGAAGGCATTATAAATTTGCAGGGAAGTGAGAAACTGGTTTTTCATCTGCTGACAGACAGGGAAAACTTTTTTGCTATGAAGTTATGGTTTTTCAGAAATAAGTATGGGGATGCTGCTGTTCAGGTGCTGAACATTGAAGACCTTAAGTTGTATAATCATCGTAAGGCGGCACCATTACATCTGTCATTGCCTGAAGACTTTCGTGTTTCCTTCCGTAAGGTTGATAAACTATCTTCTACTCAATCTAGAACACAATACATTTCTATGTTTTCGAATCATTCTATCTCCTTCCTGAGATATTTCAGTCTTTAGAAAAAGTTGTGGTCTTGGGTGATGATGTTATTGTTCAGAGAGACTTGTCAGCCCTCTGGAACCTTGACATGGGGGAGAAAGTGAATGGTGCTGTGCAGTTGTGTGCAGTAAAGCTGTTTGACCTGAAATCTTATTTGCTAAGCCGGAAAGTTGATGAAAATTCTTGTGCCTGGACATCTGGAGTAAATATTATTGATTTATCTAGGTGGAGGGTGCATAATCTTACTGGAAGATATCAGAGGTTGGTGCATGAGGTGAGTGACTAGATGTTTTAACATAGTAACTTGTTTGATTACTTTGTTGTATTGCTTCACCCCAGAATGTCTGGTTATGTATTAAATGACGTTCAATTTGGAAAAAATACTAAATGTGAAAGAAAATAGCCAAGTTTCTGTTAGACCAATGCCCAAACTGGAATCCTTTAAAAAGTATTATATGATTTACTGCTTTGAATCATAATGTCTTGTCTAGGGTGAATTTCACACTCATGACAGGCAACTCAAGCAACTGGACTTCTAAACTGAGGGCTAGATTTATAATTGTGACAAAGACTTACAAAATGTGAAGTAGATGAGTGAAGAGGAAAAAAAATTAAGGCAAGAAAGTATTGAGCATGACAACTATGAAGTCATTTTATGGTTACGTGACTGTCTGTAAATACTAGTTCTGGTATCTAAAATGTGTGCGTACATGGGTTTAGAATGCTATCCTCCACCCTTTTGAAAATATAGATAGTTCTATAAATATTGCTCATCTTATTTCTAATTTCTTATTCTACTAGTTGAACCAGGATAATAACTGAATTAACAATGATGGTGTACTAAATTCTGCCCCTGTACGAATGGTAGATTTATCATGTCGTGAATAACACATTTTGACATCCTTGCATTTTAAATTTTTCTGAGCTGGGACTTTTCTAATCAATGCTCCCATTTTGATGTTGGGAGCAGCTGAAGAAAGATGGGCAATTATCTGAAACTACTAGTCTTAGTGCTGGCCTGCTCACCTTTCACAATCTAGTGTATGCTCTTGAGGATAGATGGATCTTACCAGGTCTGGGGTATAACTATGGAATTCATATGGAAGACCTGAAGACTGCAGCAATATTGCATTTTGATGGGAGCATGAAACCGTGGCTCGATCTTGGCATCCCCAAGTACAAAAGATATTGGAGGAAATTTCTGGACCCGCAGAATCAGTTCTTGAGTGATTGTAATGTGAATCCATAGAAATGATATTGCTGCTTGCTTATTAAAATCTGAGGTGAAGACTACAGAGTACATAGAGCAAAAACCAGATTTGAGTTGAATGAGGTGATGAAAAGCAGCAGCATATATTATAGAACATGCTCTTTCTGGCCACGATCAACTTGACACGTATTTCTGATGCATTGGTCGCAAAAGAAGAATATTTGTTTCTAACTTTGGCTCCATGTTGAAGATAAGAGGAGTCTATAAATTGTCTTGAGTTGCTGAGTTGAAGAACAATCAATCAAGTTACTCATGCATATCTATTAGAGTGAAGCATGGAGTAAAAGGCAAGAGTTGATTTCTGCTAACTGGAGAGAAGTGATAGGGAGTTGTATTTTTCACATTTAATTTCTTTCTTTCTTTCTTTGCCTGTGGAAGGACTAGCATTCATGATACCGGGAACCCGGCTGAAAAAACTATTATCTTTGATCACCGTTGGAGCATAGCATTTCTTTGCTCTTTTGGTCTAGTCTGTGTGCATACATCTCTGTTACTTTGCCTGTTTCAAGGCGTGAGCACATGCCTAGCCGCGGTTTAGTATATGATTGCCTTTACATATGTTACTAATTCCATGACATATTTCTTTTCCTCCGGAACTTCAAAGAGCAGTGAACAATCATATACTGAATTTACACAGGAAGCCATATTTGATTTTCTTTCCCCATTAATTTCCTTTTCTCCAGGGATAGTTTTTTTCTCAGACTACGCTTCTAATGCTCTTAAGATATGCATATTAATCGTAAAAACTGCTTGTCTTCACAATCTATACAACTAATAAACAACCAAAGATTATCAATTTGTTACTAAAATTGAATGTTCCGCCGTCGTTATTCGGAACCCCAACTTCATTCATTATCAAACATTTTGTAGAGATGAGAGCAGATATTGGGGGTACAACACTAGTTTGGCAGAGTCGGCTGGATCAAGAATTGCCAGAATACTATTAGTCCACCCCAATTAGATTTCATAATTGGTGATACTTTATAGGGGTGGTCGCACAGTGAGACCATCCTAATTAATTAACTAATTAATAATAATTAATTAATTAATTCTAATTAATTAATTAATTTAAATTAATTCCAATTAATTAATTAATTTAAATTAATTCTAATTAAAAATTAATAAGTTTAATAAAATTTAATTGTAAATTAATAAATAATAATTTTGAATTAATATATCTTAATTTGAATTAATAAACTATAATTATAAATTAATAAAACCTAATTGTGAATTAATAAACCTATTTTGAATTAATAAACCCTATTTTTGAATTAATAAACCCTATTTTTGAATTAATAAACCCTAATTGTAAATTAACAAAACCCTAATTTTGATTAATAAACTCTAACTTTGAATTAATAAACCCTTGTTATGAATTAATAAACCTCAATTATGAATTAATAAACCATAATTATGAATTAATGAATTCTAATTTTGAATAAAAATTATAATTAAAAATTAACAAAATCTAATTATCCTTACTCACCATAATTACTTTATAATTATTTTAACAAAAAATAAGAGTGAGCTCACGGTGAGGCGGAACTCATCCAAGTTTTTGTCTACTTTATATTATATATAGAGTAAGTAATTACCGGTTACACTCGTGCCAAAATGTTGCCGAACCTACGATAGTGACGTTGCCTCTACTTTACCAAACAAATGATAGGAATTTCTTCTAGTTCAATGAGGATTAGGCAACAGTCTACGAATTAGAAATATTTAGGGTGATGAACGTTAAGTTAGATATACTGCTTATCTGAAAAATATGTAATTTACAAGCAGCCTCGCAAGTTAATACGCAGCCCTAACCGCCTGTTATTATGGGGCATTGACCCATAATAACACTTGTGCAGAAAAATATGTAATTAGAAAATATGTAATTCACAGGCGGCTAGATAATTCACTTGTGCAGAAAAATATGTAATTAGAAAATATGTAATTTACAGGCGGCTAGGTAATTCAGTTGTGCAGAAAAATATGTAATTTACAGGCGGCTAGGTAATTCAGTTGTGCAGAAAAATATGTAATTAGAAAAATATGTAATTTACAGGCGACTACTAGCCGCCTGTTATTATGGGGTATTGACCCATAATAAGACTTGTGAAGAAAAGCGTGAACATAGGGACTTTGAAATCGAATGATTTCCCCGATGACGGCTCACCACTCCCATCTTCATGTATGTATCTATGCAAAACCCCACCTACCCCATTTGAATAAATAATTAATGTTATATACATCATAATCACTCGAGAAAATCAGCAATGCATTGTTAATATTATTATGTTTGAAATAAGAATACATTATACATGTTGTGAATTTGTGATTAGAGAAGCGATTATTATTATTATTATTATTGGTAATTAATAATATTGTTGAGTCACTTTCCTCCGAGACCCGCTTACACGCAAAACATTGTCAATTTATGACAACATTTGAAAAGTAATCAATAATGATGGCCATGCCGCGGTGAAAGGCGATGGAGGCTGGTTTGAGAATTTAAAGCGAGCGGGATTAATTAATTTATGGCAGTAGAGTGGGAGCAGCCGTCGAAACATTAACAGGATCTGATTAGTAGTTTAGATCTATAGCATTAGTATGCGATAGAGAGAGACGATACTTGGTTGATATTTCATTTTGCAGTCCATAATCAGTTGGCAATTGGTAATTGGTCATTGGTGATGGATATAGAACCAGGCACCGAGTCGTCCTCGAGAAAGCTGATGGAGACAGAGGCGGGCAAGCCCCGCCTCAGCAAGCGGAGATGCATCTGCCTGTCGGTGACGGCGGTGCTTCTCGCCCTCGGCCTGCTCTTCCTAATCCTGGGGCTCACCGTGTTCAAGGCCCGGCGCCCCACCACCAGCGTGGATTCGTTGGCCCTGGACGACTTGGACTTCGCGGTGGACACAGCCAGGCTCCGAGTGCTCTTAAACGTGAGCCTGGCCGTGGGTATCACCATCCACAACCCCAACAGGGTGGGCTTCAGGTACCGCAACGGCAGCGGCATCCTGAGGCACCGGGCAACGTCATCGGCGAGGTCCCCGTCCCCGCCGGCAGAATCGGCGCCCGCGACACCCGCTCCCTCAACCTCACCCTCGCCTTGATGGCCGACCGCGTCGCCTCCGACTCCACTTTGCTCTCCGACGTCGTCTCCGGCACCTTGCCCGTCCAGGCTTACATCAAACTCTCCGGCAAGGTGCGGATACTATTCAGCATCCACGTCACCACCTACACTACCTGCGACGTCGACGTCTTCCTCACCAATCAGACTCTCTCTAATCTCAAATGCCACTACAGGACCAAGCTCTGATCCTCTCTCCCCCCCCCTATTTCTTTCTGCCTTGAATAAATTACGTCGCTTTGCTTTTCTCTTCTGTATAAATTAAATTAAATTGGTCTTGTCTTGTTTTATCAATAATAGTGCCTAGACTACTTCTCTGCTCTCTGGAGTTGTTTTTGCTTCTTGACCTCTCTAGATATCTTAATGTAGAATTTGTGAGCCTTGTAACTAGTATTATACAATCAGTTAAATAATTTATTCTCAAAGCTTGTTTGTTGATCTCATGATCAGTCCTAATTTGACATAGTCTATAGCCAGCCTTGTCACTTGCAGATTGCATGCAGAAGCATATTTCTGGTCATCGTTTACTGACACACACTGCTTTATGCCTATCCCTTTCTGTAAAGGATGAAAGCCAAATTGACCAAATTCGCGTGCGTGTTTATCGTTTTTGTGTGTTTTATTGTAACTGATGGTCTCCACTTGCACACATGCATTACCTATCCCTCTTTAACTTTAATCCACATTCTCACCGTTTAATTCCGAAGGGGCCCAAACCCTTATTTTTAAATCCCTCTCTTTCCAGACTCTCTTATATTAAATTCACACTGGTATCCTACAACACGCGGTTGCTTCTCTTTTTTTGTTACTTGACAAATTCATTTTACAATATTTTCGTCTCTAGTTTGTAGGTTGATCAGGAAAATTAATTGAAATTATTATGTATTGTTGCATCTACTCATAGGGTGCTTGGTAGATATATCTTATAAACACATCAGAATAACTAAATTGGTCTTGTAATTGAGATATGAGGCCTGCCTGCACCCACCACTTTAAGGTTCACTTTTTCTATTGGGCTCGTTTGCTTCAAATGACGTCGCTTTAACAATCCAGTATTTTTCTATTTTATATTTGGTTATATCTGTGAATAGTTGTAATGTATTTGATTTGAATATTAAAATGGAGTAGTATTGTATTGATGTGAGGTGGGTACATGTGCGTCGGCGGGCGCCGACACGGTGAGACCTTTTTGTGTCGTGCCAAAATAATTGTGGAGCCGTTGACCATTCAAGGAGTGACAACTATTACATAACTAGCAGCAGCAGGCCGAATGGAATGACTATATTTTCAATTTCAACGAATAATTGATCTCGATCTCATTTGATTAGTTTAGCATCGTTTGTTTGTAATAAAGGAAAAGAGAAGAAATAGGAGAAATAGTGGGCGTTGAATGCGCGGTCGCTGCATAATAGAAACCATCAATTAAGGCCGTAGAATCAATTCCTCCCTCTTATCGTTTTTCTGTCATACATATTACTATTGATCGATCTGGTGATCGGTGTGAGATACAAATCAATAAAATAAGTGAAATATTATGGAAAATAGTGATGGGCAGTGCAGGGTGAGGGCGGCAGGTCGTTCCGGCTGCGGAGCCCGAGCCTGAACTCGGTGAGGCTGCGGCGCATCTTCGACATCTTCGACAAGAACAACGACAGCATCATCACGGTGGAGGAGCTGGGTCAGGCGCTGGGCCTCCTGGGGCTGCAGACGGACCAGGCCCAGTTGGACTCCATGGTGAAGACGTACATCCAGCCGGGCAACTCGGGGCTGAGCTTCGACGACTTCAGGCCCTCCACCGATCCTCGACGACGCCTTCTTCGGGCTGGCCGACGAGTCCGCCCAGCTGGACGAGAAGCAGGAGGAGTACGACCTCAGCGAGGCCTTCAAGGTCTTCGACGAGGACGGCGACGGCTACATCTCCGCCAAGGAGCTGCAGGTCGTCTTGAGCAAGCTCGGCCTGCAGGAGGGCTCCGAGCTCGACAGAGTCGAGATGATGATCTCCTCCGTCGATAAGAATCACGACGGCCGCGTCGATTTCTTCGAGTTCAAGGATATGATGCGCAGCGTCATCGTCCCCTCCTCCTAGATCATATCATATATTCATTAATATAATTGTTTTTCTTCTGGATGCATGCATGCTTTAATTGATTTTCTTTCTTTTGATTTTAATTTCTTATAGCTATACATATTGTTGTTGATTTAATTGTATGTGAGCGAGCGAGCGAGCGAGCTCTGTTATGGGACTTGTTGGTAGGAATAGATCGAATTATCATCTATCTCGTAAAAGGTACCGTATTTCGTATATATATTGTATTGTATTCATCTTTAATTTTCTACATTTTGTCCACCACTCAAAGATGATGTAATGGAATACATTCTTTTCCTGCATTCACATATAGGGATGGCAGTGGATCTCGGATCTGGTCCAGATCCATAGATCTAGATCTATTTTTTAGGATCTGGATTTTCAAAAAATAAGATCCGATGGATGTGGATGGAATTCGAACCATTATTTTAAAATCCGGATCTGGATTTGGATCTCGATTTTTTAGATCCAGATCCGATCCATGGATCCATATAATATATATGTATATATAATTTTTATTTATATTTATAAGTATATTATTTTATTTTTCTTTCTAGTCGAAGTTGGATAAACTAGGTTACGAAATTGGATAGTATATCAATAATATTAGAAATTTGTACCTTGCATTTGAGAAAATTTTGTATATGAATGGTCTATTTGATCAGATATGTGTACTACTTCTTCTAATACTATTGCAATATTATTTACTGTCATGAAAACAAAACTAAATTTGTAACTAACATCTTCTTGTATAGTGATGATTGTAGAATTTCTAAATAATTATTATAGTGTTATATGTATTTAGATTATTATTATTATTATGGTGATATTGCGAAATATATTTGATTTAAGATTTATTTTAGAAGAGAAAATATGTGGATCCGGGTCTAGACCCTGCACATCTTATGGATCTGAGTCTGGATCTAATTTTTTTGGACCCAATGAATCTGGATCGGATCCGGACCCAAGCAAAAAAATACGGATATGGACCTAGCAAGATCCGATCCATTGTCATCCCTATTCACATACATCAATTGGCCAAATGGACTTCAATTCTCTTGCCCGAGTTTATGAGCCCTAAGTTCTCTAACAGATTTATTTGTTGCACGAAGTTCGATGCACATTTTGGATCATCAAACTTCACTCAATTTTTGTACCCAAAACCATCACTCTCAAATCTTAATTTTCCTCGGCCTTATTCTCTTTATCTTCTTCTTCTTATTTCTTTTTTTCTTGCTCAGCTTGTTTTCTTTTTCTTATTTTTCACGGTGATAGAAGAAGACTATGAGCAATATCAATTAAGTAAAGATTTTCAAAATATATTTTTTCTTATTCTTATGTTATCGTTCAATCAATGATATAGATAAATTTTTTCCGATCGATGCAATCAAGAACATGCATGTTGAGTAATTTTGCCTAGCGAGCCAAGTGAATACAAAAGTATATTTTTGGTTGAGTTGCACACATCACCCAAAGATACACTCAACATTAATTTGAATTGTTAGTTTTAATATTTTAGTAGTTAACATCCAGTGATCATATAGTTCCGAGCCACGGTGGAGTCTTGGAGGACATGGATGGCCAGAGTAAATAATACTCTTAATTATTTAACATAACTATATATTGTAAATGACATTTTTTTAATTCTATCACAACATCGATTTGGTAAAGATGAACCGGCTGTATGGGTGCATGTTAAAGCCACCTTTTCTATTCCAACATCGACTTAGAGGGTGTTTGGCTGAGCTTATAAGCTCTTTAAAACAGCTTATAAGCTGTTTAGGAACTTATAAGCTGTTACAAAATGTTTGGCAAAATAAACTCCAATAGCTTATAAGTTTCCCTAAAAATAAGTTGGTCAATCATAACTTATTTTTTCATAAACTTATAAGCAATCATGAATTTACCAAAATAACCTTATTATAGTTCGTTATTTCCTACACATACACTATCAACTTCATCTCTCGTCAATTTTATCTCTCTAACTCACGATTCTTTATCTAACTTATAAGATCAATTATCCAAACATTTTAACAACTTATAAGCACTTAAGATATTACCTCTTATAAGCTCTTAAAATATCTTATAAGCTTTTGGAGCTTATAAGCTCTCTAAAATAAGCTTAGCCAAACACCCCCTTAGTAAGGATTCCGGCTCCAATATATTATTTTGGAGTACCATCTCCCTTTTTATAAGGCCTTTTTAAAGAGTCGCAAGGACCAATTCTAATACAGGAATAGCAAGGGTGGCTTTAACATTTGCTTAAAATTATTTTGCTCTCCATTGAGCTTTGGCCTAGCGCAAATATCGCACTATTCTTCAAAATTATCTCGTTAACCGTGAGATCAAGAGGAAAACTATTATCATATTATATCTGCAAATGAGATAAGACAATTTGTTTTCCATGCAAAGATCAGACTAGATACTTTTTTAAATCAGACAAGTGTGTTGAGATCTTATCTTGAGATTAAAATTATATGGTCGTCCTATGTCATATTAAAGCGGGATCCCACAATTAAGTATTAAATACCTTAGAAATATATAAAATGTAATGTGTAAACCAATAAATTGGATTGGGGTGGTCTCCTGTGCGCGCGAGCGCGCGATCGCACAATGAGGCCACCCCTAATTAATTAATTATTAAATTAACTCTAATTAAAATTAATTAATTAAATTGATTCTAATTAATTAGTTTAATAAACTTTAATTATAAATTAATAAATAATAACTTTGAATTAATAAACCTTAATTTTGAATAATAAACCCTAATTTTGAACTAATAAACCCTAACTTTGAATTAATAAACCGTAAATTAATAAACCCTAATTATGAATTAATAAACCATAATTATGAATTAATAAATTCTAATTTTGAATTAAAAATTATAATTAAAAATTAATAAATTTAATTATAAATTAACAAAATCTAATTATCCTTACTCACTATAACTAATATATAATCATTTTAACAAAAAACAAGGACGATGAGATGAAGCTCACCCAAGGTTTTGTCAATTGGATTTAAGTATGGAGTGGTGCTGGAATTGGCGGATGAAAAGTAGGAAAAATGAGGGTATTCTGGAGTTTAAGAGAAACGTTGTAGGCGACCATATTAAAGAATTTGGTGCGGATGATGAAAGCTTATATTTGTCACTTACAGAGAGAGAGAGAGAGAGGCATTAAATTAAGACGTACGAAAAGTAATGAAGGTGGCGTTGGTATGTAATATGGAGTATATATCCGAATTCCGATCTATATATATTAGCAGATCGAGGCGATGATTTTGTTTAGGGAGGTGGTTGTACGATATCGATTGGGGCAATGCATGTGTTAAGTTGTTTGTTTGGAGATGGATCTAGATTCTATAATTTAAGTTATACATACAGCTGGCTGGCTGGCAAACAACAGAAGAAAAGAGATCAAAGAGATATTTATAGGTAGCTAGCTTGTAATGATTCCATTTGTCTGATTCCACTTGTCTGCTTTTCCTACCTACCTATATATATATAATATAGATGCATGGTGGTGAATGGTGATACATAGTTGTTAGAGGAGGTAAGATAGGAATGGATGAATTAGAGAGTGAGAGTTCTAGTTGGGACGACGCCTACTTTGAACTTGAGTTAGGCCCTCACGATGAGGCCGACGAGTTTGAGTTCCGCGTTTCCATTTCTGCTGTCGTCCCCTTCCCTGCAGGATTATTTCACCCCACAACTATTACTAACCACCACCACCACGCTGCTGCCGCCACCGCGCCCACTAATATCGATCTAACGCCAACCCAGATCGCTACCACGACCAACACCACCTGCAGGTATTTTAATTAAATTCTATACATGAATTGTCTTGATCAATTAATTATGATGTATATATATATATATGCCAGGAAAACAATAGCAGGCAAGATGAATAGGTCGACGATGATGAAGTTGCTGGTGAAGCTGAGGTCCATCATAAGCGTAAGGGGGAGAGTTTGTGTGTCCTTTGACCGATGGTTTGGCCGACGCAGCGAGGAGTTTGAAATGGTGAGGAGGCCAGCGAGGAACTTGTTTGGAGGAGTTGGGAGCAATAAGATTAAGAGCACTTCCACCATCCCTTCTCCACTTCCCCAGCTTGGCCATCACACATCATTGCTTCACGCCGCTATTGCTCACTGCAACAAATCTTCTTCTTTTCTTTTCACTTTAATTACTCCATTATTCATCCCTTCCTCAATAAAATTAATCACCAAATCTATCTTCAAAATATTAATCTTATGACCCCTCTTTTGGCCGTATTGACGCCAAACCCAATCAATATAATTAATTAAGTGCTAATTACGTATGGAACCCGCACCGTTAACGTGGAAAACTCCAAAAACCGGAGAAAAACCACGACCTATGTAGAAAAATTTACTATATGATAAATTTCTACAATTACACCGTATACATCTTCCTCTCGACCCCCCTTTACTATTACAAACTTTTGAGAAACTATCATCGTTCTATCAAGATTATCTCACAAGAGAAACTCAAGATTATCTCACAAGAGAAACTAAGAAAAAAAAAATAGACTAGAATTAAGCACAATATTATAATGTAGTGATTGGTACCCTTGTAACAACGAAATTTATGATTCTTAAATAGCATTAAGAAGCTCCTCTATTTGATCACAAAACATATTGGGAAAAGTTACTTTTATTTTTAACACAAGAAAATTTCAACACTATATGTGCATTGTATTTCCAGTTATTTGGATATTCGATTTCATAATGTCATATGTATCTTGTATCTAAATAAAAAGGTCAAGTAGCAAAAACTCCCCATAATGTTATAACCAAAATAACTAACTTTCTATCGTTATGTTTCTTCAACTTGCTCTCTATCGTCCAAAAAAATAAAAAATAAAAAGGTCAGATCACCCCCTCGACTAACGGCTGATTAAATGTTGTTTACAAAAATTCCATTTTTTTTTGCACTCACTCTCTCATGACTTTGCTGAAGATGAAGTTGACGATGCTGTAGATATAGTAGAACTACCGTAGATTTGAGTAGTAGATAGTGTTCTGCAATGCCACAAAGCTGCAGTTGAACAATGCCATCATGGCGCCGTTGGACGACCCCAAATTCAATTGGGCCTAAAATCAAGAGCCACCTCTAATCGAAGCATCAAGAGCCGGCAAAAGCTAATCATAATTTTACGTCTATCTATATATAGACATTCACTATTGATTTTATTTTTAAAATATATGACATATTTTCTATATTTTGTGACTAATTGTTAACTTAAGTAGTACAATTGATCTCAATGGTGGAGTAAATAAGGGTAATTTGCTTCAATGTCGTTGCACTTATATTCTTCCATCAAACTGATTCTGGTGGCATTTGTATTATCTCCATATGGACATCAAAACTTGCTCATTAAGCTTTTATTTGTTAATGTATTACTATATTTTTTGTAATACATATGAATGTTGTATAAATTTAAATATTTTAAATTTATAATATCTTATGCTACATACATATATATATACATAGGGGAGGATTAACGTAAAAATCATTTTTATTGTGAGAACGTGAGAACCAAAAAATGACGAATTCAGTGTGAAACTTGATGAATCATTGTGAAAGTTCTTGAATAAAAAAATGGAATTTTCGCCTCATGGGATTCGAACCCGGTGAAAATTCAATTTTGGATTCAAGAACATTCTCGATAGATTCATTAACTTTCATAGCAAATTCATTTTGTTCGTAAAGAATTTTCGTGGTTCTTAATTCTCACGTTAAAATTGGTTTTATTTGAACCTCACTCTATATATATATATATATATATATATATATATATATATATATATACTACTTTTAGTTATGATTATCTTTAATTTTATATTTAACTATAATTATGACCGAGCATAACAGGGGATACAAATATAATTCATATTAAGAGTTGAGAAATATATTACAAAATTCGTGAACCGTGGATTCTACTACATTATGGACCATAAAGTAGCGAGTTGGCTTTTCTAACTGGTGAAAATCTTTTTTAACCATATTCATAAGTTACATAACAAAATTATCCATATTTATAGTATTTCTATTGATAATCTAGTTAAGTGAGTGTGCGAGATATATGTAAAGCAATAAAGAATATCAAGACTTTTACGTGGTTCGATCGTTAATGAGATCTACATCCACGGAGGAGTGTTTCCTCAATACTTTCACTATAATACAGTGAGTGTAGTTACAAGCTCTTAGCATTCGATAAGTTGTCAACCCTTCTATTGTCAATTTTTCTTCTATTTATACAACCCCGAGCCCGCAACTGAAGGCGTGCTCAACCTCTCCATTGGTCGTGACGTGACTCTTCCTCTGGCGTGCCCTCCATTGGCGGAGCGGGGACACTTGCCACGTGCGCCACGTGGGGTGGCGCGACTTTGGTTCCGGGCGGTCCTCCATTGGCCGAGGTGGCGCCTTACTGGCTGGGCGTGTCCTCCATTGGCCGAGGTGGCGCCTACTTTGCCTGGGCGTGTCCTCCATTGGCCGAGGGTCGCGGTTACGGGGCTAGGGTTTTGGGGCGATTAGGGCTCGCTTGGGCTCAACCGTGGGCCCGCTACCAACGTTAGGCCCGGCTCGTTTGGGCATTAGTGGGCCTAATCGGTTGGGACATATCCATCATAGCCCCCGAATAGCCGAGGGACGGCGATGCCGGTGGAGTGAAGAAAGCGCTTCGCCGAGGTGAGGTGTGGCTCGGCTGAAGTTGTTTGTTGAAGGTGTTGTCTTTTTGATGTGAGGGTTTATTTGGCGATCTGGTGCCGAACTGAGTTGGGTGGTCTGTTGTCCGTCGCTTGGAAAATGATGTGGTACCGAAGGAAGTCGAAGTCCGACCTGGATATCGACCCTCTGCGTAGGTTACGCCGAGGTCCGATCCGAGTGGTGTTGCTCGTGGTGGGTGCCGATGTCCGACACGAGACCGACCTTTCGGGGATGTCGAGGTGCGCTCGGGCGCACCGAATCTGGGGGCTGGTTTGCCGAGATCCGATCTGGATGTAGACTTTCCGTAGGAGGCCCGTTGATGGGACGCCGAGGTCCGATCTGGATCCCTTGTTATTTGTGGGAAGGACGGGCGCGACACGGCGCCGCCATCCGGAGGACGCCGGGGTCCGTATGATGATTGCTAGGTCAGACTGGCGGTCTATCTTACGCTAGCGTACGTCATACGCGCCAGGCGGTAGTTGGGCACTCGAACCGCGTGCGCGCGTGGACTCCACATCCAATCACGTGTAGGTACGTGTCGAAGTTGAAACGGCAATTTTTAGGCGCCCTTTGTCTTATAAATAGGCCCAAACGAGGCAACTGTTCACTTTCCCCTTCGACGCCTTGTTTGAGAGAAAAATTCGAGAAAATTTTCGACTTGATCTCGATCTCGTTGAAGGAGCCACATACTCGCGTGAAAAGTAAGTATGTTTTCTTCATCTTCTCGCCCGAAAGTTCCATTTCGCCGGGTTCGCCGTGAGTTCCCCGACATAAAAGACTATATGAGCTATAATGGCCTGGGTAGGTCCATAGGACTGAGTTCTAGGGTTCCGCCGGTATCCTCGGTATGGGATGGACTGAGGGTGGGCGTGGCAGGTCGGGCTTGACATCGGAGGAACTTTTGAAGTCGTGAGGAATACCGGATCCGGAGGATGCGTGGTGGTGCGGTTGTTGGATTTGTATATCTTGAAAGCAGTTTGGTTGAGCTTGTATACAATGTTTCGTTACCACTATTACAATCTCCTATCGAATTGAATACTTGATTGCACATATCGTGTCCCCTTATCTCATATATAAGTTAGATCATACATGTGTGAAGATCACGAAGTCGTATGATTGGTCAAGCTTAATGAGATATAAAAGTTTCACGGTGAGACAACTTGAGGATGAGTTGTCGGTATAGTCATGTATAGATAAGAAGTGACTTGACTTAGTTACTTGTCTATGCTTGGTAAGTCTTTGACGTATTGAAAGATCACGGTGAGATGAGTTCTTCTATCGACCGTAGTGAAGAACCCAGATCTCGGTGACTTACGATGATCTAAACCTCGATAAGGTATTAGGTGAGTATGAGTTCTCGACCATCACTTTGACTTGTTATGGGTGAGGGTTATATGTTCTAACCCAAGATTCTCCGCATCTTGGGTGGTGGCGATCTTGTATGTCACGCTAGTTATCGTGTCGAGTCACCGTATCCGTTTAGGATGATGACGTCCCTTAAGGAGCTCAAAGGTTTATTGTACTAAACCCGCAGGTTGAGTTAGCTCAAGTACAATAATAAGGTTGAGTGGTACTACTTAAGAAATGAAGATATTAATTATTTTAAGCGATGATTGCTATAAATAATTAATGGACGTCTGATATCTTAAATACGGGATTCGTAATGTCTAAGTGTAAGCCCGACTCAACTTCGGTAATAAAGGGTAAGTCAAGATTTATTCTCTAGTGGCATGAATAAATGTTTATAAATTAATTTATGTTCTGGGCTGAACATAAGATAATTAATTTATTTGAGGCCCATCTTTATTCCTTGCATTTGATCCCTGGGCTGGCCCATCCAGGCCCATAGCTTAACAAGAAAATCGGTCCCTATAGCTCTCTATGGCAAGATTTTATTCTCTTTATCCTGCAAGGATATTATTATATTTATGGTATATGCATAGATCCTTTCCATATAAGATTATGGTAATAATCCTGGGAGTATGGTAATTTCCATAAAGAATTATGGTAATTTCCATATGGGATTATGGTAATTTCCATATAGGATTATGGTAATTTCCATATGGGATTAAGGTAGTGCATTATAAATATAAGGTATGAGATAAAGTCTAGGTTAATGCTCTCATTAACATACAATATTTTCGAGAATATCACAAGTATTTGTGAGGATTTTTCGAGAGGTCTTGGGAGCAAAGGGTGATTTTCCGAAGCATTCTCCATAGATCGTCCTCACTCGACGTTGGAGATTGGGCAACCGGGATACAGTCCAGAAGGTCAAAGCACGAGTCTCGATCCGTTCTTTCCGTTCGACCCCGACAGATTCAAAGGTAAACACGAGAAAACCCCTACGTGTTGCAATTAATTATATAGACGAATGATAGGAATATAATCAATGTATGGTGAATTAAATATCCAAGATAGATCCTCGGGGCGAGGGCTAAACCTAGTTTTCCCTACAATTGGTATCAGAGCCTGGGATCAGTATCTTGGCTCTGTTGGATTAATTCACGTTTGATTATTACGTGCGCATTAATTAATTGTGGATCATCGTTCATCGTGGCTCGTTTTGTTTTTGTTGGGTTTTGTTTTCACCACGAGAAAATCCGTGGTTAGATTAGATTTTTCCGTAAATCTTATCGTAAAAGAAGAACGAAAGCACGAAGAAGCAGGCGACGAAGAACATTGGAGAAACGGACGCACGGCAGCGGAGCGCATGACGACGGCACGCGAGCATGCTCGGCGCTCGCAAAGACGCCTCGGCTGCTGTCGCGTTTCTCGGCAGCGGTCGGCGGCGTGGCTGGCGCGCGCTCGGGCGCGAGGCGGTGGGGCGCGCATGGCTCGGCGGCCGAGGCGGTGCGGGCGCGCCGCGCGCGGATGCTCGGCACCGCTCGGCGCCGAAGCGCGCGCTCGGCAGATCACGCGCAGCGAAAAGATCAGAAACCTCAACGAGGTCTCGGCAGTGCGGGCGGCGCCACGCGCGGCGCTGGCGCTTCGGCAAGACGCGAGACACGGCAGTAAAGCGCCGAGCAGCGCAGCGTTCGGCGGCGCTCGGCCACGGAGCGCACGCTTGCGCCCGAAACCTCGAGCAGTGCGGCAGACACGGGCGACACGGGTGCACACTCGGCGGTCCTCGCGGCGAGGTGGCACGCGACGCAAGCGCGATGGCGCTCAGCGGCGCTGGCGGCAAGACGCGCATTATGCGCGCGCTAGGCGGGATCGGCGACGAGGGTGCGAGTTTCACGCACGGAAACCTCAACGCCCGGATTTCTCAGATCATTGGGCGACTAAGCGAAGTCGCGCAGGTTTCTCGGCAGATGCCGACACCTACGCTGCAGATGACTTCGGTAGTCGCTCGGCGGCGTGAAGGCGCGGCGTCTTCTCGGCAGCTCCCGGCAGCCTGACGAGGGCGAGAAACTGAGGCGGCAAGCGAGAAAGGGGCGGCGACATTGTCTGGGGCGCGGGTTGTGGGCCTTGCCCAGCACGCCCAAACCCATCTTGGTCGACCGGCCCAAATCGCCCAACACGCCACCCATATCCAATTTCCGCCCGAATCCAGTTTTGACGAATCCGGTCCGTGCCCGTGCACGCGAGGCCCGTTTTCGAGATTTAATTCTGTACTTTGCAATTCTATGTAATAGATTAGACTTGAAAGTGCAGGTTTCACGAGTGGGCCACGATGAACGTTTTATTTTATTTTTATCGTTCATTGCATGTCGTGGATGTTTATATTATGCAGTAGCATGCTATGTATGTTTAAATTACGTTGACAAACCATTATGTGTTTTTCGTAATTGGATGCGCATAGTAAGCATGCTAGGTTTATCACGTTTATCAAGCATATTTTAGAATTCTGCGAGCATGTTTTACATGTTGAGTTCTATAGAAAAGCATGCTAGGATTACGTGATCTGCATGGACAAACCTTTTGAATAAAAAGACTAAGCAAGTAACCCGACATATTAATTTTAATAAAATGTCAAGACCTCCACTTTTGATCTCTAAACAAAGTGAGACGACTGTGAGTAAACGTCACGGCGTGGCTTGCTTTGACTTGCTTATCATAAGTTTGTTAGATGAGATTTCTAAATAAAACTTTTAAATCTATTGAGAAGTGGGAGTTTCATGTAACGCCACACGCATGGCTGCATGTGCGATTTTCATAAGTTCTCTAGAGATAGATATAAAATGAGATAACAAAAGAATTTGAATTGAAGCGGTATGGTCCGAGTGAGTATGCCAATTCTAAGAATTCATTCTCTTTTTAAAATTGTGGTCAATGCTTAGACATCACCTCGAGTACAACTTCCGCCAAGTCCTTCTTGCGATAGTGATGTGGTCTAGTAAGGTCCAATCATTAATTTCATTTGTCATAAAGATAAGTTGACATGGATTGAAATTAAACGACTAAAAGGTATATTTTAGTCTGGTCGAGGGGTTCATGTGTAAACGTCCACACGCGTGGCTTGCATGTGGGATTCCTTGGGCGATTGGAGGTTTCAATTAATATTGTTTTATCAAAAGGTTACAATATTGTTGTTACGAATTATGTGCGATCGTATGCTTATGTGTTTACAATTATCGTTTCAGATATGTCTCTTACACCGATTATCAATATGCTCGCACAAAATCCGTTATCCGGTCCAAATTTTATCGAGTGGAAACGAAACGTAGAGAATGTTCTCACTGCCGAAGAAAATTTATATATACTCACTACACCTCGTCCCAAACCTCTAGACGATTTATCTACTGATAAGGAGCGCAAGGAGCACGAGAAATGGGACAAATCAAATAGAATGGCGAAGTGCCTTCTTTTGGTCACCATGTGCGAGTCCTTGCAACTCCAGTATCAAGAGATAGATGATGCAGCCACAATATGGTTAAATCTCAGGAAATCGTATGAGGAGTCGGACAGAATCGCTTGTCATAATTTGACAAAATTGATTATGTCAAGCTCTATGAAGGAAAGCGATTCAGTGCATGACCATGTAGAGCAAATGATCAATCTCTTCGGGGAGCTCGAATTGGTTGGAGGATATATTGATGACGTTGTCAGAATCGATATGATCCTCAATACTTTGCCCGAGTCTTTTGATGACTTTCGTTATGGAGTAGTCCTTAATGATAAGAGTTATACTCTAGATTCATTGCAAGAGGACTTAGTAGCGGAAGAAAGCAAAATGGGTAAAGGTGCGCAGTCTTCAGCACGCATCTCGAGGAAGACCACTGCTTTATCGAAAGATGAAAAGGAAAAGTGGAATTCTAGAGATGCTAAGGCTAAAGAAAAGAGTGGGAGTAATGTAAAGGGCTCTACCAGCGGTTTGAAAAAGCCAAAGGAGAAGGGCAAGTGCTTCAAGTGCGGTGAGATTGGGCATTGGAAGGCTAAGTGCCCCAAGCTCAAGGCTGAAGGTACGTCGTTTGCTTTAGTAACGGAAACATGTTTAGCGACTTGTTCTACCCAATCTTGGGTAGTAGACACGGGTGCGACTGATCATGTTTGTTACACCTTGCAGGGGTTCCTGCGGACAAGGGAGCTGAGTAATGGCGAGATAACGATCTCCATGGGCAACGCGGCGAAAGTCGAGGCCGTTGCAGTCGGAGATGTTACTTTATGTTTTGAGAGAACAGTTTTAGTTTTTAAAAGACGTTTTATATGTGTCAGATTTTCGGCGGAACCTTGTTTCTATTTCGAAAATTATTGGATATTCTGTTATTTTTGATAGTGGTGTTTCTATCATAAGAAATGAAGAAGTTATCTGTGTTGGCACTTTATATAATTCGTTTTATACTATTTCTGCAAAACATAATACCTATAACTATGTTGCATCTTCATCAAACCCTAAAAAGAAAGTTTTCTTCAAGATGACACCACATATCTCGGCATCTTAGATTAGGTCACATCAATCTAAATAGGATCCAAAGGCGGCTAAGAATGGGCGTTGGGTAATCTCGCATTACTCCATTCGCCCTGCGAATCTGTATAGAAGGTAAGATGTCGACCGGACCTTCAAAACGAAGGGTTATAGAGCCAAAGAAATGTTGAGCTAGTCCATTCGACTGTGTGGACCAATGTCCACACAAGCTCGTGGAGGTGCAGTACTTTTCACTTTCATTGACGATTACTCGAGAATGCGGATCACGACACCGCTTCACCGCAAGTCCGAATGCTTTGAGAAATTCAAAGAGTTTAAAGCGGAAGTGGAGCGAAGCTTGGTAAAAGTATCAAGTCATCATGATCGATCGCGGTGGCGAATACCTCGATAACAATTTATGGACTATCTAGTGAAGTGAGATTACCTCAACAAGACTTCACAAGACACACCACTGCAAATGGTGTGTCGGAGCGAAGAAATAGGACTCTTTTAGAAATGGTTAGATCAATGATGAGCTATGCAAGATTGCCTATTTCGTTTCGGGGTATGCCTTAGAAACAATGACATACTTGCTAAATCTAGTACCTTCCAAGTCGATCGAAAGACCCTTTCGAGTTGTGGTTTGGGCGAAGCCTAGTTTAAGCCACATAAGGATATGGGCGATCCGGCACATGTCTTTGAACAAGAAGGTCGACAAGTTGGAGGCTAGATCGATGCAAGGTCGTTTATTGGCTATCCTAGAGGAACGAAAGGTGGTTTATTCTATAGTCTGAGGATCGAAGGTCATTATTAGCACTAATGCCCTATTCTTGAAGAGAACAACATGAAAAATCATAAATCCAAAGTTGAAATCATTCTTCAAGAATTAGAAGATGATCGTATTCCACCATCGACAGGCGAAGTGCGAGATGTCGAGTCAGTGGGAGGATCGACACCGGATACTTCAAGAAATTGAAGTGGGTCGAGTTCCTTTGGAGATACCGACCGCATGCAAGTGGTACCTACCAGCCAAGTTGTGCAAGATAGAGAACCACAAGTTTACCACCGTTGCCATTGTGCTGTGGCGCCTCGTCAGAGTGGGAGGGTTATTCGTCAACCCGAGCGATTTATGTTCGTGGGTGAATCTTGATTTAGTCCCGAAAACGAACAGCAATAATCGACCCATGGACGTTCAATGAGGCGATTCAAGACAAAGATGTCAGCGGTAATGTGGTATTCTTGCACTTTACGTAGATGACATTCTTCATTTGGCGACAATGTGAAGTTGTTATCGGGACGTAAAGAGTTGGTAATCGATCGTTTCAAATGAAAGACTAAGGAGATGCGGTACATTCTTGGGATCAAGGTTTACCGAGATCGCAAGAGAAAATGTTGAACTTATCTCGCGTCTTACATTGATCTTGTGATTACTCGTTTAGTATGCGACCGCCTCGAAGGATTTCTACCTTCGGACATGGCGTTCCTTTATCTAAAGGCGGTCACCGTGTTGCAAAGAAGATAGAGGAAATGAGACAAGTTCCCACGTTTCCGCCGTAGGAAGTCTCATGTATGCAATGCTACTGCACGTGGCTCGATATCTGTTTGTGCGATGAGCATAGTAGTAGATATCGATCTAACCCTCGACAACACATTGATTGCAGATAAAGCATATACTCAAGTATCACGAAAGGACTCGAGATTATAGGCTAGTTTACCATGCGAGATAGTCTAATGCCTTTGGGTTATTCGGACTCGATTTCCAAGGCGATCGTGATAAGAATAAGTCACCTCGCACTATGTGTTACCTTGTGAGGTGGAGCCGTATCTGGCGAGTGCAAGCGGCGATGCATTGCGGACTCTACCATGGAAGCCGAACATGTAGCGGCTTGAAAGGCTACTAAGGAGGCGGTATGGTTCAGAACTACCTCAAGGATCTAGATGTGATACGGTTTGCCCAAGAGTATCATAGTTTCTTGTGATAACTTTCGGTGCGATGGCAAACTCGAAGGAACCACGGACCCACAGGCGACCAAACACATAGAGACAAAAGTACCGTATCGTCATACGAGAAATCGTTAGACGAGGGACGTCTTGATTGCAAAGATTGATACGACGGATAACCTAGCGGATCCATTCACTAAAGCCCGCCGCAATAAGTCTGCGTCGGGGACGTTAGAGGGCTGAATTGCGCTAGATGGCACCCACTAGAAAGAAAACTTTTGTATAAGTGGGAGAAGCAAAGTGATGGTTGTGTGTAATAGCTAGTAGAGAGACACATTGTATACTAAAGTTTGCTTTAGTATAAGTGGGAGATTGTTGATTTGTATCTCGAAGCGGTTTGGTTGAGCTTGTTTACAATGTTTCTGTTACCACTATTACAATCTCCCATCCAATTGAATACTTGATTGCATATATTCGTGTCCCTTATCTCATATATAAGTTAGATCATCGGTGTGTAGAAGATCACGAAGTCCGTATGATTGGTCAAGCAATGAGATATAAAAAGTTTCACGGTGAGACAACTTGAGGACGAGTTGTCGGTATAGGCTATGATATAGATAAGAAGTGACTTGACTTGGTTACTTGTCTATCTTTGATACGCTTTGACGTATTGAAGGATCACGATGAGATGAGTGTAGGAAAACATATGTTAACCCTCGCCCGAGGATCCATCTTGGATATTTAATTCACCATACATTGATTATAAACCTAGCATGCGTCTATATAATTAATCGCAACACGTAGGGTTTTCACGTGTTTACCTTCGATCCGTCGAGGTGGATCGAACGGATGAACGGATCGAACGGTCGAGACTGGTGCTTTGACCTTCCGGGATCGTATCCGGTTGCCCAATCTCCAACGTCGAGTGAGGACGATCTATGGAGAATGCACGGAAAATCACCCGAGCTCTCACAATTTTCGAGAGTATCGAAGATGATGGCGAAAATTATAGGTTAGTTGTGTGAGCATTAACCTAGACTTTATCTCATACCTTATATTTATAATGCACTACTTAATCCCATATGGAAATTACCATAATCCTATATGGAAATTACCATAATCCTATATGGAAAAATACCATAATCTCGGGATTATTTCCATACTCTCGTGATTATTTCCATACTCGTGATTATTACCATAATCTTATATGGAAAGGATCTATGCATATACCATAAATATAATAATATCCTTGTAGGATAAAGAGAATAAAATCTTTCCTTTGAGAGCTATAGGGCGATTTCCCAAAGTCTTACGGGCCTGGATGGGCCGGCCCAGGATCAAATGCAAGGAATAAAGATGAGCCTCAAATAAATTAATTATCTTATGTTCACTTCGTAACATAAATTAATTTATAAACATTTATTCATGCCACTAGAGAATAAATCGACTTACCCTTTATTACCAAGTTGAGTCGGGCTTGCACTTAGACATTACGAATCCTCGTATTTAAGATATCGAACGTCCATTAATCATTTATAGCAATCGATCGCTAAAGCGATTAATAACTTCATTTCCTTAAGTAGTACCACTCAACCTTATTATTGTACTTGAGCTAACTCAACTGCTCAGGGTTTAGTACAATAAACCTTTGAGCTCCTTAGGGGCGTCATCATCCTAAACGGATACGGTGACTCGATCTGAGATAACTAGCGTGACATCAAGATCGCCACCACCCAAGACGCGAGAATTGGTTAGAACATATAACCCTCACCCATAACAAGTCAAAGTGATGGTTAGCAACTCATACTCACCTAATACCTTATCGAGGTTTAGATCATCGTAAGTCACCGAGATCTTGGTTCTTCACGACGGTCGAAGAAGAACTCATCTCATCGCGATCCTTCAATACGTCCGAGACGCATCAAAGATAGACAAGCAACCAAGTCAAGTCACTTTATCTATATCTGCGGCTAAACCGACAACTCGTCCCTAAGTTGTCTCATTGTGAAACTTTTATATCTCATTGTTTCGACCAATCATACGTACTCTCGTGATCTTCTACACAATCGTATGATCTAACTTATATATGAGATAAGGGACACAGATATATGCAATCAAGTATTCAACCGATAGAGATTGTAATAGTGGTAATGCGAAACATTGTATACAAGCTCAACCAAACCGCTTTCAAGATACAAATCCAACAATCTCCCACTTATACTAAAGCAAACTTTTAGTATACAATGTGTCTCTACTAGCTATTACAAACAACCATCACTTTGCTTCTCCCACTTATACAAAAGTTTCCTTTCTAAGTGGGTGCCATCAGCATAATCCAAGTCCTCTAACGTGTCCATCGTAGACTTTTTGCAGTGCTCTTCGTGAATGGATATGCTAGATTTTCCGTCCGATCAATCTTTTCAATCAGACGTCACCCCGCCTAACGATTTCTCGTATGACATGGTACTTTCTCTCTGTGTTTGGTCGCCTTTGTGGGTCCGTGGTTCCTTCGAAGCTCACATCGCACTGAAAGTTATCACAAGAACTATGATACTCTTGGGCAAACCAGTACCACATCTAGATCCATGAGGTAGTTTCGAACCATACAGCCTCCTTAGAAGCCTCCGGCCGGCTACATATTCGGCTTCCATGGTAGAGTCCCAATGCATCGCCTTTGCACTCCGCCAGATACGGCCCACCTCCCAAGGTAAACACATAGCCCGAGGTCGACTTTTTCTCATCACGGCCACTTGGAACCGAAGTCAGATAACCCAAAGGCATTAGACTATCTCGCACGGTAACTAGCCTATAATCTCGAGTCCTTTCGTGTACTTGAGTATATGCTTCATCGCAATTCAATGAGTTTGTCCGAGGTTAGATCGATATCTAGCTACTATGCCTACCGCATAGCGTATATCGGCCTCGCAGCATAGATTAGCGCATGAGACTTCCTACGGAAGCGTAAGGAACTTGTCTCATTTCCTCTATCTCCTTTGGGTCATAGGTGATCTGCGTTTTAGATAAAGGAACGCCATGTCCGAAAGGTAGCAATCCTTTTCAAGCGGTTCTGATACTAAAACGAGTAATCACAAGATCAATGTAGACGCCCGAGATAAGCTCAATATTTTCTTCGCGATCTCGGTAAACCTCGATCCCAAGAATGTACGCTGATCTCCTAAGTCTTTCATTTGAAACCGATCGGATAGCCAACTCTTTACGCCCCGATATCAAATTTCACGTTGTTGCCAACTAGAAGGATGTCATCTACATAAAGTGCAAGAAAACCACATCACCATTGACATCTAACCGATACACACAACTCTCGCTAGCAACCGGTAAATCCCAGATTTTACTACCTCACAAAGCGTAAGTTCCATGATCGGGAGGTTCGCTAAGTCCATAAATGGACTTCTTAAGCTTCCATGCTAGATGCTCTTCACCTTTACCACATAACCTTCAAAGTTGTTGCATATAGACGTCTCTCTACCTTCCTCAAGGTAACCGCTAGAAAAAGCGTGTTTTAACATCCATTTGCCAAACCTCTAGGTTCAGCTGGGTGCATGGCGTAAGAATTACGATGGACTTGAGCATTGCTACGGTGAAAAGGTCTCATCGAAATCGATGCCTCAATTTGAGTGTACCTTTACCCATGACCGGCTTTGAAAGTTCAAACCTCTCCATCGGAATCTCTTCCTCTCAGTATATCCACTTACTACCTATGGCTTCCTTGCCATCCGGTAGAGGTGTCTTTTCATATACATCCATAGCCGTTATGGACTCCATTTCTAAGTCCATAGCGTGCCATGATCTTGCATCAATATCTCAGACGCCTCCTCAGATGTCCATGGGTCGATTATAAGATGTTCGTCTCTGGGACTAAATCAAGATTCACCCACGAACATAAATCACTCGGGTCGACGAACAACCTCCCACTACGACGAGGTTCTACAGCACAATGGCAACGGTGGGTGCAGATACTTGTGGTTCTCTAACTTGCACAACTTGTTTGGTAGGTACCACTGTACGGCCCAGTATCTCCAAAGGAACTCCCACCCACTTCAATTCTCAAGTATCCGGTATCGATCCTCCCACTGCACTCGACATCTCGCACTTTCGCCTAATCTCATGGTGGAATACGATCATCTTCTAACTTGAAGAATGATTTCAACTTTGGATTTATGATTTTATGTAGTCCTCTAGAATCGAGCATTAGTGCTAATAATGACCTTCTCGATCCTTCAGACTATAGAATAAACCACCTTTTGCTCCTCTAGGATAGCCATAAACAGCCTTTGCGCCGGATCTAGCCTCCAACTTGTCGCCTTCTTGTTCAAGACGTGCCGGATCGCCCATATCCTTATGTGGTTTAAACTGGCTTGCATACCAAACCACAACTCGAAGCGGTCTTTCGATCGACTTGATGGTACTAGATTTAGCAAGTATGTCATTGTTTTAAGGCATACCCCGTAACGAAATAGGCAATGTTGCATAACTCATCATTGATCTAACCATTTCCAAAAGAGTCCTATTTCTTCGCTCCGATACACCATTTTGTTGTGGTGTGTCTGTGAAGTCTTGCCGGGATGTAATCCCACACTTCACTAGATAGTCCATAAACTCACATCGAGGTATTCGCCACCGATCGTAACGCAGTGACTTGATACTTTACTTTCTTGCCTCCACTCCGCCTTAAACTCTTTCAATTTCAAAGCATTGCATTTGTGAAGCAGGTATATGTATCCGCACTCGAGTAATCGCCAACGAAAGTGACAAAATACTGCACTCCACGAGCCAGTGTGGACATCGGTCCACAGTCGAATGACTAACTCCAACATTTCTTTGGCTCTATAACCCTTCGCTAGCGGTCCGGGTCGACATCTTACCTTTCTATACAGATTGCAGACCGGGAACGAGTAACCGTGAGATTACCCAACGCCCATTCTTAGCCGCTTTGGATCCTATTTAGATTGATGTGACCTAATCTAAGATGCCATAGAAAAGTAGAGTCATCTTCAAGAAAACTTTCTCTTTTAGGTTTGATGAAGATGCAACATAGTTATAGGTATTATGTTTCATGTAAATAGTATAAAGCTTAATTATATAACTGCCAACACGATAACTCGTCATTTCTTATGATAGAAACACCACTATCAAAAATAATGAATATCCATGAGTAAATAATTTCAAATGTAAACAAGGTTCACTAAAACCGCACATATAAAACTTCTTTTAAAACTAAACTGCTTTCAAAACATAAAGTTACATCTCCAACCGCAACGGCCTCGACTTTGCCGCCATGCCTATGGAGATCGTTATCTCGCCATAAAATAACTCCTCGTCCGCAGGAACCCTCGCAAGTGTAACAAACATGATCGCCATACAGTATCTACTACCCAAGAACGGGTAGAACAAGTCGCTAACATGCTCACATTAAAGCAAGCAGCGCACTGAGCCTTGAGCATAGGGCATTTGGCCTTCCAATGCCCTGGGCTCACCGCACTGAAGCACTTGCCTTCTCCTTTCAGCTTCTTCAAGCCTCCGTTGGCAACCATGTTCTTGCCCCATTACTCCCACTATTTCCCTCGCCTCTACCACCTTGGTACCCTTTTTCTATTTCCATTTTGCAACGAAATTTTGGGCCCTTAGATGTGCTAGCAAGAGCATGTGCTCTTTTCCCATAACTCCTTCCTGCAAAGATCATTATCACAAGAACCGAAGTGTAAACTCGGTCTTGCTCATGATCGCATTCACGCCGAAAGTTCTCAAAAGACTTGGGCAAGTGTATTGAGGATGATATCGACCTTGGCTTCACTGGCCAATACCTCCTCCCAACCGATCAAGACTATCCATGAGATGAGTCATGGGAGACATGTTCATGGACCGAACTTCCTTCTTCCATCTTACACGCCAAGATTTCTCTCATTGTGTGGAAGCGATCGTCCGATCCGAACGCCCAAACTTACTCTCGAGACTCACCAAATATCGGTCGCATCTACCATCGATCGATGTCAGTAATGCAAGCCTTGGACATAGTAGTCATCATATAGCATTTAGCCATATTGTTTGACTTATTCCAAAGTCCGCTGACTCTCGTCATTAGTCGACGTCGAGTGGCATCGGTTTAGAGTAGTGAGAACAAACATGTGTTCTTCAAATGATAAGAACATATTCCATGTTTCGCTTCCACCGATAAAATTTGGACCGGATAACGGATTTTGCGCGAGCATATTGATAATCGGCAGAAGAGACATATCCGAAATGATAATGTAAACACATAAGCATACGATCGCAAATAATTCGTAATAATAATATTATAACCTTTTGATAAAACAATATTAATCAAACCTCCAATCGCCAAGGAATCCCACATGCAAGCCACGCGTGTGGACGTTTACACATGAACCCCGACTGCACTAAAATATACCTTTTAGTCGCTTAATTTCAATCCATGTCAACTTATCCTTACGACAAATGAAATTAACGATTGACCTTACTAGACCACATCACTATCGCAAGAAGGGACTTCATGAAGTTGTACTGAGGTGATGTCTAAGCATTGACCACAATTTTAAAAAGCATAAATGAATTCTTAGAATCGCATACTTACTTCGACCATACCGCCCAATTCAAATTCTTTTGTTATCTCTTTTATATCTATCTCTAGAGAACTTATGAAAATCGCACATGCAAGCCCACGCGTGTGATCGCTACACATGAAACTCCCACTTCTCAATAGATTTAAAGTTTTATTTAGAAATCTCATCTAACAAACTTATGATAAATAAAGCAAGCAAGCCACGCGGGTGGACGTTTACTCACGATCGTCTCACTTTGTTTAGAGATCAAAAGGTGGAGGTCTTCGACATTTTAATTTGAAAAATTAATTTGTCCGGTTGCTTGCTTAGTCTTTTATTCAAAGGTTTGTCCATGCGAGATCACGTAATCCTAGCATGCTTTTCTATAGAACTCAACATGTAAAACATGCTCGCAATTCTAAAATATGCTTGATAAGCGCGATAAACCTAGCATGCCTTATGCTGCATCCAATTACGTAAAACACTTAAAGGTTTGTCAACGTAATATAAACATACATAGTATGCTACCGCATAATTTAAACATCCACGCATATGCATATGAACGATAAAAATAAAATAAAACGCTCATCGCGCTCAATCGCGAAACCTGCACATTTATATCTAATCTATTACATAGATATACAAAGTATGCAATTAAACTGAAAACAGGCCTCGCGTGCACCGGCACGGACCGAAAAAACTGGATTGGGCCGAAAACGGGTCCGGGCAGGCGGTCGGCCCAATCAGTCGGGCCGCAGCAGCTAAGTGCCCACCGCGCCCGACCTCATCGCCTCGCGCCGCCGCGTGTCCTCGCGGGCTACCTCATGTCGCTAATGCGACCGCGACCCGCCGAAAGCATGCGCTGCGCACGCCCGGCGCCAATATCTTCCGAGATGTCTTCGCCAATGGCGAAACCGCGATCGCTGAAGTCTTCGCCGCTGTCTTACGCCGCAGCGCGCCGTCGCGCCTGCCGCTTCGCTAGCTCGCCGCCGCTTCAGCGGCCATACATCTCGCGACCACTCGCCGCTCGCGTGGCGCCGAGGATCGTGCCGAACGCACGCCCCGCCCAGCCGCCGCGATCTCTCGACCGCGATGCTCGCTTCGTGAGATACCGTCAAGGGACCGCCGAGACTGTTTTTCCGTCGTTTCGTTCTTACGCTCTTTCGCTCGTTCTTCTTTACGAGATAAGATTTACAGAATAAAATTAACCCAACCACGGATTTTCTCGTGGTAAAACAAAACCCAACAAAACAATAAACGAGCCACGATGAACAGCGTATCCACAATTAATAAAACGCACGTAATAATCAAACGTGAATTAATCCAACAGCCAAGATTCTCGATCCTGTGCTCGATACCAGTGTAGGAAAACATATGTTAACCCCACCGAGATCCATCTTCGATATTTAATTCACCATACATTGATTATAAACCAGCATGCGTCTATATAATTAATGTCGCAACACGTAGGGGTTTTCACGTGTTTACCTTTCGATCCGCCGAGGTGGATCGAACGGGATGAACGGATCGAACGGCCGAGACTGCAGCTGACTTTCGATCGGGTGATCCCGGTTGCCCGATCTCAACGCCGAGTGAGACGATCTATGGAGAACGCACGAAAATCACCCGAGCTCTCACAATTTTCGAGAGTATCGAAGATGATGGCGAAAATTATAGGTTAGTTAGGTGAGCATTAACCTGAACTTTATCTCATACCTTATATTTATAATGCACTACACCTTAATCCCATATGGAAATTACCATAATCTTATATGGAAATTACCATAATCTATATGGAAAAATACCATAATCTGTGATTATTTCCATACTCGGGATTATTTCCATACTCTCGAGTTATTACCATAATCTTATATGGAAAGGATCTATGCATATACCATAAATATAATAATATCCTGTGGGATAAAGAGAATAAAATCTTTCTTTGAGGAGCTATAGGGTGGATTTCCACGATTACTACGAGCTGGATGGGCCGACCAGGTGATCAAATGAGGAATAAAGATGAGCCTCAAATAAATTAATTATCTTATGTTCACTTCGAACATAATTAATTTATAAACATTTATTCATGCCACTAGAGAATAAATGCCGACTACACCTTTATTATCGAAGTTGAGTCGGGCTTGCACTTGAGACATTACGAATCCCGTGTTTAAGATATCGAGCGTCCATTAATCATTTATAGCAATCGATCGCTAAAGCGATTAATAACTTCATTTCATAAGTAGTACCACTCAACCTTATTATTGTACTTGAGCTAACTCAACTGCAGTGGTTTAGTACAATAAACCTGAGCTCCTTATGAGGGTCATCATCCTAGCGGATACGGTGACTCGTCTGGATAACCAGCGTGACATAAGACAACGCCACCACCCAAGATGCGGAGAATCTTGGGTTGAACATATAACCCTCACCCATAACAAGTCAAAGTGATGGTTAACTCATACTCACCTAATACCTTATCGAGGTTTAGATCATCGTAGTCACCGAGATCTTGGTTCTTCACGACGGTCGAAAGAAGAACTCATCTCATCGTGATCCTTCAATCGTCGAGACGCATCAAAGACAGACAAGCAACTAAGTCAAGTCACTTCTTATCTATACCGCAGTGCTCAAACCGACAACTCGCCTTAAGTTGTCTCATTTGTGAAACTTTTATATCTCATTAAGCTCGACCAATCATCGGACATCCGTGATCTTCTACACACCGTATGATCTAACTTATATATGAGATAAGGGATACGAATATATGCAATCAAGTATTCCATTCAGACAGGAGATTGTAATAAGGTAATAGGAAACATCAGATACAAGCTCAACCAAACCTGCTTTCAAGATACAAATCCAACAATGAGGTCTTCTATCCGATCAGAGTGAAGAACCTAGATCTCGGTGACTTACGATGATCTAAACCTCGATAAGGTATTAGGTGAGTATGAGGTCGACCATCACTTGACTTGTTATGGGCGAGGGTTATAGTTTCTAACCCAAGATTCTCCGATCTTGGGCAGCAAGGCTTGTATGTCACGCTAGTTATCTATATCGAGTCACCGATCCGTTAGGACGATGACATCCTTAAGGATCTCAAAGGTTTATTGTACTAAACCCGCAGTTGAGTTAGCTCAAGTACAATAATAAGGTGAGTGGTACTACTTAAGGAAATGAAGATATTAATTATTTTGCCACGATTGCTATAAATAATTAACGGACGCATTTATATCTTAAATACGAGGATTCAGAATGTCTAAGTGCAAGCCCGACTCAACTTATTCTCTAGTGGCATGAATAAATGTTTATAAATTAATTTATGTTCAGGTGAACATAAGATAATTAATTTATTTGAGACCCATCTTTATTCCTTGATTGATCCTCGGCCTGCCCATCCAGCCCATAGCTTAGCAAGAAAATCGGTCCCTATAGCTCTTTATGGCAAGATTTTATTCTCTTTATCCCGCAAGGATATTATTATATTTATGGTATATGATGATCCTTTCCATATAAGATTATGGTAATAATCCCGGGAGTATGGTAATAATCACTCGAGTATGGTAATTTCCATAAAGAATTATGGTAATTTCCATATGGGATTATGGTAATTTCCATATAGGATTATGGTAATTTCCATATGGGATTAAGGTAGTGCATTACAAATATAAGGTATGAGATAAAGTCTAGGTTAACGCCTCATTAACATACAATATTTTCGAGAATATCACAAGTATTTGTGAGGATTTTTCAGAGGTCTTGGGAGCAAATGGTGATTTTCCAAGCATTCTCCATAGATCGTCCTCACTCGACGTTGGAGATTGGGCAACCCGATACAACCCGTATGTCAAAGCACGAGTCTCGATCCGCTCTTTCCGTCAATTTCCCCGCAGATTCAAAGGTAAACACGAGAAACCCCTACGTGTCGCAATTAATTATATAGACGCATGATAGAATATAATCAATGTATGGTTAATTAAATATCCAAGATAGATCCTCGGCGAGGGCTAAACCTAGTTTTCCCTACACCGCAGCCGGACGATAGGCGCACGGCTCCCGAGGGCTGACACGCCATGCAGATAGTTTGAGCAAGTCTCACGTCCCTCCGCCCCGCTTATCTTAGCCTTCGAGTATTTTAATCCCTATTTGTCGATCGACCTCAATTCCATTAGGTCGCAGGGGCTAGGGCTCTTGTTATGGCATTGCCGGGAGTTCATTCGAGTAATCGATGCTCTTTTTAGTGTGAAGACTACAGATGAGTGTACTATTTGCCTCTACCGAAATTTAAAGCAGTCCCCTCCAAAGTGTCCCATCGCAGAATAGGTATTTTTCTCGGGCGAGGTGAGGTATGTTGGCATCGACGGTGGCGACCAAAATCAAGCCCTCGGGCCATATGGGGTCCAGCCTTGAGATTTTATCCAGTTACACCGAGGACCACCCGCAAGGCCTACCGAGTGTTACTCGAAGGCTGACGCTGGGTCGGATCGGAGGCCAGGCATCCCCATCTTCTTAGTCCTTATACGTCCGATTTTGCCAGCTAAGTGTCTTTCTCCGTGATGCGCGAGGTTGACTGACAAGAGGGTAATTGAAGCAGATTGTCCCAGTGCACCAAGCGCAATGTCCAGCCGCCACCTAGAAGGTGATGCATATAACCACGAGTGCCTCACGGCCAGCCGATCGGAGTTCGTCAGGCCACCGATAGGCACTTTGTCACGCACCTCCCCGAGGTCAAGCGTTTCTATATTTAGATCAGACGCCCGCGATCCGTTATTAACTCATACGCTCTTTAGGGTGGGAGTTTCGCAGCGAGGGGCCCGGCAGTGTTGCTGGAGGTCACGCCTGCTACCGGAGAGCGCTCAGCGCAGATGGCGCGCTAGAAATGAGCGCACGGCGATGCCGAGATCCGCGGCCGCTGCGCTGGTCGAGGCCGCTGTGGCCGTTGAGGCGGGGAGGTCGCCGCCGAGGCCGCCTGGGCAGGCATTGCGCACTAGGCCGCCCGGCGAGGTCAAGAGGTTGGGCGAGTGGCCGGGCGAAGCATGAGCTCGCGACCAGGAGTGCCATGAGGTCCGACCAGTGACTGGCCGAGGCCTTGCCAGCAGTTCATCGAGCCTGGAGCCTGTGCTTTTATTCCGATCTGTCTGCAGGCCGGGTTGGCTGGGCCGATCACCGTAAGTCGGCCGCCATGCTCGACCGATAGGTCAAGCATGGGAAGTGACCGAGGTCACCGTGAGAGTCGACAAAGCTACGCCCGGCGATCTCCGGGTTGCTCCTTCCCTGCTTGAGGCTCGGCCCGCCTCTACCTCCGACCGAGGTCACAAGCAGCGAGGACGAAGATCGAGAGCCGAGCTCTCGCCGGCGCGGCAACGGCCCGGCGGCGGCGAGGAAAGGAGCGAGGCGTGTTGGAGCTCCCTGCCAGAGCGCCGCCCGCAGTGAGCATCGTGAGGTTTCATAGTCCCACATAGCCCGAGGTCGGGATCCGATGTAATAGTTTGAACCGCCGGGTCGATGCACCCGGGTCCTTGTAATAATTTCCCATTTTCGAGTAATAAACATTTTAAAATTGTGGTTGCTTTGCTTATTTACGATCGCACCTGAATGGCTGGACTTGATCATGAATTGTCGATCGTTTAAAAGAGTCCGAGGCGCCGTCGGTAGCGACAAGCTTTTCTCGGGAGGAGCTGGCCCATCGAAATGACCCAAGCTAACATTACGGATGCCGCCGCCGACCAAGCCGACGAGGCCGACGGGAAGCCGCCCTCGGCCGAGAACGAGGCCCCAAAGTTGAGGATCGCGACAGATCGAGTCCGTAGACTTATCCGCCGACGCTTATCCAAGTGGCTGCTGGCGGGAGCCGACCGAATCTGATCATGAGAGGCTAGCCTCAAAGCTTTATGAGCATGAGTACGCAGAAGTGCAATCCGAGCCGTGGAACTACCATATCCGGTCGACGACCGAGTTCAGAGTCACGGCAGAGGGTATGTGCCGAGGACGGCGAGGGCCCAACAAAGCAAAGTTCAAAGATCGTGTCAACTCCATCAAGTATACGAGATGAGATCGTCCAGAACGACGTGACGCCTACCAAGAAGCCGAGGCCACAATGGCTCCGCTTAGCCCGGATCATAGAAGAACCCAGGAGTATGGCCATCTGATCATGCCAAGTGTCTCGGCTGACGGGGTCCTACCGGCATCATTGGTAGGGCGATCCTCCGTGGAGCTGACCTGCCACCGAGGACCTCATGGCATGTAAAGAAGTGGGGAAGTAGGTCGCATCGCCCGATGTTCGGCCGGGGCCGGTGTGACCCTAAGCATCCCCATTCCCCTAATGCCAGATTGCGCCGGCCGCTTTCAGTGTCCCAGAGCAGCGGGCGACCCGGAGTCGAAACTTATCTGTGCTGCCCGAGCCCGCACCGAGCGCTTCGTGAGTAGCCGTGGTGATTCGACCCATCGACTGGTCAAGGCACGTCTGCTCAGTATACACCGTCGGCCTGGAGATTTTGGTGAAATTGCGCAACAAGCAAGTCCCCATGGCTTGAGTTCTAAGTCGAATGAGGTCGTATAGTAGAC